>NW_019091380.1:2473680-2497438 GCF_001949145.1 Acanthaster planci | reverse complement strand
ATGTCAGAAAGTGCCATTAACTCTAGCGGCACTAAATGAGTGTGCCATGTGCATGTCTTCAATTCACAACACCTGTTGATAAAAGATGTATTTAACGCATGCGTGCATCCTGCACATGAGTATGGTACCAGCGCACTTACATGTATGCCGTAGTCTGGTCAATGGTTTGTTTATTTAACTTTATGTACAGTATGGATTCTGTGTCTAACAGTGCAGGTTGCTGTAATATTTGCTACGTGATTAGATCGCAAGGTCTTCCGCAACAAAGTCGCAAAGTCGTGTACAATTTTCCAGTTAATAATATGATCGAAACAATGGCCAAACAGTTTCTTATATTTTACAAGAAATTTCTTTCTTGGTAACTCTACTGGTAGTTGGAAGCTCTTTTGAGCAAGATTTTCATGGTTTGCTAAAGCGTTTTTTCCTCCCTTTTCTACCATTCTGCACTGCTTATGCCTACATTTGAGGTGATTGTCGTTGACAAGTAATTGATTAATTCTTGGTTTTGAATGGAGTGTGAATTTGGTCATTTGTATGAAATTTATTGTAACTGATCATCTTGCAGGTATACTGAGTTGTGGAAGTCAACCCTGTCAAAACGGAGGGACGTGTTTTGAAAATTTCATATCTTTCGGTTACTTTTGCCTGTGCCCGGTCAGATGGAGCGGGCTGGACTGTGAAACAGGTGAGCCAAACCTGGAATCAGTCATTATTTCTTGAATTGTAATCTCGGAGTCCAGTGCCATAGTCCTCCAATAACCACTTCACAACGGATGACATCTAAACATGCAGTGATTCCCTGCATCAGAAATGCAGATATTGTCCCTTATCGCGGTGAAAGCCTGCCCCTCCCACGCACAGAGGCTCAAAAGTGTCCAAGAAGATTGACCTTGTATGTCGCCGTAACGCGTCTGTGCCACCGGGCATTGTAGCAAATATTGCTCCACATCATAGTCTCAGAGTTTTGAAAAAAAAAAAAGGTAAAAAATGTCACACAAATCTTGAACAAAAGATCACCAAGAGTTAACATCTAAAGTCCAACTTTCTAAAGATAAATATGCTGCAGAGACAGACAAACTAGAATAGTGTGGCCGTGAATTTCACTGAAAATATAAGAAGTTCTAGTGCTGTTAATAGGAAATCTAATTCGACATTGCAGCCTATTCACAATGGCGGGTCAAAACATGAATGTAAATGCCGGCTCTTATGCAGCATAAATGGTACACGCAGGAAAGTTGACACACAACGCATTTGCTGTGAAAGTTTCTCTTGTTGAAATATATTCATCTTTTGCAAATTTGGAGCACACATGTTTGATCGGAAGCTACAGATTTTCATCGGCTTCCATTCAAGGTAATAACCTACCAACTCCATGATTTGCCTAAGACAAATGAATAAAGTTTGTTCTTTTTGTTTCATTTTCACTTTGAACAGCAACACTTCCCTGCACCAGTCAACCTTGCCAGAATGGGGGGACATGCTTCAATTCCAACGACAACTCCAACTACACTTGCCAGTGTCCGGATGGCTGGATCGGGGCAAACTGCGACATCTTTGATGTTTGCACGACGGACGTATGCCAGAATGGTGCTACTTGCGTGAATCAAGGGTCGTCCTTTGAATGCCAGTGTGTGCTGGGATGGGTCGGGCAGTTCTGCGAAACGCGTAAGTTCAAGAGACAAACGCACTCTCAATGATCGACTAATTCGATTAGACACCGTAACAACAGTGGCACCGCACTCACACGCACATTCTTTGCATATGCACGCATTTGGCAAATCACCACACCCTATTGGTCGAAGAAGTACGTAACATGTATGTGCCCCCTGTCCATGAGCATTGTGCCACCGTAGTAATGGTTTCTGGCTGTCGAATTGCATTATAGAAGAGTAGGCTTTTCTAGCACCCTAGACAAGTTACATATGTTACATGCTGGGGAACCTCTTGAAGATAAAGGAAATTGTTTTTGATACCCCAATAAAAATTTTATGTCTCCAACGAAATAAAGACTGCAGAGAAACTTTAATATTTGGAACTTTTAAAAATTCTTCTGAAGTCAATTAAAAATGAGCTTATCGAACAAAATTGAAATCTATTGGTCTCATGTGACTGGTGCTCTGTTGTCTGCCAAATTTTAAGCATGTGGACATTATCTCAAACATAGCACAAATAATTGTGGGAATTTGCCACCACCAAGTGTCTCCAAAGTCTTCCATTGAGAGTCCTTGCTTGAGTTATATTTTGATCGCGAACCAATTTGAAGAACAGAGTGTGCATTTTTATATTTAAAAACAGAAAGCATAACACCGGTTTTTTTTTCATGTGAATGGTTGTTGTGCTTCAGGTATGTTGTTGTGGTCATGTTGTAAATGTTACTTGCGTTGTTTTGGTGCTGTTGCCCCCAAAAGGGTTGCAAACTTGCGACAGTCAGCCCTGTCAGAACGAAGCCCTCTGCAGAGATTCATTTGAAGAGTACGACTACATCTGTCTGTGCCGGCCGGGCTGGGAGGGCAAAGACTGTGACATAGCTAGTGACACATGTGCATCCAATCCCTGTATGAATGGTGCTACTTGCGTCAATAACCAAACGTCCTACACTTGTCAGTGTGTGGAAGGCTGGACAGGCCAGAATTGCCACATTCGTGAGTATTTTTTCCTGCGGCTGTAGCACTCAAATGTCAGAGGTTAAACTTCTCCTGTTGTCAATTTTTACCTCAACCCTAAAAGAGCCGCGTTTTGTCTGTCTAATACTGTACATTTCTCACTCTCACGTAAATGCATGTACATGATATGAAGTCAAACATGCATGAACATGGAAACCTTGGAACAGTAAAGCCATGCCAGATTTGAAAGGTTAAAATTAATTTCTTTTCACCAATCTGCAGATTAAACTTTACTGGAAGAATATAAAGATAAAAATTCCTGGTAGACCTTCATTAAACATGACAGGGCAAGCCCACGTCAAATTTCAATAGGTGGGCTGCGTGAGAATTCTGGAAGCTCGACATGTGATACTGGTTGGTATTTGGGTTGATGGTGGTCAGTATCAGGAAAACTGTGTCAGTGGTGCTGAAGTTTTTTCTCAGAACCACACGAGTCACAAAAGAGATGCACCTATACTACCACTCAAAATAGTGCAACTCCCTCCCTCCTAGTGCTTTGAAAATTGGACAGAGGTTTTTGGGGTAATGTTGTCCTTTTTTTCTCTTTTACAATTTGTGCTCAGGGAACTTGACCTGTGAGAGTCAACCGTGCCAGAATGGTGGGCAATGTTTTGAGTTTTCCAACGGTGTAGGTTTCATCTGCGTGTGCCTGGCTGGTTGGACGGGAACAACGTGCGACGTTGCTTTGGATTTCTGCACGTCAGAACCTTGCTTGAATGGCGCGACGTGCTTTAATGGGCAGGTGTCGTACGCTTGTCAGTGTGCGGCAGGTTGGACCGGACAGAACTGTGAAGTTCCCGTCAATCTGTGTGTCCCTGATCCTTGTCAGAACGGAGCAACATGCTTTAATGGGGAAACATCCTTTTTTTGTCAGTGTGTAGCAGGTTGGACTGGACAGAACTGTGAAGTACCTATCAATCTTTGTGTTCCTGATCCTTGTCAGAATGGAGCGACATGCGTCAACCAGCAGACATCCTACACTTGTCAGTGTGTGGCAGGTTGGACTGGACAGAACTGTGAAGTACCTATCAATCTTTGTGTTCCTGATCCTTGTCAGAATGGAGCGACATGCACCAACCAGCAGACGTCCTATACTTGTCAGTGTGTAGCAGGTTGGACTGGACAGAACTGTGAAATCCGTAAGTGAATTTGTCAATCAGACTATTCATTTGTACATGTAAAAGGTTCTCTATTGAGAGCACAGACGTGTACATACATTTATGTTGATGGACACAGTGTATATGATTTTTTTTGTTTTTTTAATCATTGACTTAATAGCATGCGAATATTTATCAACAATTTCACTAAAACTTTGAAAATGCTGCCCCTGACACATCATTGAAGATGATGTTTCACGATTAAGTCTGTTTGATATTCAGTTCTTTTCATATCATGAAAAATTATCGCGATATCCAATATTACCATGATGTCGTCATTTTCCATTCATAAAATAAACACGACCGCAATCACCGTGTCTCGAGTGCCACGGTAAAAAAGAAAAAAACAAAAAACATATACAGACCTGTGCATTATTTCTACATTTAGAATTCTTATATGCTGGTGGAAAGCAAATTTCAACATGGAAATTGTGGACATTAAATTATCATATATCATATCATGGTACTGTACGGAAAAAGCCATTTCCCTGCACACATTAGCGGTAAAGTTTGCTCAATTAGGCAACCCCCAAAATGGACAGAGCACATGCGTGTTTCTAGATGGGCTACTGGTATTGACGCCTTCACGTCATTTCTAAGTCGTCATTTATTTCTCATAAGTGGACATGTTTCACTCGGTCCCTTTTCTACAAGACCACAAAAAATCCTTCTTGTAAGTCGGTAATAAAAATATTGTGCTTGGGTATCAGTTTCCGTCGCCGCGGTTGCCTAGAAGTGTCAAGCGACAAGCCCCACACTGCTTGACTAATGCATCCACGTAGTTTGAGTACATCTTTTACATCAAGTAAGATGCAAAAGAGCCAAACATTACAGTTCTTCCATTTAATTGAAATGACAATCAGGAATTTGTTTTGGAGACGGTTCCCTAGACGGAGACGAAGTTGAGTTTTGGAAAACGGCTGTGTACGTGTGTGGCACGCGAGCACGGTATGACAATGTCGAGTCCCAAGTAAGAGAGCCGACTTACGTGTAGCTGGAGTTTACTGTACAAAACATTACACATGCGTACAGTCTGTTGGTTTAGTTCTGCCCCCTAATACTTGTAAGACCCTTGCAGCTGCTTGGGCCAACAGTGACTTTGTGGTTGGAGGTTTTCAATGGAGTATTTGTGTGGCCCAAATGCAGTAATGCAGGCCTCAACTCGCGGCGCATTGACTTCCCTATGTGCATGTACAGTACATCGTTTGGAGCTTATCGCAATAATAATATTATTGACTAGCCTAGAGATGGTTGGAGCAAGAATACAATTAGCTGTGCCGTCATGCATTGTCCATTGTGGAAACTGGAAAGTCTCCATTACTTATGATATTTGCATTCCTAATATCACGCAACACACCACTCTCTGTTGGTGCTTACTCGTTGTGTTTGGATGGGTTACTCTTGATGCTCACAGGTGCAGACAAACGTTGTGTGGGCATAACACTTGGATCTCTTCGTGGAAATGATTAATGGTTACCTATCTGCCATCTTGAAATAATTATTGGATACAAGGTTACATACATGTACGTAGTCTTTGTCTGAGTCGGAGTATACTCTTGGTTACCCATGTTCTGGCACATTCTGATCATGTGCTCAGGAGTGCACTTGCGTTAGCACGAGTATTGAACACAGAGTTACCACTCTTATGTGTAAATTGACCCTCAGGGATCACTGTTTTCTCTTGAGTGAACTGGCCATGTATGGACACAACTGCATTTTTGTTTCAGGTATCTTGACTTGCGTCAGTCAGCCATGTCAGAATGGAGCCACATGCATGGAAGGGTCGGGTGCCGTGGTGGGATACATTTGCCTCTGCATGGCTGGTTGGACTGGCCCGGACTGTGGAACAGCCATTGACGTCTGCGCATCTGTTCCTTGTCAGAACGGAGCCACTTGCATGAATCAGCAAACATCCTATACATGTCAATGTACAGCTGCATGGACTGGTCTGAGCTGCGAAACTCCCGTTGACGCTTGCGTGTCCAACCCATGCCTGAATGGAGCAACGTGCAACAATGGACAGACCTTTTACACATGCCAGTGTGCTGACGGTTGGACAGGACCGAACTGTGAAATTGTCATCAATGCCTGCGATTCAAACCCGTGCCTGAATGGAGCAGTGTGCATCAACGAGCAGACATCCTACAGATGTGCGTGCCTGACGGGTTGGACTGGTCTAAGATGCGAAACTGCCGTCGACGTTTGCGTGTCGAACCCATGCCTGAACGGAGCCACGTGCACTAACCGACAGACGTCTTACACCTGCCAATGTTTGCCTGAGTGGACGGGAGCAAACTGTGAAACTGCTGTCAATGCCTGCATGTCTAATCCTTGCCTAAATGGAGGCACCTGCTCGGGGAACCAGACTTCCTATTCCTGTATGTGCAGGGAAGGCTACAGCGGGGATACCTGCCAAACTCGTAAGTCACAATTTCTTCCTCGTACATCACTTTGTGTGATCTGTGTGTAGTTTTTTGTGTACATAGGCAAAGCTTGATAGGTTTAAACTTCAAGCATGCCTCAACTCACCCTGTCTTTAGTACAGTGTAGTATGTTTAAACACACAAAGTCTGATACTGTGTGTTGAAATCAAACTGAGCTACTCATGTGGTTGCACATGTGGTACAAGACCACAAGTGGTTCTTGTCAACAGTTTGTTCCATTGATGGATGGTACATGTCCATGTAAGAATGATTCCTACTGTGGTGTGCCTCCGAGTGATGAGTTTCCCACACCGCAGTCCATTTTTTTCATCTACCTTACATGTACGTGTATATGTATATACAACACTGCTCATTAATCATCTGTTCTTCATGTACATCACCAGTCAAAGAGATGTACAAGTATCATGCATTTGAAAGCCTGTTACAATGTATACTTATCATTTGCATAACAACACCTCCAGCTTGCACATCTTAAATGTAAAACCTTCCAGTCCTGAGGCAAAGTGAACACTGTTTGAACACTGCATGTTCACCTTTTGCATGGACGCACTGCAAGAAACAGCTTCTCTATGGTGACCTTGGATTGTTGGACATTGTTTTGAAGGATATCTGTCAGGCCCAGAAAGCAAGCTGTAGGTTATAAGGAAGGAATATTTTTATGATGTGCTCTGCAAGTCACACTGAAATGCTCAGAGAATGGAGGAATAATGTCATTACAAGGATATTTTCAATGAGAGATTTTTTGCACATTTGCACCTGTCAAATTCTTGGACTGACTTGGTTTTATTCCCACCCATGTTGGACAGAAACTCTGGCCTGTGCCAGCAACCCTTGCAAGAACGGCGGCATGTGCAGCGAAGACCCCAACATGTTTGCCTACATTTGCAGCTGCGTCAACGGCTGGACTGGGGCGACTTGCGAGATTTTCCCCAATGCCTGCGCGTCGTCACCCTGCCTCAACGGAGGGATGTGCACGGCCAGTGCCGCCGCCTACCAGTGTAACTGCCTGACTGGTTGGACTGGCAACCGATGTGAGACAGGTGAGCCAATCACAGTCTTTCATGGTCTGGTACTCATGCCAAAAGGTACTGACTACAGTACTTGAGGATACATCTTTATGTCTTCTAGCCGACTTGGTCTTGTAACCAAAATAGCAGGAAATTCTTTCATTTCTGAAATTGGCCAAAATTTTCCAAATCCGTTTCATTGATTTTTGGCTAGCATCAGTATTTGCAATCATTGGGCATGAGGAGTCGTGTGAAGAATTTCCGTCTTTCTTGGTTTTTATTTTGCATAATGATCACTTTTGCAAAGCTCTGGTCAGGCAGAATATTAAAATAAAAATCATGGATGTGCCATGCTCCATCTAAAAATAGAAGGGCATCCTAAACATTACATTGTGCTTTATTTCCATCATTGATGGCTCCCTGCTGTCATATTCTATTGATGTGGCAGGGAACCAGCTTTAGAACAAATGAATCATTGTTTACAAAAGAAGTTCTTGTCCCAGTTTTTAAATTACGTGCAAATCTTCCACCCCGGACCCTGACTTTGACCCCTAAAGGTACCTGTAGCCCCACCCTCATCATGCATACGGTGTACATGTATTTATACATTCTGGGGCTTTGCCATCTTGCATTTGAGCAATTGACCACTGTGCCAACAACCTGTGCATGAACGGGGCAAGTTGCGTTCCCCTCTTTGACCTCTGTGCCGACAACCGGTGCATGAACGGGGCAAGTTGCGTTCCCCTCTTTGACCACTGTGCCGACAACCTGTGCATGAACGGGGCAAGTTGCATTCCCCTCTTTGACCACTGTGCCGACAACCTGTGCATGAACGGGGCAAGTTGCATTCCCCTCTTTGACCACTGTGCCGACAACCTGTGCATGAACGGGGCAAGTTGCATTCCCCTCTTTGACCACTGTGCCGACAACCTGTGCATGAACAGGGCCCATGGCAGAGAGTGCCCAGTCAGCTTCAGTGGCACTTTCTGTGAAACAGGTGCAGCAAAATAGATTGTCATTCTTACTTGTGCCACCTTGGGGAGTCAGGTACTTCTCCTGTAGTTCTTAGAGCACCGCAGGAATGGTACTAGTATTTGTCTGGCCCCTGCAACCTACTGTACATGTAGGTGTGAATTCCCGCTCTGGCCGACATTTACATGTAGTTTAGGTTTTCAGTTCCTTCTTGTTTACATGGGGTTTAAACCAAAGATCGAATAGCGCCGAAGGCGCAAGATGGATAACTCTGCCCAAAAGGTGCAATTACCCTGGGAGCCATTTGAGCAAGCAATACGCCTGGCCTGCGCAGCTTACGGTAATGCTTAGGTGCAGGTGCACCAGGTGCACATGCCTGCCGTGGCGCCTGCGCCTGTGCGTTAATGTGCATTGCGCAGGCATATTGCTTGCTCCAATGGCGCCCATGCGATAACAACGTTTTAGTCAATGTTGTATTCACGGTGAAGTTCCACATCTTGCACTGCTATGCGGCGCTATACGATCTTTGGTTTAAACACACTAAAGCCCCAGTTCTTTTGTACGCACATTCACAAAGTCTGAGAGGTCTGTGGTAATGGACTATGTGTTCTTGAGCTTGAGCCCAACGGTGCACAGCCTATCATTGTAGGTACATGTAACATGTAGCTACATGTATGTGGGCATACCCCCTTGTTGAAAACTTTGAGATTGCAGGGTAGTGTTGTTCACATGCATGTAACAATTCGGTATTTGTGATGTTTGGCTGGTGAAAGTAAGCTGCTGTTATCTTTCCTTTTTTTGAAAGCCAAAATTTTGAGCCAAAAGAAAATGGTCCACAAGTGGTTGATACCTGTTGCTCAATTCCTCATTGGGTATCAGTATGGAGTCCTCTATCACCTTATATCCCCATATATCACCTTATATCCCCATATGGTGGTGTTAGTGTAAGAATTGAAGAAACTAGCAACGGACACCAAGCCTTCTGTCATTGCTGGTTCCAACATTTGAGGCAGGAAAAAGTTACAATGTAGGTTCCAACAACCAACAGGGGACCCTGTGCTTGCTGTAATTTTGTGATGATCAAATGAGCCACTGAATTGAGCCTGTTTCTTTTGCAGATTAGGACAGCAACAAGGGAAAATATCCCTATAATTTGCTACAAGAAAAAGAGAAAAATTCCTCATCAGCTCCAATGCCCCTTTTTATTTCACTTTAAGTTTTAAAAAATTTTAAATGTGCGTTTCTTGTTCATTTCCTTTGTGTCAGATTTTTAAGGCCATGTTGGTTAAACAGGTCAATTTTAAAATCAGATAAAAGTTGCACATTTGATAAGTGAAAAAATAACCAGTAAACCTCGAGTGGTTGAATTTTTCAATTTTCAAAATACATGTACACTTTTGATTCCATGCTTGCACCTGCAGTTTTTTTCATTTTGTTTCAGCTTCAAGTGCTTGCTTGTCTGATCCTTGTAAGAATGGAGGCACTTGCCAGGACACCAGTCAAGGTGCCTATGAGTGTACATGCACAGTGCAGTGGACCGGCACCACCTGTGAAACTGGTGAGAAGCATGTTAAAGCTTTGCTGATGATACTCTCTTTTTGGTTTTAGGGATTGTCATACTTATATATTTGTGACCTGCCACGACAAACTGAGCGTAAAGTCGTATTCTGCTCTTTCCAGTTTTGAGGGTTCAAAGTCAAATATTGAAGTGGAGGTCAATTTTGGCATTTTGTAATATTTTGAAAGAGAAACCCCTCTAATTAATTCGAATTTTGTTAGCAGGATCAGATATTTAAAAATGTAATTTTCTTAGTAATTTTGATGAAAGCGTTATTCGTGCCCAGTCAGAAATGTAGAAACAATGTCAGAAATAAAGGTGCAAAGCTGCCAGAATAATGCCACACTCTCACCTCACACTTTTACCCTATTAACCCTAACCCTCCTGAATCCTTCACCTGTTGGAGGATTGAGGAGGGTTAGGGTTAAGTGTGTCATGTACATACCATTGAAAAGCTCTCTTTCTGCTGCTTTAAAAATACCAATATCTCAATTGGTGAAAATTTTGAATTTCAGCTCATTTTGTGGGGACAGGTTACATTTCACAGTTTTAGTGGACACAGAATTCGGGTAGCATGTCCATTTTGATATACACACAGGTCTTACTAGAAGTAAACATTGCTTTCATAAATCAATCAGACTCTTTGATGCAAACAATCATGTTTATAGATATATTTGCAAATTACCGGTACTCTGACAGGTCCTCGGTAAACCTGGTTCTTTTGTTGTACTTGGTGTTATCTTTGCAAAAATCTAAATCAGGAATTACCTTGAAACTTTGTTTTGTTTGTCTTGAGCAGCAGTGTTTAGCTAGGCAATATATTCAGAGGCATTAATTTTTATATGTTTTAAATGTTTGATACTTAAGTGTTTCAACAATGGAAGCAGTGTCTGGAAAAATGGAAATCAAGAGTAAAATGTACTCACCTTGAATTTCACTTTTCTCTGAAATGGACAAGATGTATTTTTATTTGTATTCTTTTCCTGTTGTTTCACAGCCAAGGATGCATGTATTGGAGACCCCTGCAAGAACAATGCAACTTGCTTGAACCAGTTTGACTTTTTCCTGTGCCAGTGCCCACCTGGCTACACCGGTAACGACTGCGGGCTGGGTAAATATCACCAATTGCAGAAAACATCATCATAATCATTCGTTTGTTGTAAAAACAGTTTCTCCTTTTCCGAATGTTTCGCAACTGATAAGCTCAAAGGTCAGAAGTTTGCTGGGGGGGAGAGAGTTAAAGGCATATCAGTGAAGCCAGCAGGCTTAGGATTAGACAGTATATTTCTTCCCGTTGTTGGAAGGACAAACTATATCCCAGTACTGTTTAGGAACTAGTATGATGACGTCATTTCATATTGAATTATTAAATGTAAGCTTTTTTGTTTGTCAGCCTCTCCTTATTTTTACTTTGATTCTCCATTGTGTCTTCGATCATTTGTGTGAAATTGACTCATACATGTAAAAATATTTGCGAATTTACCTGGTTTCTCCCAATTTTTCCTAAGCAAGTAAATTTACTATGCAATAAGATTTATTTGTGTAAGTCTATTATGTTTTAGCTAGTAAAATGCTTTTAAAACATGTAACACAAAAGCTGCTTTAAACTGCTAGCTGGCTACATGTACAATGACCTCAAATACAAATAGAAATTACCAGTTACATGCAGAAGGGCCTGATGATGTTTCAATCCTAGCAGAATCTTCCTTTGAGAGAGATTCTGCTGGGAGTCAAACATCAATCATCCGGCCCTCTTAATTTGTGCTTTAGAAGCAAACCAATCATTTTGCAGGGGTAACCATTCCAGAGTCTTGCTCAGTCGTATGCCAATGTCCATGTTTAATCTGGATTGATTTTACCCACAGACATCAATGAATGCGGGAGCACTCCTTGCCTGAATGGAGGAACTTGCATCAACCTGCCGAATGGATACAGTTGTATATGTGTACCAGGCTGGACAGGCCCCATGTGTACCCAGGGTAAATATTTTACCTCACTGGAAACAGATTATATGAGGCTCAGTGCTGGGATGATTAATAACCCCAAAATATGAATAGTTGGTTTGTTTATGAGAAGTGATTGATATTGTGCTCCTGTTTGTAAAGACTACTTAAAAATTAGTTTTCTTTATTGTTTCAAACAAGGAATCGATTAAGACTCAAAACCCATAGTCTGACATGTGGCTTTGCTTCATGTAATGCCCTGATTTAAATAACATTGACGGTACCTTTATTAGGACAAGTAGTGTTTCACAACTTTCAATTTAATTAGTAAAATTTCTATAAGTAGCGTTTTGTTGAGAAAAACAAATTTTACCGCTGTCCAAAATTTCGTTTTGAAAAAATTGCCAGATAATAGTCATTGAAAATATGCTCTCATGCTGAATCTTGTATCAAAATGTATCAAGAAAGTCTAACTACCCATCAGGGGATGTTAGCATGTCTTTTTAGGAGGACTTTTAAATCTTTCGGGGAACATGACATTTTTTGTTTTGCTTTATCTCCGCAGATGTGGATGAATGTCAGAGTAATCCTTGTGCTAACGGGGCGACTTGTAACAACCTCATGAATAGCTACCAGTGTGTATGCCAGGAAGGCTTCACAGGACCACAGTGTCGGACAGGTATCATAAGCCTCCCCCTCAACCCTCTGCCCCCACCCACTCCCACCCTAACTCAGCCATGACGGGCATTTTCACAAGACAAATGAATGGAATTGTCTTGGAAAACAACACTATTGGTGAAAAGTGAAAGTACCAGTATTGAAAAATGCCTCACACTGATGCAGATTTGAGCCAGAAGAACCTGACAAGCTCACTGATTGCATGGTTTTTCATCAGCAGTTGTAACTAGCCTCCTGAGGTGGTCCATGGAGCATTCCATTTCCATTTACCCAGGACAAGGGTAGTTTAATCTCTTACTAGGATTTATTCCGTAGGTTTATAGTGCATTCTGCTTGATTTTAAAGATCACTCATTAATGTGATCCAAACACAATTAAAATGTGGTTCTGTTTGAATACAAAATTTGTTAAAAGTTCAGTATCATTTTTCTAAACTTCCCTCTTCATGAAATGTTTGAACCCAGTGTTCTGCAGATAGCACTTAGGAGTGTAGGCAGTGTGTGTACCTTTAATGCATTGGCATACAGTGCTGGGTGTTATACGTATAGTTTAATGATTACTGTTGGAGAGTACCATTCGTCATGCACAGCAAGATAGCAAAAATAGCTACCTCCGTGTGACGATTTCTTGGCCAAGCAAGATACCGAATCTGTGGGTCAGGTGTCATACTGCTCCACATTGTATGCAACATAACATTACGAGTCTATTTGTACATGTATCTAAAACAAAGTCCTTCTTTTTCATGGCTTGTTTTCCTTCAATCCTCCCTTGTCCTGTTCCTTTCATTTGCGTCCCTTGTTTATACCTTTCCCTGAATCATTTTAAGATGATGTCGAATTAACAATTTTTTTGCAGTTTTGTAATGGTTGTACTCTGTTACCTCTTTAACCCTGTACTTTTCCTGAGGTCTCTGTGCCCATCCCCAAAATTTAAATTTTTGGAAATGTTATATTGCATATTTTGAATTTTTGTCATATTTAAAACAAAATTACTTTACCTGTAGCTTCTTTTCTTTGTTCAGTATTTTGTACTTTGTATTTTAATTCTGCTGCTGGCGGTAACTATACAATTGAAACCATTAATAGTAATAATAATAGTAATTCTTTATTTGAGGATGGCAGGGTTTGTCAGTGACTTGAACAATTGTATCCTCTCTCAATTGTTAGTTTCTTAGTCTCTAAGTGATTGAGTTTGTTTTGAATTTGGCAGAAATTGATTACTGCGTCACCAGCTCCTGTCAGAACGGTGCAACGTGTATCAACCTGCCCACTCAGTATGTGTGTCAGTGTGTCCCTGGCTTTAATGGCACCAACTGTGATAACGGTGAGTGTCCGTTTCTCCTCAGGATGGCTTTGTCTGACTCTGATCACGAATTTCAATTTTTTGTCATCCAAAGACGTCTGTTTCAGTCCATGTTGCTCTATCCGTTATTTGAGCTCAACCATGGATGGCTCTCCAAAGCATTTCCATTACTGGGCAGTTTGAGCAATGTCTATTCATGGACCACAGGTTGATTTTCCTAGATAAACCATGAACAACAATCCCAGTACCAGGCAAAATGATCCACCGGTTGACAAGTGGTCGTCGCTGGAGCATGCCCATCATTGTCTCAACTCCTGCCTTAGAGCAGTGGAGGCGACGTGCAGTATGGTTGCACTAGAGAGCTCTGTTCTGGCTGCCAGGAACTTGAGCTGCTACTGTTGCATAATCAAGTCTTAACTGGCCTTGGTCGAAGACCTTCTTAAATTGTTCTTGGACTTACCTGGTATAGGAGAGAACTGTTGCATAAAAAATTGTTTGTTCACTTTTTAATAGGATACGTATACCTTCTTCCAGGGTATGAAAAATCCTTGAAAACAAAAGCTGTTTGAATGGTGTTCAGAAATCAAAAAACGTCTTTCGAAATTTAGATATTTTTGTATAATTTATTACATGTCAAAGGTCTTTCAACCTTTGTTTGCAGTTTGTGCTAATTTTTGCCCTCGTGTCTTGTCATTCGTTATTATTTTGTTCTGACCCTGTATTGCAGACATTAACGAGTGTGACACCACCGTCTGTCTAAATGGAGGTTTATGCATAGACTTGCTGAATGGCTACAGATGTGAATGCCCGGTGTCACACAGTGGAGACAACTGTGAGATAGGTGGGTATAATCAAACCATTGAGAAAACCTGTCAGACACCACTGAATGTTGAATGTATTAGATTTCAAGATGTATTGCAAGCTCAGTGGTCGAGTGGTTAAGACGTCTGCACTAGTAAGCAGGAGGTTGTGGGTTCGAGTCCCGCCCGAGTAAGCTTGTGAATTTTTTCGCAAGCTCTCGGACAAGCACTGAGCATACAGTGTTCATCAGTGTATACATTGGGTAAGGGCAAAACCTGTTATATAAATGTATTAGATTTCTTCATTTGGCTCGAAAGCTTTTCCACTTGGGGGGTCAGGTTTTTCTGGGAGTTCTGTTTGAGGTTCCTTTTCTGTGGTCTTGGTTCGAATCCCACCTATGCTGCCACCTGGATTGGATTTCGGCCCCTATTTGACCCTGTGGGTTTTCCCCCCTCTTATACAACTAAATATTTCTTCATTGTCTTTTTTTAGAAGCCTTGTAGTGCTATGCACGGATGCTCTGTAAAGAATTCTTGGTTTTATAACCGTTAATAGAATGATTGTGATAATATTTGATAACTCAATTAGGATTTTATGGCCATTCATCCGTTGCAAATACTGATTTATATTCCTTTTCTGTGTGTTTTTCCTTTTCAGAACTCAATCCATGCATTTCCAACCCTTGCCAGAACGGAGCAACCTGCAATAATATGTTTACCATCTACACCTGTAGCTGTCCCATTGGATTCACAGGAATACACTGTGAAGTTGGTGAGTCAGTCAAAAGTCAGAAGAGTCAGAAATCTGAGGTCATTTGGAAGCAGGAATTGCAGTGCAAACGATTGAGTAGGCACGCACCTGTTAGTTCATGCACTGGTTCTGGCGCTGATGCCCTTTACACGCGTGTGCATGACGTAGTCACATTCTACTAGTACCACGTGAGAGCTTGTTGAGACAATACATCTGCAGCAGAAGTTTAAAGTGCTAAAGATGGTCGTTTGTTAAGAGTCTTGTTTTTCAATCGCGGAGAATGGAAATAAATTGGAATTTAAAATCCACCCTACAGCGATTTACCCATTTTTCAACTTCATATTTTAAAAAAAAGGAACACGGTTTGAAAGTGGATAGTGGATATTAGCTAGCCAAGGTATTAAAAGTTGACCAGGTAGTTCCCTCATCTTCGCGTCTAAACTAGTTTGCCTACTTTCGGCACCTTTGACAGCTAATGTTGACAATCCACCTGAAATAATTAATGTTATATTTACTGAAGTACTTTCATTTTACTTCCTGAGTGTAGAAAAACACTGGTGGCATCTTTCCATGTACACGTAGGGTCGTGTTTGTACATACAATGTACCCCGTTCAATAGTTCCACAAATGCTCTGGTAAACCGTGGAATTGCCTACTATTCATGCATATTGGCTTGTGCTTGGATCATTGCATATGTGCCCGGAAAATAGCAGAAATATGGGCTCACCCATAATGGTGAATGGACCAGTGAAACGTCCACTCTTCATCATGAATATGCATGAGATATAGTAAAATGCTTCTCAGGTGAGATTCCTTGAGAGTAAACGATTCCTCCTTCATCTATCCTTAATACGCAGACATCAATGAATGTGCCAGCAGTCCGTGTCAGAACAATGCAACATGTGTGGATGAAATTGGCTCCTTCAATTGCACCTGTGCCCCAGGCTGGATGGGCGTAACCTGCAACATAGGTAATCTTTTGTCATCACTTAATTTTCTTGGTACAGATCTGCCTTGAGCAGGGGCACCCTGTCATTTGAAAAAAAGCTATGTCGGTGTGGAGTGTTTATTATGTTGGCAGGGAGGAAACCACACTGCTTGCATTTCAAAGTTGTTCATGAACCAGAAAAGTGTAGTTCCCACCGAAACAGCCTCCATTGCTGGGACAATTGTGCTCTCTCTTGGTCCAGTTTGGGGCTCATACGTGCAGGTTGAAGTGTCCAAAGGGGGCCAGTTGCCTCGCCTTACCTCCTTTGGCTACTTCACCTCCATAACCCAGTTAACCACCTTAGGCTTGGGGGCATTATAAATGCTGGGCTGGAGTATTTTTCGTTTTTTATTGTTTTCAAAATTCTATAAAAATTCATATCTTCATTTACCGGACACTTACACCCACACGAATGACTGTCTGGTGGGTACTTTAAGCTGACAGACAACATCTATTGATGCCGGAGTATTGGGGCCAGGCCTGCTGCCTTGTAAAAAGAGCCCATATTGTTATGTAATTTTCTTTTGTTCCTGAAACTGGCACAGTGCGCTGCTGATGTCTTTTCAATAGGGGCCAGATTAGCATGCAGGGGTATTGTATCACTCATGACTGGAGCATTAGAGTGCTTTTGTCCCTGGTTGTATTCTGCTCGCACTGAATGTCACAGACAGGGGTATACTGTTTCAAAACAATACTGGATTATCTCCGCTATTGACAGTGAAAAATGCTGGTAATTCCCAGCAGCCTGGTCTTTTGTTATGGGTAGGGCCTTTTGTTACAAGGCGCAGTTCCCTTTGTCCGATTTTCGGCACCCCAGCTGTGCATATAAAGAATACGTGTCTGAAACCGGGCTCCCTGGCAGCATGTGGTTAAAAGCAAATTGTTTGTCTTCACAAGCCATAGTTTTAACAATACAACATCAATGCTGCATTTGCTTTATGTATTTGTTACAGAGGTGAACGAGTGTAACAGCTCGCCCTGCAATAACGGAGGCACCTGCTTGGACGTGCTGAATGCCTACAGCTGTATGTGTTCACTCGGATGGCAGGGACCAACTTGTGACATTGGTGAGTTTACGTCCTATCATCCATCACTTTGTACAACCCAGAGCCTTGGCATTTTAACCAGAGATGTAATTGGCATCATGACTTTAACATTTCATCAAATAGATCCGTTGGAGTCGGGGCTAATTTTGGAGCTTCGATAACCTCTGTTTAACGCTGTCACTGTGGAAGTTCTCTGCATTCCCTGTATTAATTCTAAGTTGTGGAATTTATGTGAAGTACACTGACAGCAAACATAGAACTTAGTAGTAGGGTTTTTTCTGATGTTTTGTGGTGACCAGAGCCTTGAAATTAAACCCGGGTTTTAATATTTTATTTCAACTTTGATGTGTTTGTGTATTGTGAGGTTTTAATTTACTGAGAAGACTATTGATGGAATTTCGAAGCAAAAGTCTGTTCAGCACAAATTACACTTGCTCAGCAAGAATTACAAGACAGTCTCACGGGACACTTACAACAGTTGTGGATGCTTCTCAGCAGTAAATGTGCTAAATATATTTTCTGCTTTGAGCAGGCTCTGTTAAAGTAAGTTGGTGCCCACGCGTTTCTATTCCAGGTTCTTAATCCTCATCCTGATTGGCTAAGCGTTGATACCCTAATTCCCTCACACTAATGTCCATATTTAACAGCCAGTCTTGTGTCTGTAATAATGCAGTTTTTGTGGACTAATGATGTAATGCATGTACGTGTATTTATGAAGCAAAGCAGTTTTACACGTGTACTTGGTTCACAAGCCCTCACGTCATTTGTCTTCACAGATGTTATGTGCCTTCAAATATTTCCGTCATCACCTTGCCTCCGTTGATTGTATCGGCCGAGTGACACAGATTGTTAACCTCTTTTTCCCTTTCAGTACAACATTAATTCTAACCTTTTCAGTTTTTGGTGTTTGGAGTCCGTTGATTCACCCATTTGCTGAGTGCAGAGCCTTGGGCAAACAGGAACAGCTCTCAAACAGTGTTGCTGGAATGTGACGGAATTGTTACTTCGTGATGGGCCACATTCATCAAGAGCTGTTAAAGTGACCTTGATTGTGTTAGTCTTCAGACATTTTGTGTGGATAGTGTGAACTCTGGTTGAATTCCTTTGTTTTAACAATGATCTTGCCTCTATTATTTTCCTTGAGTGGATCTATCTTGACGTCTCGTATTGTTTGATATTAATTGAGTGTCTTTTCATTGTTTACTTGTTCATGTTCACAGTTTTGGTGCTTTTTTTTAAGTGTTTGTAAACCTAACATGTTTTGTCTGTCTTTTTTATCCCCGTTAACATTCCATATCTTGGTGTCATTTTAATGCCGTGATCATGTTAATACATTCCATTGTCATCAATCACATTAAATCAAAGGACATCTTGATTCTTGAACAATGTGGTAAGTTCTATTTGTTTTTGAAGCTTTAGAGTTTTTAGTTCTCTTTATAATGATAGCAACATTCTCTTTATTGGTAACTCTGAACAATAGTTATTGTAATGTTAGTTTTGTGGTAGTTAAACTTATCTGTTTTAATTTGAAATGAATCAATGCATCAGATAGAAGTTAGAGCTGCCAATTATGGTCAGTGTTGTATTCGAGTCCATCACAAGTCTTTTCACAAGTCCAGCCACAAGGCTCGTCATAAGTAACAGGGTGATGAACAATGACAAAGGAATGCTTTTTTCATAGCTCATTTGAATACCTTGTGAATTGGCTTAAGACTGAATGACTTATGATGGACTTGCAGGGACTTACAGGGACTTGTGACAGACTCAAATACGTCACTGTTGCTAGCATTTAAGCCCGGTACTAATCATTGTTGTGCAGATTAGTACTTTGATGGAAGGGGACTGTGGATTCAGGAAACCAAAGATGGCAGTTGTCTAAAATGCTTTTCAATAAAACCTAATGTGATAATGTTCTACATTCACACTTTCCAATGAAATGAATGCTTTTTGAGGTACAGTGTATGACGTTGTGGTGTTTAGCCAACAAATCTTCAATTCTGCACCAAGTTTTTCTAAAAGAAAAAGTTTGATCCACCTTATTGGGTTGTTTGAGCAGGTTTCAAGCACTATGCTTCTTTCATTGATGCCATACCAAAACCTGATTAATAACACAACTGTAGAGTACTTGTAGAGATAGTGCTGTTGGTTTATGCTGAGAGCTGAGGTAGATTTTTGTCCAAAGAAAGTTGCACTAGTAAACATAGTTTAGAATTAAGCCCTGTCAATGGCTGATCTAAGGTAGAACCAAGTTTGTTTGGGGGAGGGAGAGGTAAAATTGTTTTTTGGAGTCTAAAACATTTTGGACAATTTTTTGTAGAACCTTTTATGGCCTTTGTTCGAGGTGAAACTACATTTTGGAGCTTTTTACACACTTTTCAGAGGAAGGGAGTTCCTCTTCCCCCCCCCTCGCTGGATCTGCCCCTTAGGCTTGTAGGAATTTTAGGAAAATGTTTACCAGACTTAAACCAGTGTTATAGTCAAGCTTTTACAAGCCCATTATAAAAGTCAATCTCAAGTTATAAGCTAATTCAAGTGATCTGTTATAAAAGGCATTCCTTTGCCACTATCCGTCTTGTTACAGGATGGCCTGACTTCTTTTTTCACTTGTAATAAGCCAGTTGGGTATTTCAAACAGCCAAGGTCTTTCCTGTGAGTCGGCGTACGGCTGGCTGATAGGGCAGATTATTGTGCGCGCATGTAGCCTTGAACTGGGTATGCGCTGTTGGAATATAAACATGGAGGGAACCATGTTGACACTAAAATTTGCTCATAGAATGTTTCTGACAGCTCCCATATCCTTTGGTTTACAGAAATCAATGAGTGTGCCAGCAGTCCTTGCATGAATGGTGCAACCTGTCAGGACAGGATAGGTTTTTATCAATGTCAGTGTGCGCTGGGCTACGGTGGAACACGCTGTGAAATTGGTAGGTATACTTGGCTCCGCTACGTGAACTGATGAAGTATTACATTCCGCTTAACATGTTCATGTGCCGAGCAACAACAGCTGACAGCCAGTCACAAACTGCTCAGATCTTCTAACCTTTTTGGCTGGGAAAGTGTTAATGCTAAGCAAATATGTGCTATTTTACTAAGCAGTGTATGATATACAGTAGCTGTATGTGTTTATGCTGTTTTGGAGATCCCAGCTGAATTGTTGAGGCCATTATTTGGCTTATATGCAGTTAATGGACTTACAAAGTTAAATATTCTCTACTAGCCATATAAAGTTGCTCCATCACCAGATACCAATATCAAATGTGACACAGTGAGTCACCGTAGTAACCTTCAAGTGTACTTTAGCTGGAGATGTTGAAATTTATAGTTGTAATGTGCATATACACTGTACACCACAAAAAAACCACCAGCCAAATTGACCTCTTGTTAGCTAAAACTTGCTTCATGTGACTGAGAAACGTTACTAGTATTGTTGGCGCGGGAGAAATATTGATATGAATTTCATTTATTTATTTACTTTATTAATTACTTTCATCCACTCACATCAACTGAGCCGATGCTGCTTGTCTGCAAAATCTGACATGCTCAGCTAATTTGTGCTCAAAACCAGCAAAACGTGATTTTTAGTGAAGTCTAGCACAATGGAATGTGAAGCTGTCTGTGTCAAACACAGGGGATATTTTAGATGCTTTTCCAGAAATTTTTTATGAAAATGATTTTCCATTCTTTGTCCTTGTAGAGATCAACGAGTGTTTTAGTTCTCCCTGTGTTAATGGAGGGTTGTGCCAGGATCTGATTGGTGCTTTCCGGTGTGACTGTCAAGCAGGTTATGAGGGCGTACGTTGTGAAATAAGTGAGCAATATTTGAAGCTATTAGAAGAGTTACATAGGCCTTAAAGACCGTCTCACATGAAGCTGTAGACGCCAAATAATGGAGCCAGTGTTTGTATAAATCATGGGGTTTTGACACTTTGTGTATGCATTGAAACCGTTGAGTACCAACTTCTGTTTTTCTTTGCTCTTGGTGATCTGAATATGTAGATATTAACGAATGTAGAAGTCAGCCTTGTGCTAACGGAGGAGTCTGCACTGATTTGATCAATGGTTACCAGTGCCAATGTGTTCCTGGCTTCACCGGTACCAACTGTGAAACAGGTGAGTTGGAGTTCATCACTGGCTCACTGAGGACTGTTTGGCATGTCCTGGTCTTCACTGTGAGGATTTAGTAGGCCAATCTGGACCTAGTTGGGACTTATGGATGTCCTCATAGCATTTTCTGTCCCTACAGTAACCTTGGTATAACACATATGTGGTCCTTATAACAATACAAACTGAGAACAAACAACAATTACATCAGAGGACATCAGGTCCAGGGTTTGAAAAATTTCTCTGTTGGAAACTATGTACCAATCAACTGAATGGAGGTAAAAAGGACAGAAAGTCCTCTCATAAAGAAAAGCCTTGCATGGGGGGATGTGTGTTGAACCTCATTCCCAGATTATCTGTTGACTCTCAATATGAATAGACCAAGAAAGATACCATATTTTGTTGACCATTTATGAATTTTTATACTTAATTTAAATCTTAAAGTGTTGTTCCTGTTGTATACAATGTGCGCAAACCCATTCCTTTTCAGATGGTCCCTGTAGTGGAAATTGTCCTGTAAGGATTAATTGTTCAGTTATTAGGTTTTGGTTCCCAATTGTGTCTTGCAGGGGTTTTTGAGTGTATGAGTCAGCCATGCCTTAATGGAGGGGTTTGCATCGACTTGACGAATGCCTACAGTTGCCAATGTGTCCCTGGCTACACTGGTACCCACTGTGAACAGAGTAGGTGTATTCTCTTCAAAAATATTCCACCTGTATATATTTTGTTCATTGATCTCACTTAATCAACCCTGGACGTGGTGATTGTTGAGTTCATTTGCTGTGGTTATGCCGTTCCATTGCAGGTTGGTAACAACCGAGTTGAAAATTTTGATTTTAATTTTTCTTTTTAATTCTGTTATCCAGTCACAGGGAATTTGTTTTGCACAAAGTTTCTCAAGCACGGGGGCAGATTTGAATGTTTTGAAGGAAGTGTTTTTTAACTTACCTCTCACTTGTGTTCTCTCCTTGTTTCATCATAGGTGTTTGGATTTACCGATCTTACCTAACCACACATTGTTCTTTCTCACGAGTCTGTAAATATTTGCCCTCCTAGATGAGAATGACTGTAGGTTTCATTTGTGTCAGAATGGAGCCGCCTGCGTGGACTTGGTCAATAGTTACCGCTGTGCATGCCTTCCAGGTTTTGAGGGCGTCTTCTGTCAAGACTGTAAGAATGAATCGCGGCAGCATCCAATCGTCTGCGTTGGTTTTTGGCATTAGCATTACGGCTTTGCTTTGTCCCATCATCAAAATATCAGATCCATGTGATAAATGTTGCCTTGTTTTGCGTAGCCGTCAAGCTATTAACGACACCAATGTGTTGTTTGTAAGTCCACGTATGTGAGTTTGATGTTGGTAGTTGAATGTTTCCACCCCCCCTGTGGTATGTTCTACATGCTTATGTGAGCTTCCTGAAGATTTTGATGTGGGCCATTGGTGTAGTTTTCTAATGCACTGGAAGAGGGAAGTAAGTTTTAGCAGCAATAGCCTTGTGCGAACGTAGCAAGAAATGGATCTGTGTTACAATGCCAGAGGTGTAGTATTTGTTCTCTTCTGAGTCCTGTAAGCACTGAAATATTGCTTGCTGACTGGAGTGACCCGAACTGAACAGTTTTTAAAATTTGCAGGTCTTGACATTTGTATCCTACCGGATTTTTTTTTATTTATGGCAGTTTTCTGCTGGGATTGATATGTCAGACCTTGAGACATTTCAGCTTGCGTACTTTACCATATGTTCTGAAATAAATCATGCTGTAATTGGGGTGTTCAAAGGGAATATAAAGAATTGGAATTCTTAAGAATGTTCCAATGCGAACATTGCTTGTTCCGACTTGGATCACCTGCTGTTGTAGTCAGAATTGTTTTGGGACTCTGAATAGAAGTCAACTACACCTCTTGAAAAAAGACTAGTTTTTACTGCTGTGTAACCAACTCCTTTATTGAAAATCTGTGTCACAGCTGTGTGTGGGTTGGGAAAATGATGCCTAGTTTTGTTTCAAGCAGAGTTGCAAATATGTTAGAACACCTGTAACCTGGTGCAAACAAAGTAAATGTTGTGCTCAAATCGGATATATGTGAAGTGACTTTGATATTAACTAAATAATAAACGTCCTGTAGTTTTTATTAAGCCTTAGTCAACATTAAAAATATTGTTTTAAAGACTTAACTGTAACATTTTTCTAGTGCTACACTGAAGTGGATTATCTGAAGTCCACCAATCCAGAGCAAAGGACATGCAGGAATGCTTTGGGAAAGACGGCAGTGGAAGTGGATGCTAACTTTTGTGGAATGACTGCTGCTCAGTTAAACTTGCTTAGAAAATGAAACTGTGTGTCATACCAGGCAA
>NW_019091380.1:2427365-2456609 GCF_001949145.1 Acanthaster planci | reverse complement strand
CTATCCCCACTTGCCCTTAACCTGCTATCCCCACTTGCCCTTAACTTGCTATCCCCAATCACTGCTTTGCTTCACTGCTTTGCTTAGCTAGCCTGGCTCTTTCCTTGCAGAGATTGACGAGTGCGATGCTAACCCGTGCCAGAACGGAGCTTCCTGCACTGACCTCCTTGCAGGCTACGTGTGCGTGTGTCTGCCAGGCTGGAATGGAATCCACTGTGAAGATGGTAGCTTAACAGTCAGTGGCAGTGTGTTGTAGTCTTGACCCCCTGAAGACCATCACAGGACGAGTCCAACAAAAGACCTTCAGTCTGAATTCAAGTCACAAGCTATCTGAAAGAGCTACAACACAGACATTCATTTGTCGTTGTTCAGCATGTCCCTTGTGACTGGGTTTGGACTGCTCCTCTTAGTGGTCTTCTAGTGGTTTGGACTTCAACACTGGTCATTAATGTTCACTTTAAAAGGCTACAGTATACTGGTCATTAATGTTCAGTTTAAAGGGCTACAGCATAGCTTGTGTTCATTTTTAAGACTGATTCCCTTGAATACACGAGTAAAGGTGACAGTCGACAAAAAGGAATTTGTTAAAACTAACTGAACAGTGCATGCACATGCACCACTGTGCAAGTGCATAATGGCTGTATGCAATTTTATTTGTTCATGTGTTGTGTGTGTGTTTTTTGTTTGTTGTGACTACTGAATGTTTCTTGTAGAAGTGTAGAAATAATGAATTTGAATTTAAACTGAACTCTTAAACTAAGTAGAAAGAACAAAACATTGGCCAGTTCTCTAAGACTGATGATTTTTTTTTTTGCAGTCCAGTTTAAATCAAATTTTGTTAATATTTCCATTTGACATGAAGAGCTCACAAAAAAGAATTCAACTGTTATTTTTCTTTATCCTGACAGAAATTGACCCTTGTGGTAGCATGCCGTGTCTGAACGGAGCTGCTTGTCTCAACGAATTGAATGGATACAGATGTCAGTGTGCTATCGGATTCACAGGCGCTACCTGTGAAACAGGTAAAGAAAGTTGGCAGGAATAGGGTCTAAGGCTGCCTAAAAGTCACTGGGGTCAAAACTTTTAAAGGGACAATTGACCTCTTTAGAAGATCTCTGTGCTGTGCATCTAAACAGAGGATATGTTATTTAAAAAATGCCGTGTAAACATTATGTTACTTCATTTTAATTGTTATGCCTGTCCTAACCAAGTTGTTAAAACCAAGAAACACATTTATCCTACAAAAAAGGGGCTCAGCATATCAAATCAAGACAAGAAGAAAACTACTTGCATTTAAGCTCTGAAATAACCTGTACAGTGCTTTAAGTTTTCCTTAAGTTGGTAAAACCTGTAAACATTAGTAGTTTGCTTTTGCTGCGGTTTTAGCCAGTTGACAATACTGCTATCGCTTTCCGTGAAGGTGAAAATGAGAAGGACCGCTTAGGATGGTTTTGTGAATCTTTTCTCCAGTTTCCTTTCTAATTTTTCCCACAGAAATTGACTACTGTATGAACCATATCTGCATGAATGGCGCCGTCTGCATATCGCAGCTAGGAGGTTACAGGTGTCAGTGCCCACCTCTGTTTACTGGCGTCTTCTGTGAGACAGGTCAGTTTTGTTGTTTATCTGTTGATTTGGTTGATTATTAGGGCTGGATTGATGTGCAGAGGCTGGTATGTCAGGGTAACCAGGGAGGTGAACAGCAGTAAAGGATTAAGAAACAGGAATGCTTGGCTTGACTTAGGACATGGATGATTTGGGATTGATTTTTATGTCGTTGCAACTCGGGAAAGCCCTGATATGTGCATGTGTGCATACGTATGGCATAGAAATGGGTATTAGTTCGGTTGATTTCACCTGGTACCTGGGATGTATTTTATGTACAGGTTAGCAGGAAAAAGTGACCTGTGATTGACAAATGGCCATTGCTCAAATGTTGCAAAAGAGGCAACTAATTTCAACTTAATGTGCACAAAGTTGAACTTGCCCGAGTATAAATGAAAGGCAGAAATAAGTTTTTGCCATTTAAAAGCTGAGGTATGTTGTCCTTTAGAATCAAATAGCTTGTTTTTGCCTGGAATGGGTAGTCATCTTTATCTTAGGCATGAAGTTGTCATTCATCATAATTGGGTTGCAAGGAAACATTGGGGTTACATACGACTTATTTTTCCCATAATATAAACAGGAAAATGATAATCAAGTAACACAAATATTACACTGAAATGTGTCTTGTCAGATCCGGCCAATTTGCAGAAAGTAATACTTTGTGCTTCAACCTTCTACAGTTTACCTGATTCATCTTGTCACCTTGGTTTTCCTTTACATTTTAGCCATCTTTGACTGTTCCTTGGGTCTGTGCCAGAACGGAGCAACCTGCATTGACGTACCGGGCAGTTTTACTTGCCAGTGCCCGGCAGGGTTTGAGGGAGACCGCTGCCAGACCGGTAAACCTCATCCTTCCCTCAAACTGACCACCACCAGGCACCAGACTACATTTTGTCTCTGGCTACCTGCTCCCCTTCATCCAATCGTCTTGCTCAATTACTGACCAAACCAGGGATCATTGGAGACGGAATCTTAAATGGTGGAAGGAGAATAATTAACAAATAAAGAAATATTTTGTTCCATCAAACCCAATAACAATATCACTCATCTTTCCCTCCTTTGCTGTTAAAACCAATTCATACTTTTAATATTTTTAATGAAATTAATTATTTGATTTCTTTTTCTTTTTTGCAGCCCATACTGTTTTCCTTCGGTGCGAGAGCAACAACTAAAACCTGTTGAAATTGTCTTTCTTGTTCCAGCCATTTTCAAATTTGTGTATTTGCATGATTTTTATGATTCTCTGTGTTGTTTTGTCGTTTGAGTTGCACATGTAGTATAGGTGCATTGTGTGTTCCGTTGAAAACCTGTTTGTATGATCTTTAAAAAAGTTTGTTTTATCTCACCTGTTATGTTTGCATATTGTGTACGTTTCCTTTTCCTTGTACCCAAGTTTTGTTCCCTATTAACAGTTTTTGTTTTGTTTCCTTCGTTATTGTTTTTCTATCAAGATTGTTTTTTTGTCGTTATAGGACAGACTGTAAAGTCTGGCTAACCACGTTTTGGAAGAAGGGTCAAGAAAGTTGTGTCTGGTCTTTTGGAATGGATCGTAATCTTAACATTTGTCTTTGTTTTCAGTAAACAGGCCTTAACTGAAATGTTTTGCGCTTTACCCCTGCTGATCCCAGCCTAATGTTTTGGTGGCTGTATTGTGTGTGATAATGAAAATGATGGTATAGTTTCTTTGTTTTCAGGAACTTTAGTTATGTCCATGTAACGTTGCCTTTTGTTTAGGAGTTTGTGGCTTGAATTTTCCATTTGTTTTACAGGGATTTGTGAGGACTTTTCTTGTTTTTAGAGATTTGAAATTTGCTGCCATGAAAATAATGTCACATATTCATATCATGTCGAAATTAATAATTTGATACTTTAAACATTTGATTTCCGCCATGAGACTCTGTAACCATGGGTTTGTAGCTCTATGCTGTAACTAGCAGATTTAGCAATAATATTGGTCATCAACAAAATAATATGTGTCACATTGTGAAGGCAGTTTTTTCATTGATAATATTCATGACTATCAATAATGGAAACAAAACCACTATAACTCAGTTCATTCATCATTCCTTAGTCATTTCTTCAAACTCGTTCGTCGTCACACTGATGATTTTGATCGCAGATTGTTAATTTTCATCAATCTTTGAATTCCTGTATTATCTAATAGATCACTTATCGTCTTTGTGAATTGGGGAATGAGCAAGATTTTTGTACTTGTGTTTTTGTCTTATAGCACAAGTCGACCCGTGTGACTCCTCTCCCTGTTTGAATGGTGCTACTTGCGAGAACAATCAATTCCAATCTTTCACCTGTACCTGTGCGCCTGGATACATCGGTCTCAATTGCGAGAGTATGACATCCGTTTATTTAGTTTCACACCCCCAATGATTTGCCCAGGAAAAGTATGAAATTTGGCAAGCTACACCACCAGTACTGTGGTTTGAATTTCTAATTTGAGGTTTGCAGTGTGGTGTGAAGTTCATGGATTGTATTTCATTGTAAATTTTGACGTCATCGCTTGGTTCCCTGTGATTATTGTCATTTCACCCTTTTGTTTTTCGCTTTAAAATTTTCCAAATTTCTTTAAGGGACCGTAGAGTTTCTTTTAGGTCTAATGTTACCACAATATAAGCTTTTCTTGGGCTTCTAGCATAATACAGCTAGATTTGAAATGCATTTAAAAATGTAAGTGACTGCATCACTTCATCATATGGCAGAATTTTATCTTGATTGATAATTTCTTCTATGCAGTGTTTTTGCTATGCCGTTTCTCCAGTATAATGACTGTGCATTGTTTATATGCTTGCCTTCCAATGACATTGAGGTAGGACGCAGCCCATCGAGATTGTTCCTTCATTGCCATAGGAAAGCAAGCATGAAATCAAAACATGATGTCATGTTACAGGTCTTTTAGACTTGGCTGTCACAGAAACCTGACTGATAATAATGTCTCTTCCAAGATGACCGTTCATCCAAAAATTGCAAAAGATTATCCCGTTTAATGATGTAATGCGACCTGTCCTTCAAAATGACAAATAATACCCTGTGATGGATATGTCCTTTATGTGAATCAAGAAGAAATCATGCTTATTAGATCTTTCAATCATGCGCACTGGAGTTGCACTACTTTTGTCACCAATTGCGTTGCTTTTTTCTGTTTTTCAGTTCACGTTCCCTGCTCGAGTTTCCCGTGCCAAAATGGAGGGAGTTGCATGGAGGTAGGAGCAGCTTACCAATGCCAGTGTGCAGAAGGGTATCTGGGAACCAACTGTGACCAAGGTATAAAGGTCTAAATGTTAAGGGCTTTGGACGAAGCCTTGGTCATTCTGTTTGTCAGTGGACCAGAGAGTTTATAAGTTTCCAAATTTATTTTATTTATACCTTGTCATCAAACAGTGCATTTTAGTGCCAATTACAGGATGATCATGATAATAATGAACGCAGAAGACAATGAAGAAATGTTCAGTTTTAGAGGTGGGAAGAAAACCCTGGCGTAATGTTTTGGCTAAAACTCACAGACTCGGGTAAGGACTGAAAACCCAATCTTCATGTGGACTGAGCCGGATTCGAACCTAGGCCCCCAGAGGTGGAAGGCGAGTCAAGAAACACTGTGCCAACCTGACTCCCCAAGTTGTCAAAAATATGTTAAAATGTACTTTTTTTTCAGTGTTGTATTTAGGATATCTTTATACCATCACGATACCCCCAGTTTGATTGAAGACACACACTACTCAAGTGAACTACAATGAAAGCATTCCTTAGTCATTATTCACCCTGTAACGTGTGACTGGTCATGTCACTTGTATTATATCTGGTCTCGATTAAACACTGATAAATTTTCCTCTAAGTCAGTGTATTGGGCGACACTATTTTTCAAATCAGCAGGCCGCTGGAGTTCAGTTGTTTTATCTCCTTGGAGGTTGTTCTCTCAGATGTCTGTTTTCAAGGTCGAATCTTGTTGGATTTAAAAAAAAATTTTCACCCTCACATTTAAATTTATACCAGATTAACCTCTGCATGGAATGCAGCAAGGCCATCATTTTAAACATTTTGAAAGTTTCCAAAATAAGTCTCACCTTGTGGGGAAACTTTAAATCTGATTCGGCCTTTACTTGGTTTCAGTAATGGACAACTGTGCTAACCATGGGTGCATGAATGGAGCAACATGTGTATCCTTCCCAGGGGGATATCGGTGTGAATGCCCAGCAGAATTCACTGGCATCTTGTGTGAAACCTGTGAGTACAACCTCTGTCCCACTTCATTGTTACGTCCTAAATATCTGCTATACCAGCAGATATTTAAGCTTGCCTTAGAAGAAAAATGCCTGTACCAAGAATACAACTAAGATTTGCTTTATATTTCCTATATATGCTTGTTGCAGCCTTAGTCAACTGTACGAACAACCCATGTCTGAATGGAGCCACATGCATCGATGTGCCAACTGGTTTCCAGTGCCAGTGCACGAATGCGTGGCAAGGGTTACGCTGCCAAACAGGTAATGGTTTTGCATTAATTGAAGACAAAACAAAAAAGGCTCTTGGAACTTTTTTTATGAGTTTACCGTAATCCGGTTTTAGCAAGGTATGAAAATGGTCTGCCGCAGTTTTTTCAGAATCTGAACATCATTCTTAGCTGTCCACCTTCAGTAAGAGAGTGAATTTGAAGATGTGAATACTTCATTTTGCTCTTGTGTTGAAGAACGTCCTGATGTTTGCTTGTCATCTCCCTGTCGCAACGGAGCCACATGCACCAACTTTTACGACTTTTACACCTGTGCATGCCCAACTGGCTTCTCTGGAAATGACTGTGAAGGTAAAAACTTTTTTTTTCAATGTTTGTTTTTGCTGGAAAGAACTACACAAATGTTTATCCTCAATGTCTTCACATGTCCACTGAAGTGGTTGTAAGTGAGCATTAAGCAGGCCGTAATTAAGTATTCTTTTTACTTCTAAAATTCAAAAACAAAGATGTTTGTACGATATTTCATGTCAGTCTTGTGAAGTCGTAAATGCATTTATCTTTTTTTTAGTGTATGTTGGTTGTGCTAGCAACCCTTGTCAGAATGGTGCGTCCTGTGTTCAACTGTCAGATCGCTACCAATGTACCTGCCTTCCTGGTTATGTTGGCATCCATTGTGAACAAGGTAAAAATCCAGCTACCGTTGTTGGTTCCTTCTGGAAAAAGTTCCACCTTATCTTATCCACACATATTCCAGGGTGTTCAAGTTCTCTGTGTTAAAATGGAGGAACGTACGTGGAATAAGTCAGTAGTTTCCAAAGCATGCATCCATATACAATGTTTTTGTGCCCCTTGATAACATTTTGAGTGTTTCCAAAATGAGAGCAGTGAATGCTTACATGCTTCATATCTTACAGAAATTTTTTATGTTGAATACTTTCTCTCACAGTGTTGCTCACCGGGATCTTTATTAAGGACTGGTGCTCAAAAGTTTGGAGGAGGGATTTTTAGAGCCTCTCAAGTGCCATTTTTTCAGAGTAGAGCTTAGGGTTGCTTTCTACAGTGTACAGCCTTGCGAATTGTATGTTTGTTTTAATTTTCCATCACAGATGTAGACGACTGCTCAAGCAATCCGTGCCTGAACGGTGCAACGTGCATGGATTTGGTGAACGCATACCAATGCCAATGTGTTGTTGGATACACCGGTGTCCGTTGTGAAACAGGTAAGTGCCATAAGGAATAGGTTTTGAGAGACTAATATGCTATCCTGAATTGACATAAACCTGAATTTCCCTCACCGATCACTACTCCAAAGCAAACTGTCTTCATCCCGAGAGACCCACGTGCCCAAAAGCCATCAGTCGCACACTGTTCTGTGTCCCTTGAAAACTACCAAAGTATACTTGTGTAAGCAGCAGTTGTTCCACTTGCTTAATATGTACAGGTACATCCCTGCTTTTGTTTGAAAAGAATATATTTGTGGCCAGATAAGGTCAATAAACAGTAATTTGAGTTCTTTCTCTCACAAACTAAAACAGAATTACCGCTTATTGACAATCCAATGAAAATGGACAGTTTATGGGTGAACAATGTTAAGGATAATGCAAGATTCTCCTGAATGCCTTCAATTCAGCAGTTGCTTTAGCTACTTGGGACTCATTTTCTTAGGTTTGGGTCGCATTTTAGGGCACAATTTGATATTCAGATACACTTTATAGCACACTCAACAGTGTCACCATCAGGATAGAAATAAATCATGACCGGGGGGGGATAGTCACCGTTAGCTCCCCAAGATATTTGAAATTGAGCCTCAGGAACTAGGTCGTTAATTTTCCATTTCACGGGGGAGCTAACGTCGCGCGTTCAACCTGAAGTAAACCCTCTTTGTTTGTTTGTTGGGGTGTTGGGTTGTTTGTTTGTTGGTTGTTGGGGTGTTGGGTTGTTTGTTTGTTGGGTTGTTTGTTTGTTTGACCAATCCTTTTACATGTTCTGTTGCTGTTTCAGGCATTATAGAATACCGAAGTGTGACGTCACTGTGAACCAGAAAGTGCAGTGCAAACGAATGGAGTACGCGCATGTGTTGGTTCACGCCCTGGTTCTCGCGCTAATGCCTTTTATACACTAATTGTACATGTGACGTATTCACTTCGGTACTCTATTTGGGTGATGGGGCTGTCTCGGCAGGTTCTTAAATGCTTGAGTGTTCCTTGAAACATTGAAGCAAATTAATTTCGGAATTATCTACAGTCTAAATGGGAACCTGGGTTGTGTGTCACTTTAATTACAATCATAGAACCTTTCTTGTTTTTCTTGAAGAACGTCCGGATGTTTGCTTGTCATCTCCGTGTCGTAATGGAGCCACGTGCACCAATTTTTTTGACTTTTACACCTGCGCTTGCACGACTGGCTTCTCTGGCAACAATTGTGGAGGTGATGACTGCCGTTTCACTTGCTCTGTTTTACTGTGCAAAACAATTGTTACTGCTAAAATGATCAATTCATCATACTCTAACTGTCTAAAATATATTTTTAAAAATGCCTTTTGAGTAATATTGGTCATGAAGTAGTATATAAGTTTGAAGTCAAGAATGCATGCTTTGTAATTTTTCCATTAATCTTAGTGTACGTTGGTTGTGCTAGCAACCCTTGTCAGAATGGTGCGTCCTGCGTTCAACTGTCAGATCGCTACCAATGTACCTGCCCACTTGGTTTTACGGGGTCGCACTGCGAACAAGGTGAAGTTCTAACTTGGGTCACTTTGAACCTATTAACCTTACACCTCCCGGATCCTTCAAAATCTATCAGGGTTTTTGGTAGATGATTTTGAGGGAGAGAGAAAGAGAGTGGTCCTCAAAGTTAACTTGACTTGTGGCCTGCTCTCACTTGAAGATTGAAGAACAATTAATAAACATGGATGACTTGTGAAAATGCCCAAGTAGTTAGGGTCACTAAAATCTTAAAAGCCAGACATAATAGGCTTTCGAACGAGCCCAAAATAACTTGAAAGAAAATGCCCGTTGCGGCCTTAGTTGGCAAGCATTGTCAACATTTGTTTTCACTCTAATATTACAGTTGAAGTGTATGATACTTTTCAACAGGTACAAATTTGTGCAGGTTGGTCTGTGGGATATTTCCATTTGAAAAAAAAAATCGAAGAATAGAACGATCCAGTAAGCCCCGCCCACTGTGCACGTGGGTACTTAATACATGTTCTCCAATGCCACACATGTTCCATCAGTGCCTATCATGCACACTTGCATGCATGTCGGACATAACTGTGATTAGTCAGAACACAGAGGGGTAAATTTTAATGGATCGATCTATTTAGCTCATTCAGGAAATGTTTGGGTATAACTGTATTGTCTATTAAGAAAATGGAAGTCTTTGTGAAAGGTAATATCACAACTGTTTATAATTGCATTAGCTGAGCTGCATTTCCAGCTACATGTAGTCATGTATCTGGCCATGAAACTTGAATAAATACCAAACCTACTGGAAACTGCACACCAACTACAGTGCATCGCAATGTACAACAGTCATGTAGTGTTTCCTCGGATCAGCTGATTTGGATCAGCTGATTTCCTCATTTTTCACTTCATACTCATGACGTTGAAAATTGAAAAACGTACTGTACAAAGTCTCGTAAGGATTGTAATTTCCTCATTTTTGTCGAAGTCCAAGTTGCATAAAAGTGTGAGGGCCTGGAGTGACAAGCCTAGCAGAATTTTTGTGTGTGAAAAGTCAGGCTGTTAAACTTTAGAGATTTGAAGTTTTAGCATTAAGTGACTATGTTTATCATTAATGAAATTGGTAATCTGGGCTATTCTACAACCTCCTAAACATCCCAGCATTGCATATTTATTAAGATGACCTGTTAGAGGTCAGGAGTTGTATTGTAGTGAATTCTTTCAAACTATACTTGTAGACAAAAACATTTGCTCAATGTGGCATTGACTTTATTATATCAGCCAAGAACTTTCCACTGTGTGTCAAGAGTATCTCTCAAGAAGTTATAGCTCAGTAGGTTCCCTGAGCTTGTTCTCCATTTAGTAATTTCTTTGTTGTTGAGAATCATTCTTGGGAAGGTACGAGACAGTTTTTGTCTGAAGTGGAGAATAACATTTCCTTGGGGAACCCACGCAATTTGTAGTCTTGTTTATTCGTTCCTTGTGACTAGGTTTCCACTAATCTGTGCCTCGCTCGCTAACTTATTAAATATTTTCTGTTGCGGTATTTACACCCCAGTTTTGTGGCAAACCTATTTTGGTGCCCAGTGCTAACTCGTTATCCCTTCCTCCTCTCTCTCCCTTTCATCACCCTCCATCCCGTGCTGCTTTTCCCAGAGGTAGACATGTGTGCTCCCAACCCTTGTCGGAACGGTGCCGTGTGCACCAACCTGGGCGTTGGCTATGAGTGTGCCTGTACGTCGGGATGGACCGGCACTAACTGTGACCAGGGTAACTATCCTCGGCTATCAGCTGGTTTGGGAGCATGTCTGACTGTCTGTTTTGGGGCAGGGAAGGGGTTGTCTATACGTGTCACTTTTGGGTCATTAGGTACTGTCTTAGAAGTCATTGATGATGGAGACATTCCAAGTAGGCATATACCTTGGTACTGTTATTCTTCTTAGTGCTCATCAAGCATAGAAAATAATGTAACAAGAGTTTTCTTATTTGCCATGGTCTAAGTTTTGCCAAATTTTGGAAATTTCCAGGGAAAAATGGGGAGGGTGGCTTCCAGAAAGAAATTTGGAAAATTGTTCAATTCTCAGAAAATAGGAAGATTTGGGTAACATTCAGAAGGGGAAGACTGGGAAAATTGTGTAGCTTTTCTCTAGAAGAAAAAATTGGGGGTCAATTTTATTGGAAGTTTTACTTGAGCCATTGTGGACTTGTTGATCAGTTCGTTATGGTTGGGCTAACTTGAAATATCACAGAATTATAGCTCTAAATTGTTTGGTAAAGAGTTGATGTCCCAGAACAGGTCATCATTATTTTGTTTCCTAGTGATTGATTGCAGATCCTTAAGGTTTATCAAAAATCCAGACATCGTCAACCATCTTGAATTTTTCAAGTACCATGAAGTGACTTATGTTTTTGTTGGTCTAGAGTTTGTTAATAATAATGCTGTTTTTTGTTTTCTAAGTCATTAATGCCTGTGAGCCAAATCCATGCCAGAATGGAGCGACTTGTAACAACCTGGTGACCCAGTACACGTGTCTCTGCCCAGCCGGATGGACAGGTGTCAACTGTGAAACAGGTGAAAGCAATCTGTAGATTCTCAACTGTGGGCTTTGGTCAAAAAGTCACCACCTTGGCAGGAAATAGTGCAGTCAAGGTAGCCGCTTGAGAAAATGGCTACAGTCACTTCCCATGCACACGTGTTACTCCAAGTCAAAGCCAATCGATTCTGTTACAGTTGTGTGGTTTGTGGAAAGTCTGTAATCGTTTGAGAAAAACCGATGCCTGAATGTATGCATAGTTTGGAACTGATTCCGAAGATGGTGTTTGCAAGTTACATAATCAGATGTGCTTCAGTGAATTGCCTACAGCCAGGAACTTGCAATAATATTTAGTTGAACATCTTTTGTATTGTGAAAAGGTAACTGTGATGTGCTATGCTGATGCGACAAGAAAGCTGCAGACACGGGCTGTTTTAATTTTTTGAGAGATTTTCCATTCAGTTGTCAGTTTATGTCACCAGTTGATAGGACGCTCATAAATATTTTATTTGATGTTTGTTGAATGTGTTCAGAGATGCAAGCGTGCCTGTCCATGCCGTGTCAGAATGCAGGCACATGCAACGAGTTCTTCAACTTCTACACCTGCTCCTGTCCACAAGGCTTTATTGGAACCAACTGCGAACAGGGTAAAAAGGTTTATCTAGCAATAGGTCTGGCAATCCCCCTTGGTTACCTCAGTGTATGGTTCATTATAAAGATTAACAGTTCACTTCATTTTGTTTTATGAAGCATTACTCTCAGCTTCAAATCAGAAATATAAGCTTGATATATCACCTCTTGATGCTAGGTTTGCTGTGTCACTCAAAGCAGTCAACATTTATGTGGTATTTCTCATTTTAGAACTCGACGCCTGTGCTTCCAATCCATGCATCAATGATGGAACTTGTCAGAACTTCCGGTTTTTCTACCAGTGCATTTGCCCTCCGGAATGGGAAGGGCTAAACTGCCAAGCACGTAAGTGTAATAACTGCTACTGATGCACAGTGCCTTAAACCACACCATCGCTTTTAGCTATTGGGAAAGTTCAAGTGATTACCACATTGTCAACCACCGGTTGAGTTTGCCTGGTATCCAGGATATCTTTTGTGCATGGGTTACCAGGGAAAGTCAGCTCGTGGGTGAAAAATGGTTTTGGCTCTGACTTGTCCTATATGGCTTAGTTGCTGCTTCATCCATTGCTCCTGTTGCTTTCATGTCGGAGGTGGTTTCCACTTGAAAGGGATTGAGTTCAGAATTGATTTGATTTGTAGCAATGACATTGTAAAATACTCTTGGTAAAAGTGGAATATACCTCAGGTTGGCCTGCTGTTTGTTGCCTAACCCTTTTGGATGCATAACAAACATGTTCATCCGAAATTAGATGTGTTCAAAAGAAACTGTTATACAATTTGTAAAAAGAACTTCGGGTCCCACTACAGTCAAAATTTACTCTTACATCTCTTGAGAAATAAGTTTCCAATGAAAATGTTTTGCTTTCCGGTCAGAAGATATTTTTCTTTTTAGGCATTCTGATGGGAAGATATTTTTCTTTTTTAGACATTCTGATGGGAAGATATTTTTCTTTTTAGACATTCAGATGGGAAGATAATTTTCTGTAGTCTTTTTTTCCCATGTACCCAAGTAATGAGCCTCATTGTCAACGTTTATCTGAAATGTCGCAGGTCCTGCAAAGCATGTTTTGCCAAATGCCTGTCATTAAAAAATATCATGATTTGATGTTTATTTTTTCTGCTCCATGTGCATTGGTTGAGGGCACTAGTGGTCATCATTTTGAGACCGGTGATTAGTTCGGTATTGAGCCATATATGTAAAAAGTACAATATACAAGATTTGATTTTAGAAATAGTTGATAAAGATGATGCAGTCTCCAAGTTTCACGTGTCTGCCAAGAGAAACAGAGCAGGTTCATGAAATGACAGAAATGGAAATCAAAATGCATGTAGTAACTTTTGGCATTTGTCCATGAAAGTGCATGGCGTCGATTCTTGGACTAATGCCCTAATTGAAAGGAATAATTAAATCACAGTATTTCAGCCCCATTTCAAAATTTTTTTTTCTGTCATTCGCTGCTGACCTATGTTGGAATTTGGCTTAAGGCTTTAAGCCCAAGTTGTTTATGATCACTGTAATTTACCTCCCGTGTGAAGGTGTCCGTTTCTGTGATGCCAACCCATGTTGGAATAATGCAGCATGCGTTGAGACACTGAATGGATTTCTGTGTATCTGTCAAGCGGGGTTCACAGGAGATCTGTGCAAATTAGGTCAGTGCCTATCCCATCATTCCCTTTCCCATAATCCTCTTCTCTAACCTCTTCCATTACCTGTAATCCTTTCCTTTCTTCTCAACCCTCCCTCTTTCTGAAATTGACAGTGCGTGCTATGGTGTTCATATGGCACATTTTGTTCGTGGAATCCTTGGGCAGTACGTGTAGAAAGAGCCCCAAATTTCTGAAATTATTTACTTGGTTTTCTACATTACACATCGTTGAAAGGGAGACCATACTGGCAAATTTGGAATATCTAAATGGCTAAGAAACCTCCTTGCAGTGGTGTAGAAGATCCTCTGCCTTGCAAGTTCCGCCTCACTTCTGTTCCTGGATGACAGTTGCTTTTTTGTGACAAAGTTTATTTTGAACCAACATTTTCTATCCAAATCAAGTGATTAAAGTAACAACTGTGATTTATTAACACTGTCTCTCTCAAAACATACAATTTGAATAGTGTAAATCTGCTCCCAAATATGGTTTTGGTTTAACTATAATGATGACATCTTGCTTGCTTTGCAGAATCTTAACATGGAGCCTGCTTGTCATTTGCTTGATTCAAGTTTTTTAATATCTTATTACAACCCCTCCCTGGCAGATAATTCCAGTCAAACTAAATCCAGTGTTGCTCTTCCATTTCCCAGCTTAATCTAATCCATCACTAATCAAAACTAATCTTTTATACTGTGTACTAGAACCTTGTAAAAACTTTCCATGAGGTTCTGAAAATCTTGTGAACCTTGAAACTTTTTTATCTTAACTTCACAGTTGCTTTGTTGAATAGTCTAGAATTGAATGCACTATTTATAAGTTGTAGATACACAGTTATGGACCTGTTAATGTCCCAGCTACCCTCTCTGGGCTGCATCTGTGCCTTGTGATTTGCCATTATATTGCCATTGATTATTGTACCTCCCGCTACTTGTCCCTTCGTCCGCTGTGATAGCTAATTTGGTTCCACTGAAGACATAAAACGATATTTTCACAACACTTACATTTAGGAGAGTGATATGCCATCGGATTGAAAAAAGTATTTTCCCTGTTGGTAAAGTTGATATGTGGGAATTTTCAACAGAATTAAACTGAATGACTCAAGACTTTACATTGTTCCAATTTGTGAAGGCTGAATGCCCCAAACTATGTGTCGGGAGTTGTCACGTTATCAATCGGTAGAAATGCTTCATTTCAAAAACAAATGATCACAATGGCAGTCCAGTTGGAGAGAAAGGGCAGGAATTGATAGGTACATTAACAAAAAGAAGGGAGAATTCTTAGGTTTGAAGGTTTAACATCCATGCATCATGCATGCCACTTATCATAAACATGGTAAACCAGATTCCAATTGTATGCCAATGTTTGCAATTTCAGAGGTGGATGTTTGCTCCAGTAATCCGTGCATGAATGGAGCCACTTGTAACAACTTACGTACCAGCTACACCTGTGACTGTGCTCCTGGTTGGACAGGAACCCTCTGTGATCTGGGTATTGTGACAGTTTCATCACAAATTGCAAGATAAATTTGAAACAATTTAGTATTGTTCTCTTAGAGTATGGATAAATAAATGCAGGCTGGTTTTACTTTTTACTGTTTTTGATTAAAGAATTTTAAGCTTCATTTTTCTGAGTTGTACAGAATATATGAGCATTTATGTTCATGTTGGATATAGTTTGATAGTTGCAACGAAGTGAGTTTTTTAAAGGGAGTGAACCATGTTACAGTGCATTAACACAAGATTTCCACAGACATCATTTTTACAAGTGCATTGTGGGACAGTACCAGCATCCATGTGCAAAAATATATTCCTTTGCACTAAGACTTGACAGTTTTTAGTGTTTGTTCAGCATGTGAGGTTGAATTCACAGTTGCTTGTGTTTAAATATCAGTTCATTAACCCTAACATCCCTCAGTCCTCCAACAGGTGAAAGATTGTGCGGAATAGAGATCTCAGTTGATGAATGATAGAATTGGGCTCCTTGAGGCCAGTGTGTTTTGTGGTACATTGTATTGGATCTGACAGATTGAATTCCTGCTTCAGTTCTGCATTTCGTTCCTACATTTTGGTCTACCTGTGTGACTAATCTCACTGCATTCCTTTCTTGTAGACTTTGATGAGTGTAGCAGCAATCCTTGCGTCAACGGTGGCACCTGCATCAACCTGTTCGACTCTTTCCAGTGCAACTGTCCAGCAGCCTTCACTGGCGAGTTCTGCAGCACAAGTAAGAAAGAGTGGCAACCTGAGAAAACAAACTGGCTCTTTGTATTTGGAAGTCAAGCTGGACAGTTATCATGCTTCATTGATTGATTTGCACGTGGGTAATTCCAGAAATTAGGGGTCCATTTTTTAATGTCCCTTTTAAATCTGACATATGATTTTGTAAGTTCAGAACACATTTTGTTTTTCCAAGAGTGATGAATTAATGCAAACTACCTGCCAAACAAATAATAATAGTTTGAAATCAATTCCGGTGATATTTCCAGGTCAAATAACAAAGGTCAGATGTAACACCGACACGAAAATGTGACACTTTTGGACCCCTAATTTCTGGAATTACCCATATGCCCATCAGATGAAAGTCATTGTCATGAGAATCAAGATTGTATCACTATTAGATAGAGCAAAACGCAGAGGTTTCTATTTGTTGTGGCAACTGCTGGAGTGAAATACTTGGTGGTGAAAATATTGGAGAAATGTGGTAATTTCAAGAGTTTAACAAGTGGAATCCTATCTTCAGACATGTCAGAGGGAATAGTAGCTAGTGATACCTATATGTGTGACTGACTCGGCAAAAATGACCCTTGGGCTTCTGTGTGACAAATTGATTTTAAGTGATGCCTGCGGATAGAAAAGCATTTTAATAAGGATTAGATTTGTGTATTTGTGACCTCTGTTGCACATTCTATTCCCGAGATACAGTACAATTTAGAATTGATCTCTGGCAGGTGTACGGAATGGTCTGCTACATACGGAGGCATAGCATGACTTAAGGGCCTTTTTGCAGAGTGGGTCACATACGTTAGACTTGTCCTTGTTGGGTGCATACATCATGTTTATGGTCTTTCATTTTTATATGATTTCATCGATAGAAAAGATCTGAATTATGAAATTTCTGTCTTAGGAAGTTAACTGTGTGGAATTTTTCCGTTTGAATAACCTGCTCGTGTCAATTGGGAGGGAAATAATGGTCCTTTTGTTGCAGAATTCTAATTGTTTATGCACATTTGTCCCTTGTCCTCATAACTACACATTTAATTCATTAAAAAACATGTATAACTTGCAAAGACATTGAATTGACAATTAAGAGAAATGTTAATGATGAATGTTTGAAACATCAACTGATGCCAGTGTTGGCTGACGGTGTTCATATTTGTTACCCCTGCTCATCGTACTTACAAAACATTCTCAAGACCATCTAACATTGCAGATTTTCAAACAGAAATCTAAAACTTATCCAAAATTTATTTCTTTCCCTCTCAGTTTCTCTCACTAATTTCAATAACACCTGTGTTATGGTTAAGACTTTAGACTATTACAAGACCAACACAAGACCTCCAGTCCGACTTCAAGTCACAAGCTAGTCAATTGAACTCCAACTAACAAATTCCTTTGCCATTGTTCATCCTGTTACTTATGATTGGCCTTATGACTGGTCTTGTGTATGGTCTTGTGACTAGTTTTTGACCGGTCTTGTGTCTGGTTTTTGACTGGTTTTGTTACTGGTTTTGTGACGGATCTTGTGACTGGTCCTGTGACTGGTCTTCAGACTAGTCTTGTCATTGGGGCTGCATCTGAATCTCTTGTCTAGAGATAGGTCTAGGTCTTCACTCCATTGGAAATATGTGGAGACCCACTGACAACAGACCTAGTCGTAGCTCTGAAAGCCTGCTTCGGACACAGCCTGGTCTTCTGTTCAGTCATGTGATGATCACAACTACACCACCACATAACACCCTGTGTGACTAGTACTAATAGTTGGCACTTGGATGTTTTACCACTGTGTTCCAGATGTTGCTTGTCCTCTTGTTTGTGAAAATGGTGGGACATGTACCAGTAGAGGTGATGTCGCCTCCTGTATGTGTCGTCCCGGTTGGACAGGGGAGCTTTGTCAAATTGGTTAGTATCCTCCTTGACCGTTCTGTGCTTTTGTCCGATTTGAGTTGAATTCTACTAAATTTGGTAGAATTCCCCTTGCATTTACAATCTGTCTCGTGGAATTTGGGAGGCTGATTTATTACAGATACAGTGACAGATGTATTTTTTAAAAATTCCTTCGGAACCAATTTTGCATGGAGGGCAGTATTGAAAAGCGGAGAGAAGAACAACTAAAAACATTAAGACCTTTTTCTAGTGGTAACGGAAGATAGTAGATATGTTGAAGATGTTTGTCGTTTGAAGTGAATGCACTTGAAAGATCTAAACCTGTTCACAGTGGAAGTGGGAAATATATTGTTGTTTCTGTTTACTAACCTGGCACTTTACTCGTCTGATTCTTTTTTGTTATATTCTTCTCTCGTCTAGTTTTGCTTACCAGATTTTTTCATTCTGGAAAGTTCTGTTTATGGCTCAGTGTTATTTTCTTTTAGATTTTGATGAATGCAGCAGCAATCCTTGCAATAATGGAGGCACCTGCAATGATCTCTTGAATGGATACATTTGCTTTTGCTCTCCTGGCTACGGCGGCGCTCGCTGTGAATTACGTACGTTGCTGTAAATGTTGATTTGTTTGGCCTTACTGTAATATCCTTTATTTAAAGATCAGCGGCCAGTACTCTATCTGATGATGAGTTAGTTCAAATCATTGAGCATTCGAATTGGACCGTGGACTTTCAACATCTGAATATCTGGGGTTTTTTTATTTAAAACCAGGAACAAAATTTACATTTTTGTGTGGTGGTTTACCTGATTGAGTTTCAGGCCTGGGGTCCGTCTCCTAGTGAAGGAAGTTTGGCAGTTCAGCCAATGGTCTGTCCTTATTGATGATTTAATCCCTTGTTAGTCCCAACAGGATCGCATGGTCGCCCTTTGGCTGTGTTGGTTGGATGGGGTTGTATTGGAATGTTTTGCACAGACTGGTATGGATTAAGCTAAACTAAGAGTGACTTGTCGTTTTCTTTAAATGGGTGCATGTTCATCTGTGCATAGATACGTACTGGTTAGATATGAAAGGGTTCAGCTACCTATCTAGGGCCTAGTTTGTTCATGTGGTTTAGGATATTCATGAATACTGACCTATCCTGCATCTCTCCTCTTTTAGTGTCTGATGCTTGTAGCAGCAATCCTTGCATCAACGGTGGAACCTGCATCCCTCAAGTTGGTAGCTTTCTGTGTCAGTGTCTTGAGGGGTACTACGGCTTACGGTGTGAAGCGAGTAAGTCTGAACATGAGCCTGTCACCCTTGTCACTGATTCTTTTGTTTAGAAAATTGCTAGTGAATTTGGAGGGATCTTTAAATGGCATTGTGCAATGCATGTGGTGTTGTTTAACCCTTAAAGAGCTTGGAGGGGGGGGTACCCCACCAAGCCTCTAGGAGCTTTGAAATCCTTCCCCAGTTTTTATGGAAATTGGACATAGCATTTTTAGAACATGTCCCCTTTTTCCAAGACAGGTAGGCCAGCATTTGACTTCCCACCGGCCTGTGCGCAATGCACAAGTCAACACACGTGAGAGCCTGAACTGTGAATAAACATAACAGCGAAAAACCCTCACTGGATTGAATTGAAATCTCGTGCAAGAGCTTATAATGGATGCCCCTGCTGGCATGCAAATTCTATGATCAATCTTGGCAAACTCAAGATCTTAAAGGGGTGGGAGAATCCCCCGTGCCTGGTTGTGAGGTTTGAAAAAATCTGATCCTTCTAGGGTGAAGTACGAGAAACCTTAGTAATTAGATACATTGTAATCATTTGTTTTTCTGTAGTATATCCAGGCATGTTGAAATAACGGCAAAGAGTCTGTCCAGAAAATCTAAAGAGTTTGCAAGAAAATCCATGGACTGAAGGATATGCAGTCAAGGAATGTCACTCCATTCGTTCATCTATTATTCATAAATACCTCAGACAGTCTCCCTATTCAACAACATGCAACTTGACGTGTATTGACATTTGATAATGCCCACTGAGAAGTGATAATGCCTGCTACATAAAAGACGCTCTGGCACCCGGATACGAGACAGTTTACTCCATTCCTATTGGTTATGAGTCTGTGTGTGATGCAAGCAGAGCGCGCCTTGCGCACGCCAAATCCATATACAAGGAGATTCTATTGGACAACTTTCAAAAGGAATATACCATAAAATGGACAGGGGTGTTTGGGAAACTGAAAGTAAAATTTCAGAACAGAATTGTTGGAAATCCATAATATGTTGAATTCTTTTGACTCTCTGAATTTTATTTATTTATTTATTTATATTGAATAAAAAGGTATTTATGAATGGGAATAACTGTATGTGCTTGGCCGATCTTAAACTTACTAATGTTTATGACCTTGCTATAAAGGAGAATTGGTCATGTTCATTCTCCTGAGCCGGTCTTAAATGCATGTTTAAGACCGGCCAAACACATATTTATCCCCTTTAATCATGATTTGAAAATCATGACGTTCTTCATCGAGTGTCTTAACCCCAACACTCCTCAGTCCTCCAACAGGTGAAGGATTGAGGAGGGTTAGGGTTAAAAACAATGACTTTAAAATTATGTGATATTTAAAAGTTGAAAAAAAGACTGAAGGAAAACAAAACTTAATTGAAACAACTCACAGTTGCCTAGAAGCAAAGACTACAAGCACAGCTTAAAAAAATTATTGCTTTCATCTGGAATTAAAGAGATGACAAGAGTTATGGTTTCTTGAAATGCTGATTATAGTACATAGAGGACTGACTCTACCAGGTTTTGTACACTAACCTACATATACATGTAGTGATTAATTGGATGGGGGGAGTTCTGCATTATAGACTTCAGTTTTTCTATGTCACCTCCTCAAAGATACCAAGAAGACCTCTTACATTCATAGCCATCAATCTAGCCAGGTGTTTTGTCAAACCTCTTCCTGGTACAGCAGGTGGGATGTGAACTGGGGTCACTAAAAACAGAACACCAGAAAAGTATGTTGTCTTTCTAAATTTTGTCAAGGCTGGGTTCTTGATTGATCATCACAACTTGATCTTTTTGTAGTCAACACATGCGTCAGGAATATCACGCTGGCGCCTGGCGGCACTACTGAGATTATGTCACCCAACTACCCGGACGCGTACGATGACCGACGGTTCTGCCAGTGGCTCATCGTGGCCGCCGACGGCCGCCAGATGCGGCTCATCTTCCGGGACTTCTACACAGAGCAGGACTTTGACTGGTTCGAGGCCGGCAATGGCCTGAACCCTGACGACGAGAACTCCCTTGTGTTGCGAGCCTCGGGCGACGTCATCCCGGCCAACTTTGTTTCGTCAGGCAGCCAGATGTGGGTGAGGTTCACCACAGACATCCGGCGGAGTTTCCGTGGGTTCCTGGTGGAGATCATCGATAACGTCCTAGCAGGTTTGTGGCTTTCTGTAAAGATAGAACCGTCGCTGCTGGAATACTGTTTCAAAGTCTTTGACATGGTGAGGTTTAAAGTGTACTAAAATCCAGCACATTGCTATGTACCAGCGCACGATATTTGAAATTTTGTCAGCAACAAGAGAGAGATATTGACTTTGCTGTACAATGCTAAATGCATTTCAGTACGGCACAGTATGAGGGAGGAGTTTGACCGATTTTGGAAAAGCTAGGTTTAAGGTTGATTGACAAAGTTTGTTGCAGTGAATCGTCCCCAGGTTCTGCACAAATAGGCTGCCTCTCAGAAGCTGTATCCCACCATGTCATTTTCTTCTGAATTTCCTACTGCATTAAAAATAGGATCACACTGCTGTGTTTGTAAAAAGGAAAATTCAGATTGAGTGATGAATGTTTGCCTGACTTGTGGGCCTTTCATCTTTAACCTTAACCCTCCTCAATCCTTCACCTGTTGGAGGACTGAGGAATGTTAGGGTTAAAGGTAATGTGCATAAAAAACACAAAAAAGATCAAAGGAGATTGAAAATGCATCTTGTGATCAGTTTCTCCCTGAACTCTTAACCCAGAAAGTGATTTCTTTGTCTTATTTATGTCATCCCGGTATTAGGCATTGATGGAAGTTTTGGTTAGTTAGTCTAGGTTGATATCGTTCAGTTTTGTTTTTTTGGCTATTCAGTCGGATGTCGCGGCGAGCCCTGCCTGCATGGATCCACATGTGTTGAGACTCAGAATCAGTTGGGAGACTACCGGTGCTTCTGTGCTTTTGGCTGGTACGGTGACAATTGCCAACTGGCATTGCAGCCAGGTAAAACATTCCGAAGATGTTTAGCCTAAACTGTTGACATGCTGCTGCGGGATACATTCATGTTACTTGTTTATTTGGCGATATGGCTCTTCAGGGGTTTTGCATATGGGGCAAGATCACATTGTCTGCATTATTGCTGTGCTGTATGTATTATATAGAGAACACGTGGTACATTTACCTGACATTTATCTTAAAGTAATCTTTTTTTTACCAAGTTTTCTTCCCGCTCATGCACAATTGTTAATCATGTTTCGAACAGGACTGGGTTACCAAACCAATTTCCGGTTGTATGGTCCCTCTAAATAGTTATGTATCTAATTGAAAGCAGTGCAAGTCTTTCCAGTCTCTTCAGTAGAAGCCCTTGGGTTTGAGGTTCAAGTCCTGTTTTAAGTTCATTGTTTTGGCGTAGTGATGACCATAAACCAATCCATTCTCTCGTGGAGAACCTTTTCTGGTTCACCCTTGTAAAAATGAGTAGCATGTTGCTAGTACTATTCCTTTGAGTTGTAGGCTGTTTTCAACAAGTTGCACAAAGGAGATCAGTAGAAATTGTTTGTTTTGTCACTCGTCTAATTGTTAGAATAGCAAACTGGCTGAAATATCAAAATGACGAGCTTAGAAAATTTGTGTAATGGAGGTACATTTCATGAGAGATCCGGTCCCAATTTCCTAGGGTCGTTAAGCACTTTTTTTTTCTAACGTAGCTGCTGTCCATTTCATAGACACTGTAACAGTGAGAGCAGGAAGAGTTCACTTTTACTTCAACGGCAGATTTTGCTTGAAACCACGATGGAATAAAGGAAATCTCCATGCATGTGCAGGAGTTAGCACTTAAACATAGCAACATAGCACTTAAACTAGTGAAGCTTTTCTGGTAGGGTTTGCACAGCTGTTCATGTCTCCAATGAAATTGGGCCCCGCTCACATTTTTGAGCCAGTGTAAATTAATCAGCGCGGTAATGTGATGTCACTTGTCTGGCAGGCACGGATCCCTGTATGTACAGCCAGTGTGAGAACGGTGGCATCTGTAGAGCAAGTGGGACAGCGTACACCTGCACTTGTCCAGTCGGCTACCAGGGACAATTCTGTCAAACAGGTAGGGCATTGGATGGCTGGTGTAGCATCGGTTGATTCAAGCTGGTAGTTGAACCATTGCAGCAGGCGATTCTACTTACAGAAACAAGTTTGTCTTGCTCTACAAACAAAAATAGGGTGTGAACAGCATGATTCCGGGAAAACCTTATGCAATATAAGATTTGCAAGTACCAAACTTCTCAGTGAATTCTTGAAAGTCCCCTGAAAGTAGCAGTGTTAATTTGTTGCTTTATAATTGCCTCGTTGGTAGTGGAGATTTTTACGGGAATCAGATTTCGCCACAAAAACTAATATATGGTTGAAGTATGTACGTAAGTTTCAATTTGGTTCATTTTAGAATAGCTTTATTTTAAGTTTTATCTAAATCAGATGTTATTTTTCAGAAGATAATAACTTCTGAATATGTTTGAATTCAGCAGACTTTGTGCCTTGAATCTAGATTTGGTTATATTACTCTCATTATCTTAGTGTATCAAAGCAAAATCAATGCCCTTTGAGCTGGCTTCTGTGTTTGAAATACATACTCTAATAAACTTTGTCGGGTAAGTTTCCAATCTTGAATCCTACCAATGAGATTTTTCTCCAACTGCTTATAGCGTCCGTGAACCCATGCCTGGTCAGCAATCCCTGTAGGAATGGAGGGACTTGCTCCTACCTGGGCAGTCAGTACTCCTGCGAATGTGTCCCAGGATTCACTGGACTTTTTTGTGAGACAGGTAAGACATTGCCGAGGAACAAAGAAACTGGGGAGCCTATAAAGGGAAGAGCAATAAGCCTTTTGCGAGTTAACTTTGACCCAAATCTGGTACACTGAGTTCTTTAAATTCACGTGAACATAACAACTTGAATTCTCCTTACTAAAACTACTGTTGCTATACCTCATGATTTGGGGCAAGCTTTTGCTTAGTTACATGAGAGATGCCTTGCAACAATACACTGTTCTCAATGGAAAAGAAGGGCACAAAGGAACCAGTCCCATCCAGAGATGGTGGTCGCTATGCAAAAGCTTGCCCCGAAGCACGAGGTATAGCAACAGTGTCTTTAGTCTGTGGAATTCAAATGGTTATGTTTATGTGCAGTCAGATAACTCAGTGCACCAGATTTTATTCAAATTTAACTCGCAAATGGCTTACTTTTTGTCTTTTCTCATTGGTTTTTTTTGGGAGGGGATAAGGTGCTCATGAAAAAGACATTCATACATTTTCAAAGATTGAATCCTCAACTTCATGTAAATTTCACACACACCATCACTTTGATGTTTATAAGAAAACCAGATGTACGATTTTGCGTTATTTTAGTTATTTTAGTGCATAAACTGTTTTCTGGGAAAAAAATACCTTGCAAATAAGGCAGAAGATAAACGGGGGCATATCCCCCCTGGGCAAGTCTGAGCTAGAGCTGTCCAAACTCAGGGACACATGAAGACATCTTTGTGTCAACTTGGTGCCTGTTTTTGTTTCAGATATTGATGAATGCGCCAGTGGGCCATGTAAAAACGATGGTACCTGCGTCCAGATGGTCAACCAGTACTTTTGCAATTGTCCAGCCGGCATTACTGGGATCAACTGTGATAACGGTAGGTAGACTGGTGGGCAGCGTGCACAAGTGCGCCCACACTGATGATAAAGGGAAAGGCTGGTCAACACCACTGCTGCTGTGTGCGTAGTGCTCTCGTAAAGACAAATTGTTACATTACCTACCTAGTGTGGGCATTCCGTCATTTTTTTGTAGTTGTCTTTGCAACATCTGAGACTGCATTGGTTGGCGTGTCCATTAAGTATTCTACCGTCCCTGCAATCTGATTGGACAAGTATTGCCGTATGCATTCACAAGGAATGCAATACCGTGCAACTGGGCATTTGAATATTGAAATTAAGGAGACCTTACATTTTTTTATGTGTCACCCAAAATTTGTTTTCAGCTTTATTATTATGATTATTATTTCTTATTTATATTGGGTGACTCACTCAGTTTTAAAAAAAAAAAAAAACTGTTTTCCCATGAGTCCCAGTGAACAATCATAAGACAAGAGAACAAGAGAATTAAAATTGAACCAGATGAAACTACATATCTATAGATAAAAATACTAAGAATAATTACAGTTTTCATAGCATCCAAGTGCAGTGTCAGAAACTGTCTGATGTGGCGTCATTGGCTTCCGTCTCAAAATGAGCGTTTACTTCGGTCTTAGGCGAAGCATTTAATCTCTGCCTTCAAGTGAATGTAAAGTAAAATGCCATGAAGTAATTCTTCGGTTGTATTTTTTCCCCGCAGTGCCACCCGATCCTTGTAGTTTCTCACCCTGTAGAAATGGTGGTACTTGCATGAAGCTGGATGTAACGACATTTGAATGCAAATGCCCCAGTGGATTTATAGGAGCCTTCTGTGACACAGGTAATTTCCTACGTCTCTTACATCAACTGAACTTTACTGAGTTTAGAGACTTTGTTCCCAGTGATTTTCAAACTGCCAAAGTTTTTGATTGAAAATGGTGGAATCTGATATGTAGAGATTTTTGTTTCGTTTCAGTTTGAGCTATTCAACATTTGGACAAAACGGCCAATCTAAATTGATCTTTGAAGGCTGAATAATGAGTTTTCTTCTTGGTAGAGCTTTGAGACTTGTTGCTGAAAAAAATATCCCAACAAGATTTAATCATCATCAGTCAAAAGTTGGAGTAGTTCTCTTCAGTTCTAGATTTTCCGAAGCTGTTGATTAATGATCATTTGACCAAACTGAGAATAAGGCTAACCTTGGCATTTCCACCTTTTACAATATCCAAAGCTCAGGGGTGAGATTTCTCAGCTTTTTTTAGCCAATTTCAGCTTTTTGGATTTTGGCTTTTCTTCCTCACTGGTTGTGTACAAAAGTATGGGAGATTTTCACAGTTCAACTTCTTAATGCCTTTCTTCAGCTATTTTCAGCTATCTTTATCACTAGTCAATCTCATCCCTGAAAGTTCTGTGCAGATGGTCTATCGGAATGTGATCCCAAGGCAGCATTTGGACAGTTCATAGACGTTCTAGAACTTTTGAAGTTAATGAGACGAAAAATACATGAATGGCCATATCAAGTTCTGGATCTTGTAAATTTATGAATGCATATCAGTTGACCAGTTATGGCATTTGCTCTTCGCACTCATAACCAACTATTTATGCGTTGTTTTTTAATGTGTTGAGGCAAGAAATTGGTGTGAGCGTAGTTTTTGTGAAATGTTCTGTGTTTGCCTTTTTTTTTGCAGAAATTGCTTGCCATAGCAATCCGTGTGTGAACGGCCTGTGTAATGAAGTCGGAGGTGGCAATTATGAGTGTGTCTGTCCGCCAGGATTCACAGGAGTAAACTGCGAAAGTGGTAAAAACTAAACCTTAATGAGGGTTAAATCCACCCAAAGATGAGATCAAGACACTTCAAAGTGTTCACCAAAAAGCATTTTATGCAGAGAGGTTCAGCACCAAAACAAGTCATTTCCAAAAGACACGTTTCAATATCCACTGCAAGGAATAATCAAATTGCAGTCAGACATTTGACTCTCCTGAACCTGAGAATGTGAGACCGACTATCAGTTCCGTTTATTGATAGCATTAGGGTAAAGTGGCATGGTAGTGTAATGGATCACACTCTTCATGGATTCATTAGTAGTACAAGAATTTAAAGACATGGACACCTGACTGTGTATAACCAATCAAACGCTGATGACAAATGGAGAACTTGTGTCTAATTTCACTCATGCCCACTTACATATCAGAATCCACAAAATAAGATACAAAATGCTAGTGTTGTACAAACACCCTTGAGGAAAATGGCTCCGCCTTACTTTTCCCAGGGTACCTATTGCCCCCTAGGTACAAACAGTATAAGTACCGCATCCCAGCAAGACAGTATACATTCTTTCATTCTGTCTTTGCAGATGTAATGACGTGTGCGGACAACCCGTGTGACAATGGCGTTTGCCAGACTACTGGAGCTGCTTCCTTCCAATGTAACTGCTTTGCAGGATGGGAAGGCCGATTCTGTCATATGGGTAAGGAGGCCATCGCTGATACATCACAGAAGCTTTGACAAAGTCGCTACTATTTTGTGGACATTTTTTGTCCTGTTTCAGAGAAATGCTAACTCCTTTCTCCAGCGGGTCCCTTGATTGTTTCCCACTGATAGCCCTCCACTTAGAGTGGCTTTAGCCTTTTTTAGGGCAATTATGGTATACTATAGAGGCTTCGTGTGGTAGCCATCTAGCAAGGCAGCTCTTTTGTTCTATTGGGAAACATCCTTTGTGAGTAACCTGTGGAACAAAAGTACTGGCCTGTCTATTAAAGGCGTAACAAGTTCATGGACTGGTAATTTTGAAGTTAGTATAACGTGATCAATTGATTTTGCTCTTCGTGTCTTCCAAAAAAATTCCTCGAAGTTTATTATTTCAAATTGGAGGTACCTTTCAATCTGCCACTTTTTTGCTTGACCATTTGCAGATATTGACGAGTGCAAGTCCAAGCCGTGTAAGAATTCAGCCCTGTGCATCAATCAGGTCAACCAGTACAGGTGTATCTGCAACGGGGGCTTCTCTGGCAAAAACTGTGACGTTGGTAAGATGGCCATTTGGCCTTTTAAGGATTTGAATTGTAGCGACCCACCTGACGTATACCCAAAATATTTTGCTTGAGGGACGTGTAAAAAATGAACATTATCAAGTTTCAACGATGCTTCTTCAAGATATTTTTTCTAGGACAAGAACTTTAAGGTTTAGAGTATCTCCCTTTTGGAGAGCATGGGTTTGGAAAGCATGAAGACTTTAAATCACTTGAATCACTGTACTGTGAACTCAATGTTGAGTATTTATGTCTACCAGGATATGTCTCTGGACTGCCGTGAGCAAAAAGGGTTTAATAAACAGCATCCTTGAGCTAAAAGTGCTATCTTTAAAAAACTGTCAGCTACATGTATGAATACATGTACGTTAGTTGACATGTTTTTTTTTAACCCCTTCACGCCGGGATGCGTTAAGACACGCCATAAAAATTGAGATCCTCAGCCCGCTTTTCAGCTATTATTCTCGGCCCATGCTCGAGCGAACATGGTGAAAGAAGGCAGACCCTGGCTCTTGTATATATGGTTATTGGTCTTTGTGTGTAGCCTAGAAATGAAAAGACCGAATTTGCATCATAATCACCAGCTTCACAATAGTCCCCACTTTGAAAAGAGTCAACAGGAAAGTGGAAGCGTGAGTAGAGCCGCATGCCACCGAACAATGAGCCTTTTCACCGTGTAATTCAACAGCACGCTGGGCCACAAACCGAGAATGTGCGGTTTGGCAGGTGGCCTTCGTGGCCAAGCGAGGCAGGAATTCTTGGAGTCGGCTTTCGGAAAGAAATTCCCGCCGAGAAGGGGTTAAATGGACATCATCTTTTTGCTTCCACAATTTTTTTTGGGGGGGGTTGAGTACACACTGTTAAAGTGTTCCATTTCTTCTGTTTCAGCACCAGGCGCTTTGGGTTCGACAGCCAGTCCCTCTACCAGCAACCTCCTGGTGGATCCCATGTGGATTGCAATCATGGCCGGCCTGGGCTTTCTCATCATTGTCTTCCTGGTGCTCCTGTGCTGCATCTGGGGGCGGAGTCAAAGCCAGCTGGAGCCCAAGTTTGGGAAGGCGTGAGTGCTTGTTTCTCTTGGCAGTATATATCACCGCAACAATTATTAATTAATTAATCATCTGACACACGACCTTTGTACCAGCCCTTTTCTTGTACTTCCCTTTATTTTCTGTAAATTTATCACAGCTTGATTTGAACATCATCCTTTATTATTTGTTAGTTCCAATCTTTTATATTGTAAAGTCAGGACAGTGAAATTGCCATTTTTTTTCGGGAAGAAAAACTTTGTAGGTTTCTAGTGGTAAATATATTTTACAGTTCAGAAATTGAAATATTACCAAAAGTACTATTATTTTGTTAAAGCACAATCTTGTATTCCAAGAATATCTTACTATTTGTGTATAATATGCATTCATTTTTTAAACAAGTCAAGGGTATCGTTTTTATTTAATGTACTTAATGTTTTTACTGTATAGTCCACATGTAGAACATTTAATTTGCCAAACGAGTGTTTCAGTCGAGACCCCACAAGACTAAGATGTGACGTCTAGTGTGAATTCAATTCACAAGCTGAATAACCCTGAATGAATAGCAACTACAGCATTCCTTTGTCATTGTTCACTCTTGTTACTTGCACATGACTGA
>NW_019091380.1:2372290-2414882 GCF_001949145.1 Acanthaster planci | reverse complement strand
TGATGGGAGAAAGCCTAGTGCTCAATGATGATAGGAGAAAGCCTAGTGCTCAATGATGATGGACTAAGTGCCACTGTGGAATGAGTCTTCAACAAACCTTTTGTGAGTTAAACTTGAATAAATCTGGCACAAAGCGTTCTTTGAATTTACGTGAGCATAACAATTTGAATTCTTCATACTAAAGAGAAGACACTTGTTGCTATACCTTGTGGTTCAGGGCAAGTTTGCGCATCATGAACAATGACAAAAGAATGCTTTTATTGCAGTTCATTTGAATAACTTGTGAATTGGCTTAAAACTGAATGACTTGACGGATTTACAGGGACTTACAGGGACTTGTGACGGACACAAAATACAACACTGGTTACATAGGAGACGCTTTGCACAAATACACTATTTTCAATAGATAAGAATAGCACAAAGGAACCAGTATATTGCAGAGAGAATGGTTGCTATGCAAAAGTTTGCCCAAAATCATGTGGTATAGCAACGGTGCCAGTAGTCTGGAAAATTCAAATTGTTATGTTTACGTGCAGTCTGATATTAAACTCAGTCCACCGGGTTTATTCAAATTTAACTCGCAAAAGGCTTATTTCAGACTACGGTGAAGTATGGACAGCGCTGCATGGACATGATTAAAACAAACCTGCAGAATTGGTGCGACGTCCCCCAGCAATCTGGCAGCATAGTGGAATACATTCTCGCCCTCAGCATCTGGGATGTTCAACTCTGCCCCACTGAGGATTAGAGCTTTCAGCATACTTGGGTTGTTCCACTTTACAGCAAGATGGGCAGGTGTTCTCTTCCCATCGCAGGCCTGACTGTTGATGTGCCTGAAGTCAAACACACATTTACAAGAAAACTTTGTTATCAGAAATCAATTTTTTCCAGACAGCTGAATCCACCATAAGAACCTTTTGCCAAAAAAAAAAGGACCTTTCTCTGACTATATGACAAACAGTTACAATAATAATCATATTTACCATATTAAAACAAGATGCAAAAAATGGATACCAAATGTCCATGATTTTAACACAAAACAGGTTTTCTGGCCCCTACAACACACTTAACTGAATTCCATCTAATTGGCACACCACTCAAATGAGACGTTTCTTCTTCTCTAACATTTGATACTACATGTGTGGTTCTGATGCTTGTAATTTTAAAGACAGATTATATTCAAGTTTTTATACTTTGTCCACTTCTTTGTAAGATCACCGGAAGCAAACCTTGTACCAAACCTCAAGAAGTAACTAATGCTGAAGGGAAATATAAATATTGTAGCGAGCACGGCTGGAACATGCGCTGCGCGCGTGATCACCCCTTGTTTACCGTGGGTTGCCATGCAACTGGCGCGCGAACTGGTCGTGGTGCGGCGCGAAATAAGCTGTGTAAAACACTCTCTGGCTGGCTCTCGACGAAGCAAGACTGCTCTCACGTCTGTGTCCAACCTACAACGCCGCCCCCAAATTGGCTGAGAAAGTTGTAAGTTCCCAAGAAACAGAGACGCAATAAATCATTCAAACCCGTAGAATTGTGTGTTGGTAATTATTTCTTCAGTTTTATGTGCCATCTCTGTCCTGTCCTGTCTGTCTACAATCTTCACCGTACCTAATCCAGTGAAACCTTAGGCCGCGTCGAGCACGTTACAATATTTTCTATAAAAGACACAGAAATAGAACTATTTTACTAAAATCTTTGAGATTACAACTTTACGTTTCAATTGTTTCAATTAACCTTACATTCAATTTTGGTTTGCTATTTCTGTCAACATGTACATGTATGTTTAAAACCCTTTTTGCTTTTGCGCTTATGTGAGTTTGCATATTCATGAGCAAAACTGTGATGTAGTCTCAGAGTGCTTCACATTTATCCCAGCTCACTGGGCCATGGGATCAGTTTCCTGCCGCAGCTAGAGACCAGCACAGCTTGATCAGGTATCCATTATAATCAGGAGTGGAATGAAGCAAAGGAACAGAAGCATCATGGAACTTGTCGGGATCAAACCCACAAACCCTCACAGAGAGTTAAACATCACAGCCACTGGACTACAATACTCCACAAGCATATTAAATAAACCAAAAACCTGCATCTTTAAACCATGTGACATACTGTCTAAAGAAGCCAAAATTCCAGGGATAAGATAAACAGGCTATAAATAGACTCCAACAGTTCGTGGAAACTTGCACGGAAATGATAACTTTTGTCGTTTAATGTCCACTGTACCTGCCCAGCTTAGGCCTACTTAACCCCCTTCACTACATTGGCTTTACATGTGCACCCCAAATTTGTGCCAACTTCAGCAGGAAAACTGGGCCAACGTATCCTGGTTCATGGGTGTAACTTGCTAACAACGGTAAGAAAACTGAAATTTCGGCCAAGGTTAACAAGCTCTCCAGATTGACAGTCCCGGGCTCTAGTTGTAAGTGCATAAATGTGCATCACTGAATCATGACATTGTTGCATAAAACTGTATCATGCTCACAAATCTTACTCTCTGATTTCCGGTGTGGATAGGCACTTCTCAAACTTGGCTGCCACGGCGTGGTGCGCATAGGACCAAGTGGGATTGGAGCGGGCACTGTTGGTGATCTTTTGCAAGATCTCTGCATTGAGCCAGTCGGCGCTGCCCCTCCAGAAGGGATACAGTGTCTGGTGAAGCTTGCTGAACTCAGCGATGGTCTGGTCCCCTTCGCTGAGTCTGAACATGCTGAAGAATGTATAAAGATAGCAGAAATATCTACTTCACTGAAGCAAACACTTAGATTTTTACTAAGAGTACCGGCACTACATTAACATAGATTAAAAACAATTTACCTTGAATTTACAGTGCAGCCTCCTGATTCATCCAGAAATATGACATATTCTGCCGTTGTTTATTCCACAATTTGAAATACATGTAAAATGCTTTATTTGTAGGGTAAAGTCTGGCAAGATCCTATATGACTCATCCAGCCGGAACTTGTCTCTCGTTTTTAGCAATGTGAAGTGACTAAGAATATGTCTATTCCCCTTGGTCAGGATGCAAGTCCATCGCAGGTCGCTGCCAGCATCCATTTCTACTCCGGGGTGGACTGAAGCAAGTTGGGGATGGAACTGCCTGCCCAAGGCTACAATCCACAGCCGACAGCTGGACTCCAACCCCTGATCCTCTGAAGTCGAGTCCCAAACCCAAACCACTCAGCAGTAACTCCTCCACTCTTTTCATCAGTAATCTCATTCTACTTGTGTTCTGTTAACAAGTCTGTCTGTAATAAATTCTACAAAAACTGTAAGATCATCCATCAGGTTCACTAAACTCCTACCTGAACGATTTCACTCTGGCACCCTGCAAGTGCAGGAGACACTCATATTTCCTTCCTCTAACGTCGTGCAGCAACTGCATACTGTCTAAGGTAGTGATGACCGGCCAATCCATGTACTTCTGGGCCGGGTGATCTACTTGGCGGACGGTGCGGGCGTAGGCGTCAGTGCTGGGAATGTTACTCAGCACATTGCTCACCATCTGATTGAATTCTCTGAAGAATGACATTGTGATGTTGTCTTGCTCATTTACCCTGCAGCAAAAACAAAGAACATGTAAGCCTTGGGTTAAAGATTTGTAAACACATTGCTTAGAACCAGTAAAAACTTCAGATTTTCTTACCCAAAAAAGCCAGTGCAATTTATTTATGATGCCCATGAAATATGTAGAGGCTCAGCTCTTGAGTTTAGCCATCAGTATTTTCATTCTTTTCCTATGGAGGACAAAAAGTGGCCATCTGCTTTTCTGCAATCAGAATGGTAGAACAGCAGATTTGATGTTCTGGTAACATGCAATTTCGACCTTTCTACTTTTCTGCCACCTCAAAAAAGCAGAACCAACATTGTTAGGTTATGCATTTTTCTGCTTCAAAAAAACCAGATTTTACTTTTTCTTCGTCAGCTGGCGGCCGAAAAGCAGCCATTTGCTTTTCTCCTTTCGAACAGGCAGAAATGAGGATCATATGTTTTGACAACAGCGAATTCTACTTTTTTGATACCAGAGAAGCAGATTTTACACAGGCAGCTGAAAAGTGGCCATCTGCTTTTCTGCCTTCCAAGGGTCATGATGGGGTTGTGAACCTCAGGTTATGACCATTTCCTAAATTCTTGGGGATTGAAGACGTACAAATTAATAATTACAACCACCCAATCTTTTATAATGAAAGATTCAAATATTTTCCTTGGAACGAGCAAGCTTGTGTGTCTATTGGATGATAGCTGTAAAAAAGTGTATTTCCTTTGAGATGCTGGTTTCACAGGGACACTGATACTGCCATATGGGATTGGTCCGCAGAAAACACGGTTAAGTATAGGTTTCTATACGTCTTCATTCCCCCAGAACGGAAACGGTCGTAACCTACAGGTTTATGACCCCATTCACTGTCCATTGAGGACTGAAAAGCAGAGGGCCACTTTGGGCCACCTATGTAAAATCTGCTTCTCCGGTATCACAAAAGCAGAAAAGTTGAATTCACGGTTGTCATCAAAACGTTCAATCCACTTTCCTGCTTGTTTGACAGGTAAAAAGCAGATGGCCACTTTTCGGCCGCCATCAAAAAGAGGAGAGGTAAAACTACTATTGTGGGAGCAAAAAAGTGGAAAAATGCATTACACTAAAATGTTCATTCTGCTTTTGAGGTAGCAGAAAAGTAAAAACGTCAAAAATTGCATGTTACAAAGACGTAAAATCTGCCTTTCTACTTTTCTGATAGAAGAAAAGCAGATGGCCGCTTTTCGTCCTCCGTGCTTGTACACAGGGTGTCAAGCTGAATCTGTGTAAGAGTTCTTTCCGAGTTTCTCTTAGGCCCTGCAACATTTTTTTCAAATTACCGCATGCGATCTCACACTTGGCAGGTGAAATGTCAAATTCCTATCTTTATCTCGTGAAAACTTAGGAGCACCTAGTCAGTGAAGGAGTGAAATTGGCCCGATATTGTTTTGATGTACACATAGCAGTGCACATTGGATCATAAACTAGTCCATTTTTAGAACTTATAAATTTACAATAGGCCATAACCATAAAAATTCATTCTGAAAATCTGCATCTGCGTCCATGTTGATCCTCGACGAGAGACGCACTACAATTTTCACTTTATCCCCTTTATTAAATGAGAGCCATGAATCACAAAAAAAAGAAAGTGAAAGTATCCTGCAATTTATTTGAGTTCACTCACATCGACTGATTGTGCCCAACAATTCCACCATACTACTGGTTCCAAGGTGACATTTGAAAAACAGATACAAGCAGGCAAAACATACACTTCGTTCGTGTTCGTTTTTAATTGAGCTTTGAAAAGAGTGTTCAGTCACTTCAACAAGTCAGTGCTTGATGTGAGAATGAGAGTTAAAAAAGACACTGTCACTGCACTGGTACTACTACAAGTGCCTACTACGCCCAACTGTAGAGTCTGTCCCAACTATAGTTGGAATGGGCTAGTCCCATGCTGTTCAGTGCAATCTTGACTCTTGATCTTGCATAAATTGTTTGTACTCTCTTCAGAGTTGATTTGCATTTGAATGACATCCATTCATAGACATGATAGGATAGTCAACTCAGGAGGGAGTAGATTCAAGATTGCACTGAACACTGCTAAATCAATAACATTACAGTTGGGTCTGCCCAGCTACTAGCAAAGAGTGCAGTGCCATAGCATGTGCCAGGATAATTTCATTTCTGCTGGTAGGCCTAACTCATGCCAGTACTATATTACATTTCGATGTCAGGTATGTGTAATGACTGAGCGAAATGTGACATTCCGGATAAATTCTGTTGGTTGTGAGCAGCAAATCTTGGAGGCTGGCATGGTTGGGACATTTTTAGAAGAAAGTTGCTGACTATAGTCTTGATAGTTGGACAAACCCAGCTACAGCAGGGCGTGTAATATAGAATTGCTAGTGAATAGTGTCGGTCATGTTGGTGGCACGGGCAGTGTCGGGGCATGCACAGCCGGGGTAACACCCATGACACCGGACATGCCGCGCCGGAGGAAGGAAAAGATGCACCAACACTGTCAACAGCTCGACAAGACAATCCGGAAATGATCAAATTTGCTGACACTGCAGTTTTTCTGACGGTGACTCAAGCTGTCTGGATAATAAACACAAAAATGCTTTGTCATTTAAAGGGAAGAACAACCTTTCCAAACAACAGAAAGTTCCACCGCGTAGTGGGCAGGCTCTGCATGTCTGGCACAGCACCAGCAGACTAGACGACTAGACGGCGGCTATATAGCGCGTGGTGCATACTTGTGCTGTAATGAAATTTCCCACAGAGTCACCTGGTACCTCTAGTCCACCCATCTAGTTTTCCATTTCATAACGAATTAGACAGGTACCAGAAGTTGCAGAAGCGAATGAGTCACCCTTGTACCCCGAGGCCATTACAGCAACATAGTTATGCGTAAGTGGTGGGTCCATACCTTGAGATCGAAATTGTATTAAAATACCATGATAAGTATATATACACGTCCATTTACATGTATATTATACGTGTTGGTGTACCGTACGCCAAAACTAATTTTGATCAAAGTGTTATTTTTTAAAATTGTTTTACGCCCAAGAGCTCATAGGCCTATACACACTTTGGAGTTGAGTCACTGAAAGAGTTTGACGTTCCGTTGGTGTATGGGTAGTGAAGTTCCAACACACCGCACGGTTATTTTTTCGCGAAAAGCGGCGCAACAAAAGGTAGGCAAGCTGTTGCGTTCGACATGTTCGACGGCCGCCGCGCTCCCAGTGGTCCACGAACACTGACGTTCTGGGGGAAGTAGGCAGTGACAATATACCATAACTCGCGCTGGAAAGAGTTCCATATACAAAGTATACGGACGCCAGTAATTATTCCCTACAGTCAACTGGTCATGACAGTAACCTAGAAAGCAAAAACTTTTCCAGAAAAGTTCAATTTTAAGAGGGAAAATACCAAGTCATTTACTTTAGACAGTTAGAAAACGCTTAGACATGTTTTTTCAGACCAGTCTCAAAGGGTTTATGCCCGGGGTGTCAAGCAGTGTCCGCATATAATATGGAACTCTTTCCCATAATGAATATCACAGCTCATGGACATTGATGCTTTTATATGTTTCCATTCATCACAACAATTGTGCACTAGCAAATATGATAAATACACAGGGTGGGTGGTGCATGAAGGATACCTGGCAGACATATCAACGGCAGAAGCAAAAGCTTATCATGATTTTGTGTTTTGTTTTGCCCTGTTTGTTTTGACAGTTGACAGTGATCAGCAATCAGGGAATCACTGCTTTAATATTGTTGAAGTGGGCCTACCCTAATGCGGTGCAGCCCAAACATGGCAAACTGATATTTTGCTTCCAGTAGATTTGCACAAGCACTAACCAATACTTTAGTTTTACCTAAGATGTTACAGTAAGTGAAATGTTGTTGCCCTCAGCATTCCCACTCATGAATCTTGAATTTACTTACCCACTTCAAAGTTGCAATGATAATTTTTTTTGGAAAGTGCACAATGCACTCTTTTATAACAATCATAATATGCCCAAAAATAAGAGTGCAATTTTCTTAGAAACTTGTAGTTGGGTACATGTGTATGAGTGGAGGTTTATTTTCAGAAACAAACATAATTACAAGAGGATATTATTGCCACCCTTACCATGAAAAGCTTCAAATCTCATAGTAATGATTAATCAGAATTTGACAGCATTGGCATGTTCAAAGAAATAAGGATTTTCTAAGATTTGTCCAAGTGCATGACATTACAGAACAGGCAGCTGAATTTGTGCCCAATTTCCGGATGCCGCCATTTTTAATTTCAAACTAAAGTTCATGACACCGTAATTGTTCTCAAAGTTTCAACAGCATTTTTAATTTGTTATGAGACAGAGGTTCGGCAATGCTGCATGAGGAAATTTGGGGAAAACATCACATTGAACTGCATTAGGGCAATCCACTCTTCATGCTGTATTCCATAATTTCCCTCTTTAGTCAAGTCCCAAGATTCTTTACATAAATTTTCAGACCTGCTGGTTCTCAACTCTATGTATCAAATTTTTGAATTATTTACTCTATAGGTCTCTACTTCTAGAGCAGGAAGGGCAGACAAACACACTTCTCTGCTGTGGTGTGGTGAAAATTAAGGGCAGAGGTCATCATGGTGAGGAAGGCAGGACCTACCAATGTTATCAAGGTAAAATGGAGTCCAGTAATCAATAACATTGCTTTTTTCATATTTTTTCCCCTTATCCTTTCAAAAATTAGATGAATGCTTTTAACCATCCTCGTTGATGATGACTCTGTGAGTTCCAATGCATTTATTCAGGCATCTTGATAAATTTAGCATTCTGACCAGGGTTAAGAGAAGTGTGTATAATACTAAAAGGTTTCCATTCTAATTCAGGTATTCCTACAGTAGGTCAGTCAGTCAGTCAGAGAGACAGGGTTATTATCTTTACAACCAATTTTATTTCACCAGGATATATTGTCAGTTACCAAAGTACCATTTTCCATTTGGCCATATATAGGCCTGTTGATTCGGGATCGCAATCAGTGATCTGACGCTGGTTCACTGACACCAGCCAGCCTAATGGATAGAGCGAACCAGCTTTGGGATCACCGATCGAGATCCATATGTGTGTGAAACAAACAGGCCCTTTGAGTAACAAGTCAGTGGTTTGCAGAGAAATCTCTTTTCGAAGTTCTAATCATTTTGGCAAAAGGTAACCTAACATTTGAGGTTGCACTGTGAGTTTCATTCTATTGTTTTTTTGTTCTTTTCTGCTGTCTAGGTGAAGCAGGAGCCTGTGGATCCCCAAGACGCCATCATCAATGATTACGACCTGGTGACATTTTCGGTTCGGGAGCTGAACCGGCGGCTGCGCGGTCTGAGCAAGGAGCAGGTGGTCCTGCTGAAGCAGCGGCGACGGACCCTAAAGAACCGGGGCTACGCGGCCAACTGCCGGGAGAAGCGTGTGACACAGAAGGAGACGCTAGAGGAGGAGCAGACGCGGCTGCACGACGAGGTGCGAGCGCTGAGCCACCAGAACCAGCTCCAGCGGCAAAAGCTGGAGGAGGTCCAGTCCAAGTACCAGTCCTTGCTAAAGTTTGCTGAGAAGGCCAGCCTGCAGGTGAAGGTAGTGACCAGCCTGCCCGTCACAGCTGCAACGAGCACTCCCAGCTCCAGCCAGATGGAGAGCCCATCACCAGTGGCCCAGACGAGCCAGCCTTCCACCTCCAAAACCAAAACTGAGCATTAGCCCTCAAGAGAAGTCAAGGTACCATACTGGCCTGACGTAACATTATATCCATGTGGGCATATTTATACTGTACAATGTAGGTATCTTTACAAGAGTATTTCTCATTATTTTGGAAAAGTAATGAGGAAGCATTTGGAGCATTTTAAAACTCAGAACATTTCATTCGGAGCTAAGTGCATTATGGGAGGGATCCAATATGTTTCCAGGTTAATGCTTCGTTCAGGAATTATATCTAAACCTCCTTCTTGTTTAGGCGTAAAATTTCAACAACTTGGATGCCCTGTTTTTCAATTCAGGCAACTTTGAACACACAAATTTTGAACGTGAGCTGGCTTCTAGGATAAGGAATGAAACAGCTGCCCAGCTGGGAAAATGAACAACTCACAGTGGCAAGTAAACAACTTTTGGTCACATCACGAATTCTTTCATGTAGAGATTAATACTAAACCAGGTGGGTTTTGTAAGATAAATTGTGTACACAGGCAAAGGCCTTCTTGTATACATGGAAATATTATATGACTGTTGTGGAACAGTTGCATCTTAAAAACATTAATAGCATACTGCACTTATTCAAAATGCATGGCAAAAAAACATAATGGCATGTTTTATGGTCAAGGGAATTTGTTTTATTTATTTCCATTATGTTAGCATATCCATTAACAACTGCAAGCATTTTGTAGATTGTGGTCACGAAACAAGTTACAAGGATGTATATGCAATATGAGCAGCTCAAATGTCAAAACCAATGCTGTTTACAAAAGTTTTGAACTTGATGTTTTGCATGTTAAAGTGACAGAAATGCACCCCATCATTCATATAAATATGTGCATGGCTTGCAAGCATAATCAAAGACCAGCTCAGGATATGACACCTAAGTTGAAGGCAAGGGACACCGTCAGTGTCCAAGTACACATTTATGCGTGTAACAGTTCATGAAAATAAATAGTCACAAAGTCAGAACATGTTTTAAAATTTGGGATCTGCCAATAATTTCTCTCAACGGTTTATTTTATGTTTTTTTCAAACCCATCTTTAGCCATGTTATGGTATTTTCCTCTTGTAAGAAGTCACAAAATACATGTATGAAGATTGCTGCACACATGGCACATTAAGCTTAAGATGGCAGACAGCCATCCAATGCTAGCCCTTTAAGACCAGCCATGTAGCGGGTCTTCAACCAATTGGAATGGTTAAACTATTTTACATACATACATTTATAAATGTAACTTAAAATACGCATAGCTCTGTGCGCCGACTTTTTTAAATGGAAGGTGAATGCTGACAAATTTATGCTTTATGCAAATCAAAGTGAATTTTACATGTATATCCGGAAATACTTGCAGCAGCTTTTTTGCAACTTTTTGCAAATTTGCCCCAACTTTGTGCATGCATTTTCGGCTGATTTGACAGATTATTTGTAGTACCACAATTAATGGTGTAATTTGATTGGTCTCAAATTCTAGGGTCCCAGCCCAGGAAGAACTTTGTTTCACACTGAAAGGATATACATGTATGCCAAGTGTCAATTGGGAGTGCTTAAAAAAGCACATTAAAAATGTCCCCCTTGGAATGCAGCGTTTTCCACTGGAAATAATTCACTTCCCGTCCTACTTGAGAACAGCCTATTTATTCAGGGACATAACAGGATAAGGACGCATTCCAATCTAGAATGCTTTGTTACCACCCAAAAGGACAGGTCAGGGCCAAATTTTCTTAAGCACAGAATTCTATGATTTTGAGAACCATTCTGTGCATAGAGCCAAAGCAAAGAACATAGTGTGGCACTCTGCTAGCACAGAGTCCCAAATAATGAGATGCACCACTATGCACAGAGCTGCTTAGTGGAAAATCTTGCTTTATGTGCAAAGCAGTAATTACCAGGGCTCCAGTCACAGGTATTAGTAGTACACATGCCACAATTTGTAAGCCGGCTACCCATTTTGGCCGAGAAATATTCTCCTTGCTAAGCAGTACAGTTCCACGGAAAATGCACCCATAGGCATCAACCAGAATTCCAGGCTAACCTGTGAAGTACGCTAACCAGTAGCACGGACCATTGCTTCCAAGTTAAGCACCAACCTGTCATGGTTGAAGGCAAAGGCACATAATTGGATACACTGCTTGTGGATGGAGTGCACAGCTTACTGATTTTGACATTGGAGACAAATTAGGTAACATTTGCTTAAACTTTGAAGGATTTTAAGCCTCTATGAGACTTTGGAAGCTTGTTCAATTGAGTTTAACAGTGTGGGCAAAGGAAGACATCTGATAATGTATTTTGCCATAGTAAGTAGAAATTCTTCTGTAATAGCCATGACATTTGGCCCTTATTGCATCAGTAACTTTCCATGATGAATACCTGTATTACTACAGAAAATGAATGTATAGTCAAGGTTGCATGCTATTTTTGAGGGCAGGGTTTAGCTCATTAGTGTGTAATGTACATGTAGATTGTTTTCATTTGTATAAAATGTTCAGGAATTGTCAGATACAAATTCATTCTCAGAGGAACTGTAAATATATATGGAGGATAGTGCATTGCTCGACTATTGTTTACAATCGTGGTAAAATCAACAACCATAATTGTGGGCGTCACCAGGTCAAGTTTTGGGAGGGGCAGGGCAGATAGCCCATCAGCGGCAAACTGATAAACCATTAAGTTCTGAGGTGTTCAAGCATACATGTACTAGTATCTCATCAAAAATCAGCATCTTTGTTACAGAGGATCATGCTTACATGTTCCTGTACTTGAAGTTGCACTGTTAACCCACTCCCGTGACTGCTGGCTATTTTTCCTGTGTGCCGTTGTGTTGTAATCAAGACCCTACAAGACCATCACAAGACTTCAAATCTCAACTCAAGTCACGTGCTGTTCAAATGAACTGCAATAGAAGCGTTGCTTTGTTGTTGTTCACCCTGTGATACTTGGGGTTGGTCTTGTTGTTTTTAATTGGTCTTGGATTGGTCTTGTGACTTGTCCTGTGACTGGTCACGTGACTGGTCTCAATAGCACTGCTGTAGGAAGTCCATGCATGTACATGTACATTACAAAGAGTTTTTATCAATATATTTAATTTCACCATCCTGGTCTAGCAATGAACTGACCCACTGTCTAGATTTTGCTTCCATCAGCTTCCTGAAGCTTTGATGTGAGACACCTGTCGATGAGGAATCGCTCAACCTATTTGCCACCTTCTATACAGAAATCACTTTCATGGGTTCTAAGAGTGGAAGATCATTCATATGTGTCCACAAGGTCAGCTGACTTGACAGCTGTGTCAGTGTCTCTAATCCAACTCATCTTTTATAAGCAATTTTGTGCACATGTACATGTCTTTATGTGAAGTGGATTTGTAACATAAGATGCCATATATTGAAAGAATCAGAAATTAAAGTAGAAAAGATACTTTAGTGTGCCCTTGTTCTATTTTATTGTCGGCTTTTGGAGTGTCAATTTTCTAAATAATAAGGGAAAACTATATTTATCAGTTAGAATATTTTTTGCCATACATTCACAGTAAGGACAAAATGGAGAAATACTGTGTGGGTTATTTGACTGCAACCAAGTTGTCCTGATTTCTTTGGTTTTGTATGGATACGTATCATTTTACCATTTTTTTTGGGGGGGGAGCAATAATTTGATTTACATGATTTGGGGGCTGCCAATGTTATATTTCATTTTGTTGATACATGCAGTTAAGTCACTAAGATCGTAACGAGTTGCTTTTCAAGCAAATTTGAACTTATGATGTATTCCATATTAACCCTAACCATCCCTCAATCCTTCCAAATCCTCTGGGTGGTTTTGGAGGATTTTGAAGGATTGAGGCTGCATGGCAAAATTGCATTGCTGACTGCGAAGGATGCATTGTCTCAAGGTTGTGGGTTAGACCTTGTGGTGTTTATGTTCAGCCGTGCCTAAATTCACACTCACATTATACGTGAGATCCTCCACACTGCTCCGGGATACAATTCAAACTGCCTCAACATAGTGAGAGGAATTGGAAGAGGATTTTGAAGGCAGTGGGCACCCCTCCACAGAACATATTCAAGAAATATCGGAGGATTTTGGAGGATTGAGGCTGTACCCATTTTTTTCATGGGGGCATTTGGAGGATTTGAAGGTGTACCCTAGCCAAAAGGGCCTAGGTGGTAAGGGTTAACAAAGACTGTATAATAGGTGTGTGAGGCTATTCAAAAGTTTGGTTGAAGTGCACGTTGGGTCTCCAGTCCCCAATTTTTAATATTTTATTTGGCCTTTCCGTGGTACAAGCTTTAAATTTACATCTTGTGAAATTTTATCTACCTCCGGCATTTGGAAACAGACATCTTATGGACGTGGTATATTCCATCCCGCACTCCAAAGAAACATTTTGCACTTAATATCTTACTGATAGCTCTTTTCTATCAACAATTTCTCTTTTTTACCAAACAAGTATCTCCGTTTCCAGCTTATTTCATGTCAATGTCAAGCTTAAAGCCCTCATCTTGCATGTGATTTTTTAGGCTTTTCCACGATCACAGTCCAGAGGCGTCGATTCCTCTGAATTGAGCGAGACCAAAGTCTGCCTTCACATAAATTGTCAATGTTTATTCCATCCGAAGGAAGAGATGCATTTTTCCCTTCTTCAGATCTTTACCTCGACACGTAGTTCCAAAGTACCCAGTTTGTTAGTATTTATAGAAAAAAAAAATCATTATACTGTGCAGTACTTAGCAAAACAAAGTGCAGCAAATTGATCAAATGTCTTTTCAGTTAATTTCCCAACACAGTTGTCGTACAGTTGTCGTATGCAAACCCAATCGTCTCAATCGTCTCATGTAACGTCCAAACTGACTTTTCATCTGCCTTGTGACTGAGTGAATGACAACCTTGGAGTATCCTTTAAACATAATTTCCTCCCCAAATCTCCATCACAATGTCATGCCTTCATTGTTATTAAAACAAAAAGAAGTAAAAAGAATGACGCTGTCCATTTCAGACGTCCAATCGTGTGCACACATGCTGGTGTGTTTGTTGTACGTACGGTGAAACTTGCTCCATCCAACAGAACTATGCAATGTCGACGTGCCAGGCCTGCTGAGTCCAGTGGAATATAAGGGCATCAAAGGACAATGCCCTTTGAATCAGATCTTCTATAGCGGCAATATGAGGGTCCTCCTGCATCCTACATAATCCACAGCAGTGGGTAAGGCCTGCAGAATCCAACATAACTCAACAACAGCAAATTGTTCAGTTTGCTGAATCCAAAACACTCCCACTAGATCACCAAGGTTTACCATTCACAGCTGAATCCAACAATCCTGCACAGCATACACGCCACCAGACTTGGCAAAGGTTACATGGGCCAGACGAGCTGGTCATCAATCACAGAATTACAATCCAGAAACAGCTGTGGCTGTGGTCAGCTGAAATCTCAACATGTCTTCCAAGAAAGCTTCAGTACTCAGGCGGATCCAAAATAAACAGCCGATACTCTTCTTTCTGTAAAAACAACAAAAAGGACTGGCATTTCAAACAGGAAAGGTCAACATCTGTGAAAAATGAGAAAGACTGTCTTTTGGCACAGTGCCTTCCAACATCAAACCAACCTTCAGAATATAGTGAAAGGATAACAATCAGGTTTATTGTCGTGAAAAGCTGGTAGTTTTACAGCGCAATAAAATTATGCCAGATCAACCACCTTCTATCTCAGATGTAATTCAGTCGTAGATGGAGGGTCGGTAAGGAAGATGCAAGGCCCTTATGTGTCTAATACACATGCAGTATTGTGACTAGCTCGGGGGGGTTAGTTAGGGAGACCATAAGAACCTTAAGAGTCTAAAATATAAACAGGAAGCAGCGTTCAATAAGACAATCTGTGAAAACACTAGCTGTGTGATTTACAGGCTACAAGCTCTGTCCAACTTAACTGACTGTGACATTGGCCTGTAGAGTGAATAAAATGTATCCTCCAAATGCCCCAAAATTTGCGGGAATGAAACTGCAAATTTTTATTCCAACATTTTCTGTGGTGAACCTGACCTCTGACCCGCCAGCACGATCGTCCACCATCCAATGTCTCATACGTTTTAACCTTTTAAAAATAGCTCCCCCTCATGAGAACCAAAGCCGGCTGCATTCACTTGTCTCATTCAGTAAAATGTACACGCACCTTGATCCACTTCAGCAATTTGTTGACGGCCAAAATGGCTACCTGTTTGGTTGCTAGGGGACCAAAGACCGCATACAGTTCAAACCCAGTTGTTACCTTTAAACAGACCAACAAAAACTAGTATTACAAGTTACATAAGACAATCTGTGAAAATACTAGCTATGTTAGTATAATACTGGCTACAAGCTCTGTCCAATTTAACTGACTATGACAAGGATTAATACACGTTTCAATGAGAAATGGTTAGCCACTAGCCAGTGGTTTCTACAGGTGCCTCAACTTTGGAACAAGGGCAGATCCCGAACCAAGTATTGGGACGGCCTCACTCCTGGGGGGGAGGCCAAAAGGTTTGAACATTTTTCATGTAGTCTTTTATGGCCTTTCTGAAGAGCAGGGCTACATTGTGAGGCTTTTTACACACTTTTGGAAGTAAGGAAAATAATACAGATCCAAAATAAATTGCTTCTCCCTATTTAAAAAAAAAGATTTGGCACCATTTTGGTTTGGGGGCGCCATGACCCCTGTTCGCCTCCCCAAGATACACGTATGCCCTTGCGTTTGGACAGTGCTATAGACTTACCGCAGGAGAGGAGTTTACTTTGGCCTGGTTGTTTCAGATGGATCTCAACGACATCCATGAGCGAAATACTCATGGGAGCCAGGTTGGTAGTGTGGTTATTTCCTCACCTTTCACCTCTGTGGCCTGGGTTTGATTCCTGGCCCAATCTGATTCCTCCCTGATTCCAAATACCACTCTGGGCTTCTCCTCTCACCTCTAAAATTCTAATTACTTCTCGCCGTCTCCTCTCTACAAGTTTCTGAAGGCTTATGAGCAACAGGAACCCTTGGTTTCACTACCAGAAATGCTGAATAATAAAGACTTACCCATCCAAGCATTGCCTCCCTTGAACCGACGTGGAACATAATCTTGAGAGGTCTAGCGGCATTATGCACTCTCTGATGTACATACTGATATATAGTGAACAACCTGCAAGTGAAATTTAAGATGAAAAAACGGAACTGTCATTTATCCACATCAAGACGAGGTAGAATCCTTTTTTGGGGGGTTTCTTCTTGACTTGGAATAAGAATTAAGTTTTATTGAATTCCTCCCGTGTTGAGACAGCACGGTTCAATTCCATATTTGGCCACAGATGCATCAAACTTCCTACAGTGAGGTCAAAATCGGAAACTTTTTTCATTTGGTTCAACAACAAATGGTTTAACATGATTATAGGGATTAAGATGAAGCAAAAGAATGAAAAACGACTGACATTTGGAAAAAACCCAGAGTGCAGATGATTAAGTCACTCCAAAAATTCTGTGTTTTGTAAAGCTCCTTCATTTTCATATCATCGAACTTCTCCACTCAAACCGAAAGAAGTATTGTACTCAGCCGCATTGTTGCTGACCTAACCGCCCTGACTTGTGACCCCTGACCCCAGCCCGGCCAATATACCTCGCCCTCTCCTCCGGATCACGGTACGGCGCTTCCAGCTCAGGTGCTGTGAACTGCGCTGTGCTCTTGGACTTGTAGATGAAGTGCCTCAGGTCACTGATGCCCACCTCCTGGCACCGGTACCCGCCGCCGGCTACCGCTTTGTTAATGGCCTCTAAGCAATTGTGCTTTTTGAGCTTCTATTTGTAGAAAAGCAATTTTAAATTGATTCTCGAACAAAAAGCCTATTTCACACTTGGCTCAAACGTCACGGCAACTATCAGAACAAAATCTTTGTCGGCATGATGAACTTAACATCCCTTTTGCTTTTACTTGAATGTACATGTGTAAACTAAACTTAGTAGCATCAGTAGAAATGCCAGAGCTCCGCTTGTCCCAAAATTATCCATAATCAGTTCAAGTTGGCCTGTACATGCGAGCTTTTCAGAGATTGAGTTTTGAGACTTTTTAGCGGAGGTGTGGTTTAAAAGCTATCATTAGAAGACAACCAAAACATATGAGCTAGTGACAAGAAATGATTGTTCTTAAAGAGCAACTCAAAGGAAAACATGTTTTCTCTGATTTCATCTGTTCAAATGAATATGGAAGCATCGAAATCCAACGCAGCGTCATTTGTCTTCAGAGCTCAACTATAACAAGCTAAAAAGGGCTTTTTTCTGTTCATGGGAATTCTGAACATGCTGAATGTAGATTGCATCATTCTGAGAAAACAGAGAAAATGAGGGCAACCCTCGGCCTGTGTTTCAGTAGTGGATAAACCCTTGTGCATGCCAAACAATGGCTACAAACCATGGCTACATGCACAAGCTTGTTATAGTTGAGCTCTGAAGACAAATGACACTGCGTTCGGTTTGGATGCTTCCATATTCATTTGAACAGATACAATCAGAGAAAACATGTTTTCCTTTGAGTTGCTTTTTAACTATGGGTTGTGTCTACATGAAATCATTACCACTGGTGGTAAAAAATGGAAACATCACTATGGTGCACTGAACTTTGACCATCACCATGTACCTACATGTATGATCAGGTCCTTTACTGGCTTGCAAAATTGTGCCAGTCTGTGTTAATTGAGTTAAAAACTGGTTATAATCATGTGATGTGTCCTTAATTGGTTCTGGTCAGCGTCTAGAAGACCATCAAGGGAATAAATCTGTCCGTTTGTTTTCTACTACACCAAAGCAATTGAGGCTAGAATTGATCTTGCATTTACAGTGTTGCTGAGTTCTTTTACAAGTCCCTTCATAAGTCCAGTTGCAAGTTCTTTCACAAGTTGTAAGTAACAGGGCAAAGGAATTGTTTTGTTAAAGCCACTTCCCATGTAGCGTGCTCTGAAAGTTAGCGGGATGTGTCAGAAGACGACATGTTGCTAACTCAATGATACTGATACAGAAAGGTTTTCTGAATAGCTTGTGAGTTAGCTTCAGACTGGATGACTTGTGATGGACTTGGAGGGACTTGCGATGGTGTGTATACACATGTTGGGGACAGGCAAGTTTCACCGATGGATATCGGTACTCACATCGACAATCTTGTCTTTGCACTTTGCCAACTCAAAGAACATCATCTTGTCGACTGTGAGGAGAAGGAGGCAGGCCTTGCTGTTGTCAAGGTAGGAGATGTGAGCATGCAGGAACCCGTCACTGTCAAACTTGGGCAGGCAGATGGGGATCCAGGAGTCGGCCGCTTGGAAGGAGGTTGAGGCATTCAGGAGGTTGAAGACAAGGTGGAGATCTGTAACCGATGAGATAGAGGTTGGAGCAGCACAACGAATGCACTAGAAGTCAATTAGTGCACTGATCTCACAGATAAGTAGTGACTTCCAAGATGCCATCATTTCATTGGTTGCTGCGTATACAATTTACCCATTTTTATTGCTATTTGGCATTTCGTTAATGTGCTGGGATACAGCTCAACATTTTGCCGACTGAAGCAAGAATCTTTCAGAAAGTCTAGAAAAAGGCCTTGAGTGGATCTCCAACCAAAAACAGGCAGTTAAACAGTAAGTGCACAAACCGCTGCCAAAAACCTAACTTTACAATACGCTCTTTAAATCACAAAACACACTATTTTGAAATGCTTTTTTCTGTGGTGCTGGAAATCCATCGGGCAAGTAGACCACGCTCACCTTTTTTTCATTTCTGGTTGAGGGGATACAGAGACAGTTTTCAAAAGCAGAAGCTTTTGAGTTTCTGACCAATGCCCATCATGAAAATATTTGGGTAAAGTTATTCCCTAATTCCGAAAAGTTTTTTAACATTGGCAAAAACGACACTGCCACCTACCAGAAGGATGCAGAATGTATTTCTTCATTCGGCACAACGTCACCAGCTGGTTGTCAGCTATCAGAATTGCAAACACCAGATCCTGGAATTGAAGGAAACGAAGGACGGCAAACCGTTGACTGACTCAAATGATCTTCAACACGGACTGTATGTGCAAGCATTCCTTCACTGATGTCAAGAGGGGCTAAGCCAATGCTGAAAACGTTGCCGCCATTCATGCAGTGCCCACATAAAGATTGTACCCGTATTTGCCCACTACCAACACCTCTTTATACCATCACAAGTCCCGATAAGACCCTAGTGAAGCAACACAAGACCTTAAGTCTGTCTTCAAGAAAGGCATTCGGCAGCAAAGCCATTCCCCTCTCCGAGACCTTGATATCCGAGACCAAGACCGAGACCAAGGCATACGAGACCGAGACCAAGGCATATGAGACCAAGACCAGGACTTCGAGACTAAGACTTTTGCAGGTTGAAACTGAGACCACGACATCCGAGACTGAGACCAACCATAAACCAATAAAGTAACAACTTGGAACAAGGTTGCATCATGCTGCATTGACTACTCTTCACTCCAGCATCGATTTCATTGTTTATTGCCAAAAATTTGAACATTACTGTGTTGTATTTATATCAGTGGTTAGAGAATTGACAAGAGGGAGGTAATTTTGCCTTTTGCAACCGTGTGCATGCATGGTAGCTAGATCTGGTCTCGAGGGGGAGACCCAAGACTATAGCATCAGAGACTAAGACCACAAAAAAGGTCTCGAGGCGGTCTCAAGACCGAGACCACGTCTCAAGACCTACAACACTGCTGTTCACCCAGTTTCTTGAAAATGGTCACAACAAAAAAGGCTGATTTTTAGAAGATGCCTGGAAATACTATGAAATTCAACCCAATATTAAATAATAAATAAATGTTCTCAAAGTGGAATATGGAAGTCTATACCATAATCCAACAACCAGAATTAGAAGCCATTACTGCGGTCACGCAACACTCGAGGACAGGTGGTACACGCGCGTTCTACGTCTTTTTGACCAATAGGACGTCGTGATTTGCCAAATGCATGCTCGCGTCAAGCTGAAAAATGTGCGTGTGAGTGCGACGCCACCGCAGTTATGGCTTCAAATGGGATTCGTCTATAGTCTATTAGTCTCTACTGGACTCAAGTCCCACAAGTCAGAGGGACTGAAATATCTCCTGCGGTCAAAGCCGAAAAGAAATCACTTCTTAGAAATCTTTGACTCATCAGAATACAGGAAGACTGAAAAAGTAAGAGGGCTTTTTTTCAAACCTAGAAGTAGGGGCCAGAAACTAATGCTGCTCCTCTAAGATATTTGCCATCCATCTAACAAAAGAAATACAATGCACTTACAATGAGCATCCACTATTACTGCACTGTACTTCAGTTGTCAGATATTCATAGTGTCTGTCTGAAACTCTGCAAGCCGCAGAAGCCAGGAAATCTCCCTAGCTAAATGCAGCCCTCCAAAACAGTTTGCAGGGAGACCCGAATGGAAAGAAGACTAAAACAATTTTAGATTTAGAGAAAAGCATGATGGAACCTCCAACCCACTTTGATCTTCGCACTCTGTATGCTGTGGCCAATGGTGTCCCTCGTGGCACTGTCCAGGGGAAGGCACCGCACAGCTGTGAGCAAGAAACTGGGGTCCTGATCGATAAGGTTGAGCAGGTTGTCGAGAAATTTCTCTGTCCCTGAGAAATACCCACAAAACAATGGGTGCCAGAATTAAAACTCAGTACAGATTCTGTGAAGGAAATCTTGGAAATAATGCATGGCCAACTCATGGAAGTCAAAGGCTATTTCCCAAAATATAGCAATATCAACGGCTGCGGTTCCATCTTTTTCCTCTGGAGTCACTTCCAAACATAAACAGTTGGAACCAAGTCAAAACACTAAGAACACTGGCATTTCACCAGATACCGTGATACCTCTGTTGTACAAAAGGAGGGTAAAATTAGCCCGAGTTGTAGCATGACTATCAGTCTATTAAATATCCAATAGAAATCTGACTTTATTTCCAGGGACATGTGGGGGTTAGAGTAGTTTACTCACGATCAACGGGTTGGGTTTTGAATCCTGCGAGGGAGCAACTTGCTACTTTACCCTTACATGTCTCTCTCCACCCAGGGGTATAAATGGGTGCCCATGACGGCAGTGGGGATTATTTATGGTTGATTAATTTGGTAGCATCTTGAATGGGAGGAGTGATCGTTGTATACTCCCCAAGGAGTTAAGATGGTTCATTGGAATGTTCCTGGGCCCAGTTGAACAGAATAATACAATATAAAGAATGTTGACAGGCCGTCAGTGCAGTAAGCATGACACATAAAATACACCACGTTACTATCACTGACATTTCTACCTGCTAAGAGCCTACGCAGGTCGTAGTTCTTTCTCGTCTCCAGGACTCGGCTCAGCTGGGAGTAGGTGAGCACGCTCAGTACCTGGTTGTAGACGTAGGTCAGCTGCATCAGCAGCTGCTGTTGGGATTCATACGTTCTGGACACTGCGACCAAAATGAGCGGCTGACGAACCAGGAAGACAAACATGCGACCCCCAGCCACTATGGACCTGCAGAGTAAGAGGAGAGTTGTGTCTTTAAATGACTGTGCTTTGCTTCTTCGATATATCCAGAGGTCAGATGAGGTCAGATGCCTTGTTGCCAAAGGGCAAACACACGGACATACACAAACTGAAATCTGTGCAACAGCTAATTGGCCGCAATATGCACAAAGGGGTGAAACTTTGGCTATTGGTTAAAATGACAGCTGGAACCACAATGAAAGCACCCAAATGAGGAAAACTAGGTTATTCCACTTCACAGATTACCCAGCCTCTGATTGTATGGACAAGTTCGAGAACCAATTTGAATGTAAGAACTGTGGGAAGTATTTTGTTAGAGTTAGCCAAACCCCTGAGGGACATGGAGAGAACCCTTCCTGAATCCTGCAAAATCCAATGCATGCAAGAGCCTCAAGGTAGATTCCTCTGCTTTCAAGGGCATCAGGAAACATTGGCCGGGCTCTAGCTTCTTTTATTAACCACTTCCCGCTGGGGTGCCCGGTTTCCGGCACCGTGTGTTTATACGCAGAGCCGGGGTGCCCAGTTTGGGACAAAAGAGCTGGTCTGTGTAAAAAAAGACTGTACTCAGGACAAAGGACCTGCTGCTGGGAATTGCCATCATTTTTCAACTTCCATTTTTCGAAGGTTATCCGGTACTGTTTTGAAACAATATACCACTGTTTTGGGCATAGCGCGCCCGCGGATTAGCACCGCGGACAAAAGTGCTCCAGGGCCCCACTGATGAGTGATACAGCGCCGCCGCATGCTAATCCAGGAGCGCATGAAAAGATGCTACTGGCATTCACCGGAACAAACGAAATTATGCAACATCTCACAATTCTGGGCTCTCTTTTACAGGGCTGTAGGCCTGGGCTGAATACTTGGGCATCAATGAAGTTACTTGTCAGATTAGAGTAGCCACGAGACAGTCGTTCGTATGGGTCATTCAGTAAATGAACACATGAATTTTTGAAGAATTTTGAAAACAGAAAATCTTGAAAAGGTCCCGTCACCTCATCCCGCTCAAGAAAAATCCACCCGGCAGGAAGTGGTTAACTTTATTGTTGGAATTGTTGGGATTAGAAAAAAGTGCCTCATCTTTTCTGCTTGCTTCAATTTTCTTGTTCGGGCCAGTTGCTTTGTTTTTTACCTGCTAATTCCATTAGCCACCTTTTTCCAAAAAGGAACCGCATTTTCAGAGTGCCCTATCTTACCTGAGGACATTTTTTCCATCTTGGACAAAGGAAACTAGCGCCTGCATGACGCCCATCAGTGACACCAACTTGTCCTCATTTCCGTATCTATAAGGAAAACAAGCAAGAACTGTACAAATGTATTCAACACGGCCTCTGTTGCATGGATTATGGGGGGGCGAACTCTTTGATGACCAGTGAAGATGGCGCCATCATCTCCAAAATTTGTGCAACTTCAGGAGTTTTAGCAACACGCAGCCACTCACCACCCATTCTGCATCAAATACAGACCTCTAGGAGCTACATATCTTGCTACCTGAAAATATTCATCATCCTAAGCCCCAACACACTGAAAATATACCAGCCATTTCTGGTTGCCGTCATCTCATTTGAACAAACCTAATTGAACCATGCAACAGAAAATGCCATAAGGGGCCAATGTCTCATAACAAATTGATTTATTTCCATTAGGAGAAGGCAAACTACTGTACTCTCGCTGGGTCACCTCTGACGGTTACATGTAGCATCTAAGACCCACTGATTTCTTAAAAAAGGTGCGCTGCACTCGGTCACTATGCACAGTTCCCGACAGTGCTCCACACTTTGGACCCACATTAGACAACTTTAATAATTCTTCTCTGACTGAAAATGGAATGGCATGAAGCTGACGGGTGACTGGCACAGTGACTGGCCTTTCAAGCTCTCTCTGCACCTTAGCTGGTCCCATGGGGTTTGCTGTTAGTTTGTTTACAAGTTAGACTAAAATTTATGACACGGGAGCCTCGATGCCCAAGTTGGGAACAAAAACGAAGATTTTGGAAAAAATCCCCTTCATTTACCGTGAGTAGATTGGCTTGCCCGCTTCACTCAGGATGAAGACATGTTTCTTATGGTCCCTCCAAACACTGCTGTGGATATCTGGTGCCGAAAATTTACCAAAATCTATGTCAATTGTAAGTCCCCATAAACCAGCCTCCCCTCCCGCAATTGAAGCCCCAAAACCTTTCAATACATCATGCACAAGGACAGTTTCACTTAGGGCAGAAATCAAGGCTTTTAATGTTGTTCTTTTCAATACACTCCAAGCATGCTCAGAGAATATCTTACAAGTTGGATGCAAGTTTGGGCCCAGTAGTTTTTCTTCAACGAAGATGCATCTGCGTGGGCATGCTTACATGTTGTGACTTGGAAAAATCTGTCGGGATCACAGAGACAGGTTTGTCTTGTGTCCTTTGCCATAACAATCATGTACATGTAAATGTAATTAGTACAATCTATATGTACACAATACGGCCGTTTCACAATAGGGCGCCACCAAGAGTTTGCAACGCGCTGGCCAATCACAACGCTCAAAATTTGTCGACCCTTTCTAAACATGCATTGGGTCGACGACTTTTGCGCATTGTGATTGGCCAACGCGTTGGAAACTCTTGGTGGCACACTATTGTGAAACGGCCGTATTCCAAGAGGGTCTCCGGTTTACAAGCCCTGCTTTTTGGAGACCTCCTCCGCTTATTACTAGTTTCATTTGAAAGTGTTAACGAATTCACTGTTTTGACATATATAAGTGGAAATAAATTGAACTGAACTGAACTGGCCTTTTGAGCTGTCTCTGTGCATAGGCCAGTCCAACAAGGTTTCCCATTAGTTGATTTACATGTACAAGTAAGACCGTTGCAGTGAAGAGGTCTAAATGTTTGGCCAGTCTAAAAATGGTTTGCCCGCCTAGGCCTGCCTTAAAATCGTCAGTGTTTGGGATATTTTAAAATTCTTTTCTGTACTGTATTATCTGCTGGAATTACATGAAAACTTTTGTTGCATCTGTAGCACATAATACGGGAAAGACAGGCAGCATGATTGGCCAGTTGCGCAACCCAATTGACCAATCCCTCAGATCCACTAATCGTGCAAAGCAATAGCAAACGGTTTGACACAGCATTTTTTTTACATACCTTCGTCAGCGATTTCTCGCTGCTCAGCTTCTCTCGTCTGTCGCACCTCCTCGTTAGTGTCATTTGGCACGTCCTTCCGTTCTGCCACCGTGTCTGTCCTGTGTTGTGTCGCATCTTCTGCTGTCTGTAGATTGCTCGTATTGCCTTCTGCCCTTCTCCCGCCCACATCATTCTGTGATTATTGAACAAAAACTGTAAACTGAATTGACCTCCTGTTTGTAAATTTGAGTCCAATTCATCAAGATGACCTTTATGGTAAATTGGAAAGGCCTTTAACTCCACAAAGTTCTAGACAATGATGACTCTGTTCTTTTTATGGTAGCAATGATAATTTTCACACAGAAGAATTAAGACACTCGATCTAGCACACTGCTTTTGAGGAATGCTAAGCATGTTAAGTTAATTCTTTGGACATTCTTGCTTAATCTCTTCCTCTGTATGCAGACAAGAGTCAAAATATTCCAAGCACTACTCAGCAGAAGATACTGCTTAGCACATTTGCTACGAAGGTGTCTGCCAAGAAACAGTCACAAGAGATACAGAATGCATGACATGGTAAAACCTGTCCGTGCTAAGCAGATGTGTTTCCTTTGCTTAGCAAAGTTCAGTGCTTTGCAGTACTGTGAAATTGAATTCTACATGTACCTCCAACTCCGTCGCTTCTGTGGCCACTTCTTCAACCGAGCCGGACCCCGTGTGCTCCTCCACGATGCTGGCAATGGTGCCGCTGGCGAGGCGTTCCCGGCGCTGGTCTTCGGTTGGTGCTTCGATGCTGAGGTCATAATCCAATTCCTCGTATGAATCCTCAGTTGCCAGCATTGGATGTACGCTAGAGATTGAAAAAGGAGTCAACGGAAGCAATATTATATAAAGACGGGAAATAAATGATACTAAATGACAATCTGCCATGCATGCCGTGTCTGCTCAGCGCAGTACCAGTGGGAATTGGTGTAGGCTTAGCCCAGGTTGGACACCTGTCTTCATTACATTACGACTGACATCCAGTTTCTAAGACTTCTGTATAATACGACCAAAAATTGTGTACAAATTTGTTCTGGGAAAACCTTGTCGAAGAAACTAGTGTCACATTTAAATGTTCTTTATGTTCTTATGTATCCGTCTGGGGGGTTAAGGAATTTCAGAACAAACCATGGACTGCAAAATCGGGGAAAAGATACTCAGAAACAACATGACGAGTGTTCAGTGTTGTAGACATATTTCATCCATTCTCGAGTTGCAAAGGACAGGCCCAAACAGGAGCTGCGTGCACGGACTACACGTGTGCGATTTCCAGTGAAGGTCTGTTGCACGCCTGCTGCACGGAGGCTGTGACTGGTACCCTGCTTAAAACCCGCCTGCTGATATTAAAACTGCGGTTCCATTTTTTGGGTCGTGTCCGGGCTTCAGACTGACCAGCAACACCCCCATAGGTTACCTCTAAAATGTTCATAGTTTGTTCAGCTGTGCATTTGGATTTATAAACAACCAGTTATTTTATAAGAATAGCCTCGAGTGACGACTTGAGTTTTTAAGCAGCAGGCAGATACATAGGTAGACTGTATCAAGTTATATAAATCACCTAAATCATACTTTTTTGGGGGGGGGGGAAGGAACCCTCAACCTCAAGTTGGCCTACTTCAATTTGCCTCACATCAAGCAGTTTGAAACTTTCACTTGAAGTATTTTTGGAGTCCTGTCTAATTATAACGACCTTCCAATATTTTGTCAATGTTTTTTGCCAATGAAGAAATGTCGCCGAACATTGTGAGGAGACTTTGGTTTCTCAGACCCTGCTAAAGAATAAATGTTCAACAAAAAGAATCTTTCATCAAGTAAATCCCACTTCCAAAAGCACAAAACGACCGAAGACAACTTTCTGAACGACAGCCAAGAAACAAATTGATGAATCAAAGTACAGTACCTGCAACAGTGCAAGCCATAGCATGCATACATAGGAGAGTATCACTCCGATCAGTTGCCATACATTTCAGGCATGCGTGCATGCCCGTTAAGTCTTCACATGTGCAGTTTGTGCAGGATGACTACAACAGAAGTGTGGAGTTGTGATGTATTTTCTATAAATACATCGCCCAACGACACATCGGTATTTCATTTTAAACCTCGCAATTTGATAATTCTGTACATAAGGAACAAGTGACCGAGATTTCAGCTACCTCTGTCAGATAAAAATGTGAAAAAAACTTGTAAAATCTGTGGCTATCTAAGGATGCCTTTATATCCTGGATGTTACACTGTAGTTATAATGTTCTGAAGATGTCGTCCAACCTGGGCTAGGAGTCCACCTGGGCTAGTAGAGTCACAGGTTTTACAGTATCCTTGCAAAAGAATGGAAAAGATTTACCGCCCTCAGCAACAGAGCTATGCCTTTCTCAGAAAGGACAGTTAATGACATCACAAATATATTAATCAAAGATCAATGGTCGTGTTGTTAAAGTGTCATCAGGATTGGCCAATGAAATACCCTAACATGCATTTAGTTGCACAAATTTAGAAAAATTGCCAATAGGATCTTGTGTTTTATGTATCAATGGTATCCACAAGACATCCATGGACTGCTTGTGATGTAAATTAATTTATGGTTAAACCACTTGAGGGATGCTACAAGCCAACTAACGGATTGCGCACAGACGTGGTAAGAATTTAGCATTTTTTTAACCCAGTTTTATTAATAGTTTGTTAGGTTAGAATAAATAAAACCTATACAATCGGGGCATAGGTCCTTTATCTTCACTACTATACAAAAAATTGAAAAAGTACTCTCTGACATGATTTCAGAATGCTAATTTTGTGACACTAATTTCAGGCCTACCATTCACAAACTGAGTGACAGTGACACTCGCCGCCATGAGCATAGGCCAAATACTGCACGGGTGATTTTGCACAATGGAAACAGACATTGGGGAAAGGAAAAAGGTCGACCATTGTGCAAAATCACCCATGCAGTATTTGCGATAACATGGATAAGGCTTAATATGATGAGTAACGTTGACGTTGTTTTGTGGTCATGATGGTGGCGGTTCTTACTAAATACAAAACTAACCTCGCCCCTGGTTCCTCTCCAATCAGTACGTCCTGATCTTCTTCATCTGTTCCATCTGGACGGCCTGAACTGTCAGTGTCAGCCATAACTATGAAATATTGGACTAATTGCAACGGGGTTTTCACAGAGCCATGACTGTCGCCGTATACTTGTCTCTGGCTAGCTGTGGTTTAATTTTGGTCCAGCTGAATTGCGCCCTCAAGGGTTAATCATGACCAGATTTTAGTAGATCGCGATTAACACGTGCCAACACCGTGTACATGTACACCATGTGTATTGTGATGTGTTGATCAAGCGTACGTGTATATCGCAATGGAAAACGGTCAGGAAAAGACAAATTTTAGCAACTTTATAGAGGTTCACAGGAGTCAGCTGGAGATATCAGGAGTACCAGAACGTTTCTGGCCTAGTGTGTACAGCAAGCTTGAAAACCAGGTAATTAATCTGCAACGGAAAGTAGTGGACAGGTGGAAGTGTCGGAAACAAGTCCTTTTCTCATGTCGCGTCTTAACGCGTAGAGTGACCTTGCAAGGACGGGTGGGATATGGGTGGGGTAGTGTAGGCGAACGAGATGTGTGTATTGGTTTAATTGGATGGTGATGGAGAAAAGAATTTAGTGTTCAGATGCCACCCCGATGAGCCTGTTTGTTACTGTTAGTCCAACTGAACTGAAGTCAACATGGCAAAGAAAATGTTTTGTGTGCCTACCGTGCCCTTCTTTTTTTTAATACAATAAGTAGGCTCAGGCCTATTTACTTTGAAAACTCAGTTTGCCAGTTCAGTCTCTTTGATACATTTACAGTTAAGTTTTGGGTGGTGTGAAGTTAGTTATTTATTCCTCGTTTGATGTTGGACAGTCAGTGTTGATTATGTAACCGTCTGAATATGTAATGTAGAATAATAACAGTTTTACTTTTGGCTAGCAGTGGCACTCGGGATTCACATCCCTTGAAACAATGGAGTGAAGAAGAGAAAAAAACTGCACCACCCACATGTACATTTGAGGGCTTGTTTAACCCCCAAAATGCCCATGTCTTGGGGTGCCTCATTGGGAAAGAGTTGTGTGTGCATGTTATACATCATTTTGAAGTGGCATGTAAATAAGCTATATGTGGAGGGATGTGCATAGTGGCAGAGTTTGTTTTTGTCTCTTTTGCACTCCATCGTTCCTAGGGCTGTGCATCCTTAATGTCGAACGGATATGAACTTGTTCAACATTGAATGTTGAACGTCAACAGAGGTGTCAGGTGATTTCCAGGTGTGGAACTCTTTCCAGAAACCCATTTATGTGTCACAGATTGCATCCGTCAATTGAAGGATATTGCATTTCTGTTTTTGATTCATGGCTCTGAAGGGTTTTTGAGGGAATTAAGTCTAAAATTACATTTGATCGGAATTTCATCTCGTAACAGTGTAAGCGTGAAACAGACTAAGATCTACCTGGCCCCAAAACAAGGAGTGGATATGAACATCTTGTAAACACTAAAGAAAAAGCTCAGCCTTCTTCATTTCTATGACAAAAGTTTCTAACATTTGTTTTCATTCCAGTATTTTGATGCAGGACAGAAGTTTATGCTGACGTATGTCGACATTGAGGATGCCAAGACGGAGGAAGGAAAGACAGTGGGAGGAGACGGCAGGGAGATGGAGAAGCCGCCGACTGAAAATGCTCCATCAAAGTTGAAAGTGGTGGTTAGCCACGAGGAAGGGGTTGACGCAATGGACGGAGACAGGTGGGTGGAAAGGTTGATCGAGACCACATCGTTCAAAAATCAGAATGAAATTAGTCAGCCTGACTCTGCCTTCAGCTTGCATTATGCGTGTAGCAAAGGTGAGGTTCCGAGCATATCACCTTCTTACAGAGTTTAATGTCGTGGTTGTATTTAACAGAATTTCAGACATTCTTCCTTCAAACTTCAACAAAGAAGGGAATTTTTTTGCAGGTAATTTACTCACATTTGTATGGTCCCGAGATTGGATTCTCTCAAACAAATTTAAAGATCTATTTCCTGCTTCAGCAGCCTAGTATTTTCTGTTAAAGTTGTCATGCCCACATTACATATCTGACATAACATGTACAATTATTGAGATGACACACATTACCTTTTAACATTGAATGTCTGCTAGATTGAATATTAAATGAATTCTTCATGTATTAGATCAGTATAACATATAAAGCCCAGAGTTACTGTTGTCTGAGAGGTTGAGGTTTCCTTGTTTCAATCTCACTGCAAAATGTTCCAGTCCACAGTTAAACATAACCATGACACCTGACTTAAAGTTTACCCATGTAGGCCTGTGGAAAAACATGTTCCCAATTTCCCAGAGCGAAATCATTTCCTAAGATGTCAGAAGCTTCTCCAAGCAAAGGTTAAACTTGCTCGACTCAGACAAAAACAAATGCCTCTAACCTTTTCCTTGTTCTGTTCAGCATCTACCTCATAGACCATGCCTGGACATACCGTTTCACCGAGGCTAGGATCCAGCTCCAGACGGTCCCAGGCCTCCTGCCCAGGATGATGAGCTTGATGGGCTTGGCTCAGTCAGACGGACAGAACCAAGACGAGTGCATTGAGAAGGTACTGGCTGAGTCATGGAGATACAGCCGCACATACAGTGTGAATGCCCAGGTAAGTCAGTAGGCTACGATGGCACTGTAGACAGTTGTTGGTGTGAGAAAAATGCCCAAGACTAGGCCAAGTGTAAGAAGTTTCTTGTGAGGGGTTTTTAGCAGAGTATTCGTTAACCCCTTGACGACAGAAATTTCTTCCCGAAAGCCAACTCCAAGAATTCCAGCCTCACTTAGCCACGAAGGCCACCTGCCAAACCACAAATTTGCAGTTTGTGGCCCTGTGTGCTCTGCACGCTTTGAATTACACGGTGAAAAGGCTGATTGTTCGGTGGCATGCGGCTCTACTCACCCTTCCACATTCCCGTTGCCTCTTTTCAAAGTGGGACTCTTGTGAAGCTGGTGATTATGATGCAAATCGGTCTTTTCATTTCTGGACTACACACAAAGACCAATTACCATATGTACAAGAGCCAGGGTCTGCTTTCTTTCACCGTGTTCGCTCAAGGGTGGGCCGAGAATAATAGCTGAAAAGCGGGCTGAGGATCTCAAATTTTACGGCGGCTGTAGCCGATTTTAATAACAGATTTTATAACTCTTCTCCTCATACGCTGGTTTTCTTAAGAGTTTTTCCCTTTTCACCATATGTCAAGAACTGACTTTACACTTGCATTTATTGCTGAATATTTAAAAACAATTTAAAAGTCACAATACTTCACAAAATGAAAAAACGCTGAAGTAATCTCCCCCCCAAGAAAAAGGTTGCTAATTCCCACATGTCACAAGCATGTCCTTTTCCAGGACAAAAATTGTGAGAGAAGCCAAAAGTTGGGGATTGGAAACGTGAGCATACCAGACTCTTCCTTTCTCTGTAGGGCCTGATAGCTGAAGACAGGCAGCCTGTGTGGTACATACTGGACGAGTTTGGCTCCCAAATACTACATGATGACACTCCAAGCTGTCGACTGGTACCCTTCTTCTACGTTCCTCATCAGATTGCCTACTCTCTTCTCTTCCCACTCCGAGATCTGGAATACGGAGGTAAATACACATATATGATGACTTCTTAGGAGCATGTTGGGTACATGTACGTACTCACCAACAACATAGTCAAAACTATTACTGATTTCTTGAGGTACCCACTACTGTCTTGGCCAGCTGCCCGGTCCCAGCAAACTCGGTGNCATCTACCCTAGTAAAGTAGTAAATCATGGGCTCGATTCTCACCTAAGGAAAGTTCTGATATTTTTTAAACTCTCGGCTGTACAATGTGAATATATGTGTCAGAATAAGGGCAAAACCAGGTATGAAACACAAAGTTCCCTTTTCACTTTCATATTCTAGAATAAAAGAAAAGATTCCACGTAGGGGAAACCTTAGAGACCGTGCAGAACTTTCATTTGTATTTGGAACTAAGACTGAAATAAAGCCACGCTTATTGACCATGGGAAATTCTCCCTCCAGATGATGTCACTGTGGACTATGCGTTCCCAGCACAGGACTCACTGATGCGACAGATTCGTCTGTTGCCATGGCAACCCTGCGACCTGACCCACATCGACACGGTTCAGCCTGAGCCGGACCTGGACTACATGACCCGTGTCTGTAATTGCATTTCACCAGAAGTTGGGGCAAATCCTGTCTTGCGCGACATTAGTGGCCAGCTCAGGGTATACAGCGACCACCCGCAGACCCTGGCCAACCTGCATCATCCGCGCTTTGAGTTTGTCGACAAAGAGGAGGAAGCGGATATCCTCTTTGTAAAAGAGACTTTCAGAGATTTCAGGTTTGGACGCTGTGAAGAGGAATTTCCAATAGTTCTATCTATGTTCCTTGGTTTTTTCACTTGGAATCTTGCTGAATTCTCGGAAATGCCCACTTTGCAGGAAATCAACAGCTTTCTTGTCGTATAGAAATCTTGGAGTTCCACGAAGCCCTGTGTGCAGTAAAGACCTGGGCTATTCTGTTCTCACTTCTATAAATTCTCCCGTAACTTCGTGTTTGATTTTAACTACTCTTTGCCAAGTTTCAACCAATCTTGTTGTCTGTGTGCGCAGGAATGGCTAATGCTTTGAAATATCAAGCAAACCTCCGGCTGACATTTCAACATGCAAATCCCCACTGGTTTTGGTCATGCACAAAAAAGTCAGGGGAGTCTGAGGTGGACTGTGTGTTGAAAGTGAATTTAGCCATTGTGCCCAGCCTGTTGTGGCAGCAAATATTACTCCATAGGTGCACCTCGGAGGGTTGGAAAAAAATATGATGTGAGAAATATTTGTACAAAAATTGGTATTTGTGGCAATTTAGGTTTATACCAAAAGTTGGCCCCTATAACTTGGAATGTTTCTGAAAGTCAAAGTTTGGGGCTAAAATAATACCTTCACACGTGATAAAAAAATATCTGTGAGGTTTAATTGAATGGAAGAAAACACTGGAAGTACAGTTTTATAAAGTTACATGTATTTGGAAGTATTGGTGAAGGATGTTTTGAAATTAATTTTTTTTTTTTCCCTGTGATAAATATGGTGACAGAAAGCTGTCCAATGATACACACCAGTACGTCAGTCAGTTCCCAGGAGAGAAGCTGATTGTCACCAAGGACATGTTGGCGCTCACTTCCAGAAGGGCAGCAGGGAAAGACCAATTAGGGGCAAGCTGTGGCCCAAAATGGCTGCCAGTGACCTTTGACCTGTGGAACAACTTGCCCCAGTTTGTCTCCTACTTCCAGCAGCAAGAGAAAAAGCAAGTCAAACTGTGAATTTCAAACCTTTCCATTTACAAGTTGTTCCTTGTTAAATACACCAAAAAGAAACGTCACAGGAAACTCAAAGCTTTTCCTCAACTTTTCAAAGTTGTATCATTTTTCTCAGTAAAGATAACATCATATCATTTCCAAAGTTGTGGCTGTTCTCTAAGCTCTGCTTGGTTCCACTAGATGCTGACATGCCACAAGTCATACCATCCTGTAGGCTCTTTTCAAGCATTGGTGTTTATATTACTGTTATTTTCTGAGGTCAGTGTAACTTAAAGTGCAACTTCCGAAAAGAATGGAGGCAGAATTTATTCTCCTTTTTAATTGAAGCCTTGCGAGCTTTTTTTTCCAGTAATATCTTACAGTCATTTCAACTACAACTGAGTAAAAATTTACAAAGTGTTCTCACAAAAATGCCCATTTTTCTGGGACAGGTCAGCCAAAAATGGTAACTTTCCAAGTGGCAGTACACTCAGGTTGACACTCACGCGGACATGAACTATAAATGACAGAACTTAGTGTGAACAAGCAAACCCTATGTCAGATTTAACTCAGGCTTCCAAAAAATTGGGTATTGGACAACTGAGAGATTTTGAGCGTCTTCCCCCAAGAAATGTGATATTCCAAAAGAGCCCGTCTCTTTTAGATTACTCCTGCACGAGTTTTAAATGCACCCCACCGGAGAAGCATGCTTTGATCCTCCGATTTCAGTGCGTAGTGCTGGTCAACAATGGAAACTTTGATGTCTTTGATTCCAACTGTGCCACTAAGGGTCTGTGAGAGTCATCAATTGTATTTTACTGCTGAAATTTAAAGTTTGGTTTTTTAATTGGTTTCAGAGGTGCACCCAATATATGGATTTGCAAGCCTTTCAATCTTGCGCGAGGTCTGGATACCACGGTGGCCAGCAATCTCAACCAAATCATCAGACAGACAGAAACCGATGTGCCCAAGGTAAACCTGATAGTCGACTGGACTCTCAATTGTTTGATCAATTCAGCGTTCATTTATCAGTCAGCCAGTCAACTGACTGACTGACCAGCTCACCCACCAACTAACTAGTCAGGCTAGTCAGTCAGGGTGAGTTCAAGGGTTAGTGTTGTGGTTGGTTAGTTGGTGGGTCATTCAGTCAGTTTGTTAGAGAATAAGTCCTTAAAGTTTTTATTCAGATTAGCTCATTATTGCATTTTCTTTTTTGTAGGCAGCCACACCAAAATGGCTGAAAAAGTAGGTATTGTAGCCCAAGATAATGCCTGTCTTTGATACAGGTTGCTTGTGAGTACCTGACTGATCCTGTTCTCTTTGTCCGCGATGGCATTGGTCCAGTCAAGTTTGATGTTCGTTACATAGTGCTTTTCACATCAGTTAAGCCTCTCAAAGTTTATGCATACAAGATATTCTGGCTTCGATTCGCAAACAAGTAAGTGAAACCATTGGAAAGTTTCTGATGAAGGGTTTGCTGTAAAATACATTTATTTTCCCCAGACAAAATCCAGCATTGCAAATTGTGATATTAATCTCTATCATATAATCAAAATGCATTAGCAATACACGTGAGTCTGTGAATAATTGAAAGAATATGGCCGTTTCATAGTAGTGCGCCACCAAGAGTTTGCAACGCATTGGCTAATCACAATGCGCGAAATTTGTCAACCCAATGCACGTTTGGAAATGGTCGACAAATTTCGCACGTTATGATTGGCCAGTGTGTTGCAAACTCTTGGTGGCACACTCTTGTGAATCGCCCGTATTGTGAGAGCATTTAGACTTCAGAAATACAATGGAACTGTTTTCCTTGAAACTGAAAGTATATTGAAATCCGTAAAACTTTATCAGTTTCTAACATTTTAGTTTTGTTAAAGTTCTTAAGGCTTTTTTTACTACCACTTTTATCCCTCTCAGAGATATCTTGGGCTGTTGTTTAACAAAAACTTGTGAATTCTTTGGATGTCACAGGCCTTTTTCGTTAGACACCCTGGATGACTACAGCAAACATTTCACAGTCATGAACTATACCGCAAACGAGCCAGGGGAAAATTTTTATCAGGTAATGAGATCTTGGAGTAGAAATAACAAGCATTACCCCGAAAATCACCACCGCAGCCCATTATCACACCACGGTCACTTCACAGTGGCCACCACTGCCCCACACCACCATTACCATACAACACCACCACTGTCCCCTATCACCTCTACTACCCAGCAACACCACTGCCTACCTCACATTGCCTTACAATCATCAACCTGTTCAAACATGTCCAATTCAATTTGCCTTTCCATATCCACAACAGTTCAGAGGATTAACAACACCTGCAATCTGCACCATCGTCATCTTCAAAATTATCTCCAGTTTACAAATTTAGGGTTTTCAGATCTGTCAAAGGTCAGAGTAAATTATTGTATTGTCACACTGTGAACAATAAAAGTTTTCAAGAAAATGTCATTCACTTTTTTTGTTTAAAATGCTTGCTTTCCACATCTTGTTTTGTTAACTTTTTTTATTCAGATGCTGTGGCATGAGTTTCCTGGTCACTTCAATCAGCAAAACCCCGGCTATGAGTGGGATGAGGTTGAGGCCAGTATTCACGACATGATCCAAGAGTTCTTCCAGGCAGCTGTGTCCAAACCGCCTCCGAGAGGGATCACCCATTGTCCATGGTCCAGGGCCATGTACGCTCTGGATATCATGCTGAAGTGGGACACAGACAGTGCTGGTAAGCCACAGCTGAGAGGGATCACTTGTCTGTCCATGGTTAAGTGCCATGGACACACTGGATATCAGGCTATAAAAACGGGGCAACAGCAGTTTGGGCAAGGCATGTGTAAGGGAAATAACTTGTGTTCATGGTCCAGACAGAATTTTTCCTTTGTCCGTATTTCAGGACATCATGCTAAGATGGGTCACAGCTTCTGCGAGAGATGGCCCATTTGTACATGGTGTGGGGCCATAACAGTAGTAGTGGAAGGACACAGCAAAAGTAATGACATTACGTCCAGTGGTCACAATCAAGTCTCAATCAGCCAATCACAAACCATGAAGTCTCAAGTCCCAAACTGTGACAAAGACATACTGTCCTCATTGTTCACTGACACTGTTGGCACTTGTGACTTCACCGACTGTAATTTTGTTTTATGTATTGTTACTTTTTTGTCTTGTTGTAGGGAAGAAAATCATCCAGCCAGTCTTGCTGGAGTGCAATTACTTCCCAGACTGTGAGAGAGCTACTTGGCACAGGGAGGAGTTCTTTGACGACATCTTCAGTACACTCTTCCTTGGAGACATCAAGGACAGGCCCGTCAAGGAGCTCTTCTGAAAGGCAGTTCCAGCAAGAAGTGTTCCTCGTAAAATAAGGGCTTGCGTCCTAACTGTTGATTTTGAGCCAAGTTTGATCTGGACATTTTGTCAGCTCCTGGTCAATGTCCCAGGTAACCTGTGCACAAAATACATCATGGGCTCTGGGCAACAGTTTACCAGTGGTTGACAAGCGGTCAGGGATCGTATTTGGTCCTAGTTGTGGATACTTGGCCTTGATTGGGGTTCCATGTCCCTGTCTTGTGAATTAATTAGCCTGTTTTGTATAACTAAAAGGAGTGGCCCATCAATCTGGCCTAGCATCTGGGACCAAGTGCTGACCTGGGCCCCAGTGCATTGGTTGTGGACACAACATTGCCATCCAAGGTCTCATCTGACTTACCTAGCCAGTTACACGCTAAATCCACTTCCCGTTTAGTGCATGAGTCACTTTAGCCACATAGTTACGATACAGCGTAAACTTGTATACTAAGCAAAACTCGTATACTGCCTCACTTGTTGAGTGCATGTGATTGGAAAGAGTTGTGGTCACACAGTGTCGGAATAATCTTTTGTTAAGGACTGGGTTCTGAGTTAAAGAGAAAAAAAAAGTAAGTTGCGTCATTCCTATTCGAGGAAGAATGCCCAGTTAATCATCTTTAACATTCAGCCGTAATCTTTTTCTGAAGAAATGGCAGTTTGATTGCTAACCTGTTCAATGGGCAAACTACCGATTTGATCGTTTGTTTTTTTAAAGAATGTATACTTACCTGTACACGCTAAAAAGATATACAGTTAACTTTACATTCTTTGAAAATGCGTAGTTTACCGTAAATTGTTAAGAATAATTTACACTTTTCTGAGCAGGGTGATGTCATTACAAGAGTGGATAATGTGTGGCTTTGACATAGCGTAAAGCTCTCCCAGAGCCTGCATTACATTGAAAACATTGCTATGAAAGTGTTGACCAGCTTTTGAACCAGGCCGGTTCAAGGCTCAATGGAAGATGAGGAACTCAAAGAATTTCCAAGGGCCACATTATTACATGTGTTTATATAATTTCGTAGTTTAGATGCCCACAATTGGTACACTACAATCAACCGTTGCATACCTAGTGAATTATTTTGTCTGATTTGGTGCCTGCCATACGCTGGCCTTTCTCCGCTAGGACGATGATGTCGGTTTCCTTGTGCCCCGGGTAAGGTTATGTTCACAATAATTACAGTGGAACGAATATCCTCTCTTGTTTACTGTTCAAATTATTCTATACATAATACGTTTCCTAGAGTCATTTCATTTGAAGCAAAATATGGGACGGAGAGAACCCCCCCCTGCCTTTAGACTATTGTTACCTAACACATCCCCTCAGAAGTCTGTAAAGAATTCCTGAGATTCCGATCAAACAATGACCAACACAAAGGCGGGGGTGTTCTCTCCATCCCATATCTTGCTTCAAATGTAGGGATTGGATAGGTAAGGGGGGGTACCCCTCTGTCCCATATCTTGCCTGGTATACCTAGAGTCAAAACTCTACAGACAGTCCCCCTCCCCGAAGTCTGAAAAGAACTCTTGAGATTCCGGTCAAACAGTGGCCGACACAAAGGAGGGGATGGGTTCTCTCCTCCGTCCCATATCTTGTTCCGGATGTTAGATTACTTGCTTCTTGAAGGCTTCTTGTCCCAATCATCAGACACTTAATTCAATGGTATTTTGTGAAGTCTACCTTCATGAGTGTCTGAATAGGCTGCCTTGTTGACGTAATCGCCGGCAAGAGGTATGCTTACAATGGCTTCTTATTAGTTCCACAACCAAGTTAGGACTGCCAGTATTTCACTTCCGTCTGGCCCGAGGGAACCCCCCCCCGTCGTGCTTTACTTATACCCCTGAAAGACCGCAAAAGGTATAGTAAAAGTTCATTATTTTACTCCCCGAAAACAATCATTTTTTGCTCCAAAAAGTCGCGTTTGGATCTTATAACTCGCACCAGGCAGCCATAATGTTTGTCGAATAAAAGTGCAACCTTGTGATGAACATCCCGCATCAGTGGGCGGGTTTTAATGTACAAGCTTTTGTTTTGTAGTCCGATGAGTGATTCTGTTCCAAGCCTGGTTATTGGCCAGCTCAAATACAGTAAATAGAAGATATGCATGCATGCTGCCATCTTACGGGCCAGTACTTATGTTCCAGAGGGTATTCACAAAGGAGGCTTCCCCGTGACACAAAAGAACTGCAATGCAAGATGGCTTCCACGCAAAACCTCCATAGTCCGCCAGTACTGGAGCATCTCTCTGAAATCCTTACCATTCTTTTAACGGCGCGGCTCACAGATTGCACACTTTCTCCAAGACTAAATTAGGCCGTGTCCGAAGTTATGGTAGAGACCGAAGCCAGTTCCCATAGAGTCGTGTGTAATTTCAAGTCTTAGCCAAGTACTTCATATGCGGCCTATCTCTATAAAAATCTCTCCGTCCTTCCATCTCGCGTAGTCAACGCCACCACTCCCACAATGTCGCAGTTTTCTTACTCATTTAAAAATTAAGAAGAAAATTGAACCTTGAATAAAGAGACACGCCATGGAGAGAGTTTAAAATCCGAAATGATGAATCGATCAGCGGTTTGTGAAATCTTCATTCTTTGTACACCTAATACACATTGCTTTCACCAAGTAAGAAAAAAGTTTGGTTGAGTCAACAGATGGTATGTCGACCTTGATGAATCTATTGAATACAGCGTGGGAATGCAAGAGAATGTGGATGCACTGAACCGTTTAATAAAAATATATATGTAACAGAGCGAGTCACAGTTAAGAGAGTACATAAGAGATTTTAGAGAGATGATTTTGAAGAGAGTGCGCGATCTTTATGAGCCGCAGTAGTGGGTGGGGGTTTAAGGGGGATTTGAAAGAGACGGGGGGCGGAGAGAGCTTAAGATTTTCCGGCGTTTCGAAAATACAGCATTTAGATAAATTGTGATCTCTGTCTAAAAAATCTGCAGAAACTTGAGAGGAGAGCTCGTTCATATATTTATTGAAAGGAAACGATTGTATTGGAATTATGTAACCATTTTAACGAAAACCTTGTCATTACTGTATGAATATTATAGACAAGGTTAAGTCTGTCACAGTAAGAATAAAATGTGCAAGGATGTAAATTTTTATCAATACGCTAGATAAAAACCTTCAGAAATATCTCTATTGCTTCTGTATTAAACGTAATTTTTCCTTGTGGTCTCTTTTGTAAAGTGACTTATCTTTAAAGAATGCTGCGAAAAAACTAAAAATGGGTAAATATGTCGTGCGATCTTTGAATAAACCTTCACCTCAATTAACATTATTAGTTTCCGATAAACGTCAAAAATATGACCTCCAACTAACACAACAGTCAGTGTATGTCTGTGTGAACATCAGATCGATAAACTGTGTGCAATGAATGTAACTCAATAATTGGTGAACAAACAATTACATCAAATGTGCATTTATCCATAAACGAAGTTGTAGGGCAAAACAGAGCAACAACAATGTAAATAGAACAACACCAAATTTGCTTCTAAACTTAAAGGTACAGACTAAATTAAATTAAAATAAACTCCACCATTCTGTAAAACTAATGTTATTAGAAAACCCTTGAAATTACCCACGTACACGCTGCTTTAACATGTTACCTGCGCGTTTACAAATACACAACAGGCAATTCTGCACAAATCATACTAATACCAAATATTGCACTGAATGTGCGTGCATCTACCTGACTGAAGATGTCAGAACTAATTTATTCCATTTCTTGAAGGGGATTTCATTGACCTCCCCCAACATTGTTGGTTCCCATCTAGAAGCCATTTAAAGTTATTCAATAAGTGTTCTGTTTGTTCCCTGAAAACTACATAAATGCAAAAGCACCATACCCTGAAACCCTTCACCCTTCAGTTTATATGACTTAAACTAGTCGCTTTCTTTCGATTCTTTGATATTCTTTTCAAGCATAATATGTGCTTCGACCGGCGTGTTGTCTAAACGAACTTGGAGAGGTCCACCACAGGTATCTCACCCGAGGTCGCGGTGCAGGACACTCTCCTGTTATCCAATCCCTCCAGTACAGTTTCTCGTTTATGCGGCCAGGCACCAGACCTGCTGTACTCGTAGAAGGAGGTGTACGGTCTAGAGAGAGCGGGAAAAAATAGAAGCATCAGGCTTTGGATCTATCGAGTCGAACTTTGACATTTTGGGATGAATTCAGAAAATGGGCCTTTTAGTGCAAGCGGCGTATCGTTCAGACAGCGCTTCAATCCCACAAACTAATTACTTCTATAGCTTCTATGTTAGCGAGTTTCTTAAATACCCCAACATTCTAGACATTTCCCCATGAATTCTGATTCCCATCTAATTCCACACATTTGTAGTTCAGGACGAATATCATTGCTACATGCATTCTCAATTAAGCCGCTTCATAATCTTTAGATTGTGTCCTACCCGATATTTTTCGAATAATTTTCTTCTTTTGCTTACCCTCTTTTTCCCTGTTGACGTCTCTCCAAGTTCCCAAAATTTCTAGCCTTCATGAATATGTACGGTTGGATTTCATCGACTGCCTCGACGTTATCACAAAGCAATCTGGCCATGCTGGCTTTTTCGATCTCTTGTATTTGCGCTGCATGTGAATAACAGTCAACAGAACGCGTGTAATGTTAAGGCCCCGGCGTTGAATTGAGTCCGTAGATGGTTGTAAAAATAAAATCAGAAAGCTTTCTGGTATAAAGGAGCCCTGTAATAGACAAAGACATTGATTTGTTTGATGCTTCATTTCGGGGAGTGAAGGAGAGCCCATGGTCGACGCCCTTTAAAAGTTGTGGGAGGAGAAATGTTTCCTCCAGGAGCTCCAGGATCTGTGCCTTCTAGCGTAATGGTCTAAAAGGTGAAGGGAGTACAAGAGAACATCGTCAAAGTAGTAGGGTAGAGGCTTGGTGAACCTTTTGGGTGGAGGATTTAAGAGTGCCGTTCCTTTGGGATGCCTTTATTAAAACCTGATATGAAACAGTATAAAGTCTTAAGAAGTTACTGGCAAAGGTCCCTTTCCATACCTGGAGTGAACTGACCCAAGCTCTGGTAAAAGAAACGGTCGCCGAATTTCAGTCGGCGGAACTGATCGGCGAAGATGCAGGCTAGAGTCGGTCCGACCAAGGCGTTAGGGAGAGGTTTCTCGAGGACGAAGCCCACGAAAGCATCTATGTCCCTTACGTCACTATGGGAACGAACATCATCAAAAGGTAAAAAAGAGGCACAGAAGGTTAAACAAGCAACAAACAATGAAATGCGCTGCATCAAGGTATGAAATTCCATCTGTTATCCTTCAATCTTGGAATGTGACAGGATCTCTATGAAATTTTGAAAAAGAATACCAGATGTATGCAGCTGTGCGCGTTTCCAAAATTAACTGGTACTTTGGGTGTCATCGGTCTTAATAAATGAGACAGAGAGGAAAAAAGCTCCACGTTACACAAATAAATACTTAAAGTGAAAAGTCAATTATGAGTCTTGTTCGCACACACCCCATGCATGGACCCACTTTTCGAATGTCTAACAGATTGAAATTTGTAATATTTTTTTCTATCATCATCTCGTCAATGACGAAAGTTTACACCCTCGATCATGACACTCAAGATGTGATTAAAGTGATGACAAAATCTTACGCATATGTATCTCTCAGATTCCTGAAGTTTTGTCGTGTCATGACGCCGTCGTCGAAAAGGTCCCGGAAACTATTAATCTCGCCGAGTTCACAGAAGTCCTTTCTGATGGTGGTGTAGCCCGGTAAACCGTGGTCACGTGCTCGCTGAATATTCAGCGCTGTCAAATCAAAACCGTCTCTGGAAGATCAAGATATACTTCTCGATTAAATTGCGAAAAACGTTGGGTTAATGACCACTGAAAAAATCCATTTTGGACCATTTGACCGTTTTGGTACACCACACGTAATACATCCCTATGTATGTTACGGCAACAGAGGTGCTGTTAAATCACATTTCATAGTGTTATTGGG
>NW_019091380.1:2340774-2352630 GCF_001949145.1 Acanthaster planci | reverse complement strand
TTTTAGAAAAACCTCACCTGTACATTGCGAAGAGTTTTAATTCACAGCGACGTTCGACAAGGTGAGCTGTTAACGTTGATTCACATTTATCAGCAGATTTTCCGAGCAAGCTGCCCTATAACCACGCCGATAGTCATCTCTGCCAGCAATTATGTAGATTGTAAGTAATAGACGGCGTTTGCATTGGCCAATCAGTGCATGCCTGCATTCAACAAATTGATGCGAATGGGCAGTCGCTGTGGAGTGGATGGTTCCTCAGCCAGTCAGATTTTACGTTAGAAAAGTTGATACAAGCAACAAAACAGAGCCACAGGCGTCACTAGAAAGGGGGTGTCGGTAGTGTCACAACCCCCATTGTTTAGTTTTGTCGGCAAAGTCATTGTCTGTGAGCAAAATATACAAGAAGAACGGTGAATGAAAATTAAAGAAGATAGAGTACACTTGTTTGGCGTGACGGTCCGGCGGCAAATTTCATGGGGCACCCCCCTTTTAAAACGCTCTAGCGACGCCCGTGGACAGAGCCAATCAGAGAAAGAGAAAGTGGAGAAGGTACCGACACTTAACGGTTAAATGGTGAAATTTATCCCAGTATAATTAAATCATTATTTACAAGGCCAAACAGGTGGGTTGTTCAGCGTTTTCTGAACCAATATGAAATGTGTAAACAATGCATATTAATCACGTATTTCCGCGACTGAAATGTGTCTGCTTCAGTTAGTAATATTTGCCTTTGATAAACCGATGAGAAAGACCAGGTCACCGTATGGACACGAGGAAAGAATATGGGCTGAAATACGATTGAACACAATGACCATATGGTTGGTCACTGTTTTTTAATTTGCTCATTTCTGATCACATTTGTGGTTAAGCGTGCAAATTCATGCAAATGTCTTCAGGGTGCTTGGATGGTCAGATACCGGGTTCTGTACCATGAAATCTATTGGTTTATTCGTATTCGCTAATATATCCGGTTTGTAAGTGTGACATCACTTCAGTTTCAACCACGCCCACTGCACATGCACTGCACACAGAGTTAAATACTCACATGCTTTGATCGCCGTTTACATGGAACCGGAAGTTAACGCGCAACGTTCAGCGATTGTCCAATGGGAGCCTGCAAGTCGTGGCGCGTCCGCTTTTGTATAGTTTTGACTGTTCACATAAAGAGGGCATTGTCCCTCAAGTTTGGGAAGGTCGCCATCGTTGCACCAATTCCGAGGAACATCCACCTTCTATTTCCAAACCGAAGCCAATTATCAAAATTATCGCAATTGTCAAAATTTGTTAATTTAAGGGTTTCATTTCTATTCAAAGTCGTTCATGGCTGACATTGGAGGTAACATCATGGAGGTAGGTAACATCTATAGATATCAGGTCGGTAGTCCATACTCTATAGGTAGTCTCAGTTGATTGTCCACCAGTGCTGTACTCTAGTCATCACAAGTCAAGGCAAGTCCCTGTAAGTCCATCGCAAGTCATTCAGTCTTAAGCCTATGCACAAGCTATTCAAATAAGCTGAGACAATTGTTTACCCTTGTGCCTAAAACTGGCCTGTGTTTGAGTGATAATGGCACTCTCCCATCCAGTGACGTTCCTCCATGGTTGTTTTGTTTGGGCTGGCTGTTGCGGGTCGTGTTCAATTCTGTCCCTTTTTATGTCCGTTTTTTTAAATTTAATTTGTAAGCGGACATAAAAAGTGGTTGGTTAGCTTTCCGATTCAGATTTTATGATATGTTATGGGGGGCAAGTAGAGGGTTAGTTTGCAAACCCTCTCTTATAGAAAGAACATGTTTTCGTGCCTAGCAAATGGGGTAATCTTCAGTCGTACATATTGGAACCAGGGGCTGATTCGACTTGTGACTGATCTTGTGAAGGGACTTGTGAAATGGACTCGAATACAACGCTGTTGTCCACTACTCATTGTTTACCTACTCTATTTGATGATGTTTACAAGGGCAGTTACACACCCCATACAGCTGGTGCGCTCCTGTTAACCGACTTCTCTAGGCGTTTGACAGTGCCGAGTTGGGGTAATAGACCCGAAACAATTCTTCCAAGAAGACGCCAGCAGGTTCGCGTCCCTCTCAGGTCGGGAACATTTTTCACGAAGCGTTGCCAAGGGCACCAAACTAGGTCCAATTGTCTTTCGGGCTATATGGTTAATGACGCGTGCAAAGATTCGCTTTGTCAAAGTTGGAAATATGTGGATGACATACGCTTAGGATAAGTCAGGATGTTAGATCGGGTTTCCTCCATTCAGGATGGTGTTACAAATCTAAAAAAATTGTCTATTTCAAATAACTTAAACTGAATCCATCTAAATGTAAATTAATACATTTCCATTTTGAAGAAACCCAACTTGAACAACCTTCTTTGTGTATCAATGACAGTATCTTTGAATTTATGAATTGCTTAGAGTCTGGATCCAGAACAACTTAAAATGGAACAAACGTGTCCCGCAGATGGTTGCTAAGGGCAGTAAGCGGCTTCATATTTTAGGAAGATTAGCAAAACAAATTGGAGTAACAAAACAAGACATGGTAATCATTTATAAAACACACGTTCGTCCAATCCTTGAGTACACTGGCCCTGTCTAGCATTCGGGCCTTACAACCAGTAAGACTTTGTCCATTGAAAGAATTTTATAAAATTAACCTAGGTCCCAGTTTCACCAATTATGAAAGTTCTCTCGCTGAAATAGAGATCACGACACTAAATCAAACACGGGAGGAACTATGTTTAACCTTTGCCAAATCTTGCCTTAAGTTAGAGCATCTGAACTGGTTTATCAAAAACACATCTAGTCGCAACATGAGAACCCCTCTTGGACATTCCTACCGCGAAACAAAATTCCTGGTTGGAAGATAAGGTAAAAGTGCCATCCCAAATTTGACACGATTACTGAAGAGTAGTGACTAGAAGAGTCATGCAGTGTTTTGTTTAATGCTATGCGTTTTTGCCATCTGTACAATGTACATGTACTTTTTTGGTGGGGGGGTGTTTCTTCTTTTTTGTAATATTTATGTAGCCAATGTACATTTGTTTTTTATGGTCAACAGATTTTTAAGTGTTCAACTATTAAGTGTATTTGATATTTTCATGAATTTTTAAAAATTATTGTAACGAATCTGACAATTCAGCCCTGGCTATGAACAAATTAGTAAAAATAAAAAAATAATAATAAAGATATGAATTTACTCACCTCTGTGAAGTGTCTTGGCCCTGTCCAGGCAAAAGAGTGAAACTTGAAAAAATGACCATTTTGAGGAAAACGACTTCAAAGTTCTGGCGGCAGCCATTCTGAATCATAAACGCGATTCCACTTGTACTTCACTGGTATTTTAAATAGTCGTAGAATTTCATCTTTTCCAAATGGCTGGTTTATGCTGCGTTTATTTCACAGCACTTACACGTTCCACGGGAAAACAGTTCATCTTGTTTTGGTGAAGCAACAATTCTATACTTGTCAAAACATTTTATGTCCAAACGATGCATCTGTAATCATTCACATCAAATTAGGGACTGTTGACTTAATTGAATACTAAAACAATGCATCCTGTGTGTACAGAGCTGAAATGTCACAACAACATGATTATCTCATGGGATCTATAATTATAAATTTTTGAATTTCGCCTGGTATCACTCAAGAGGTTAGAGACTGCTAATTATTCAGTCAAAGCTATATTTGTACTTTTTGTACAAGTCATAATCAAAGGTTAAGCAGCTGTCATTTTAACTCCTACGTTTTGAAAGAGGAGTTAAACATAATTTTGTTTTAATTTCAAAATAACTATTAAAAAAACTGAAGCCGTGGAGCCTGCACCTTTGGGTTATACAGCTGCAGCATTGAACGTTTGATTTTAAACAGAGCCTGGTGCATACACAGACTAAAATCCGGTTCTTGTTATCCAAGCCCAAACTCTAGGGATTTACCACCAAAACGCTTGAGATAGCATATGATTACTCGCGAACGAGATTCTAACTTTGCGCAATGGAAAAGGTGCCCCAAGATTACGTCCTTACGTCAAATTATCAAGATGTCAAGTTTCATTGTTTTGCTCATAGAGGGCAGGATTGTCTGCCATTACTGAATCAATGCATATAATTTGTGAAGGTAAACATTTCTTTCAGTGGGGTAAAATTTGTGCTGGGAATTAGGGCTGATTTGGAATGGGGGAAGGCGGGGGGAAGGATGACCTGGCCGGCCATAAACATTTGAAAAGCTGGGGGGGGGTAACCATATGACTCTGTATAGAGATCGATGGTCATGATATTGATGTACATCTGTAATTATGTATTCAGAATAGCATATTTATGTCTTTTGAAGTTGTTTCCCTTTTTGAGTGATATTGAATGCATTAAGTCGTTGTAACACGTCCTCCGCTTAAACATTTGCTAACTAAAACAAAGTGGGGGGGGGTGATTCATTAGCCCATCCCCCCCAAAAAGGGGGGGGGGTTATACCCCCACCCCTGGGATTTACACCACAATTGTTCTTGTGAGTCTGATACCTTTTAGGTTTTCTTAATTGATACAACAGCATCTACTTAATAATCATCTTCATAGTTAAACCTGATAAATGCTACTTTCATGCTTGTATACATGCAATTAGGCCTATATATTTCAATATTGTTATAGACAGCAGGGCCGCTTTAAGCGTTTCAGAGGCCATAATATAGGAACTAGATCTCTGTAGGCCTGTGCCTAATAATGCAATGCAAATCCAGTTACATTCTTTTAGTGAGCGGAAACAGGAAGAGTGAATGAGTTTCGTGTTCGATGGTGTGCCATATTATTTTGTAGACAAATGGCACTGGAAACTGCAGTTGTGTTATGATGTTAGGCTTACTGTTATTGTGGAAGAGCACCCTCTCTGGGTATATGAGCAAGAGTGACTCGTACAAAATATGACTATAGGTATATAGTTATATAGCAGACTCTTGTGCTCGCTCCACTAAGCATATCACAGAAACAGCTAGGACTCTAGGAGGAAGGCAGATGGAATTTCAGGTAATACCTTTTCGCGCCGAAAAGACTTAAGAACGTCAGTGGCAAATGCACGCTCCGGTGTGGTACCTCGTCTTGTAACTTAGCAAGGTTACTCTCTTGTCAAAAAAATGAACTTTGGTATCTTAATGTATACACAGTGTCAAATAGTCTCAATAAGACAAGATCTTCTTTAATTAAGCAAAAATAACCACTTAAAACCTTTGTCGATTCCAACAAAGGACAGACTACTAATGCATAATTTTAATCTCAACTGTTTCTATTTTAGTGTTTCCAAATTGAAAAAAAAATTACTGAAAATGTAGCAAAATGTAGCTTGTGCCAGTTATTCTAGAATCAAATCTTACACCCTACTGAATGTCAAAAATACACCTTTACCGGGGAAATACTCATTCAAAAATTATTAGACTCGACTCACATTCAAAGACCTTAAAAGGGGATGTGCGTAACCTCATCAATCTGAATATACATGTAGGCCCTACCCCAAATGCAATAAAGGCAACCAATACGCTAAATAAAATTTAATATTCTTTTTTTTTCCAAAATAGACATCACAGTTCAGACTAGAAGTGATTCACCTTTCAAACATACAATTAAAGAATGTTTACTTCACAATGGTAAGGTTGTGCGACCAACATCTTCATTTTACCCAAAGATATAAGATATTTTCCACCTACCATTGTTTGCATGCAGCCATCTTTCTGCCATAAATTGTATAAGGTGTGTGACCATAGATTGGAGGGAGTTATCCCTCTTCCAAAAGGGGAGGCCAGTTGAATGTCGTTTGTGCTCTGAAATAGAGGAATGCGATTTCGTGGGCCCTCGTAATTTCTCTTCCTTCAAAAAGTATGTAAAAAGCCCCAATGTTTAGCCTCACTTAGGAAAGACCACAAGGTTTCACAGAAAGAAAGTTTTGCTGCCCCCCTAAAATGTGGACCCCGCCCCCCGAAATTTGGTTTTGAATCCGCCCTTGTGAGTGCCCAGATTCTAGATGAATTTCGAGAGGTCGACGACTGGTATCTTGTCCGAGGCGCATTCCACACGTGAGTTATCCAAGCCATCCAACACAGTAGCTCTCTTGTGAGGCCAGGTGCCAGACCTGCTGTACTCATAAAAGGAGTCATACCTGAAGAGGTAAACAGAACTCACAGAATAGAACAGACGGTCTGAGGAGTGCTTTATAAAGGCAATGTCATAATTAGCCGCGACGTCATTATGACTCCATGATTACATGTCATTCAGACTAGAACTGTTTGATCACACACTTCAGTCCTGTATAGGCATACATGTTAACTTTTGCACGCTACGAGCCATTTCGGTATAGCAGAAGAGCTCTGTCACTCGGGAAGAAGCACGCGTTCAAGTCCGAGTGCGTAGGCCCGGGCTGAACCGGTTCGTAAGTGTGACACCACTTCCGTTTTAAGCCACGCCCACTGTACACGGAGTACTACGAGGAAACATGGAACCGGATGCAATGGGCAACTTGGGTGATCAATGGTTCATCCGATTGGACGTCATGATTATGCTCATCAATATACAAACTAACATGAACATTAAAAAACAAATTCAGTGCTTCCTCCAAAATACTCTTTAAAAATGACAAAGCAAAAAAGGACAATAAAATCAAATATGGCACAAAGGCAAATCTTCGTGGATTTGATTTAAAAATCACCTTCACGTGGATGCACTCGGCTTGAGGTAACCATTTAGTGGTGTAACTACGGGGTCAAGTGATTGGGCATGTAATCGCCGGCGGAATACCGTCATGCTATCCCCGGGTCCTCTTCATTGGACTAACTGTGCCCTTTACGTCAAGTGACCTAGTGTGGGTATCAAAAACCAACAAACCCCATAGCAAAGTGTGTTTTAAGTGTTGTGTTCCAAATATGAAGCCGATTTTTTTATGTAGTCATTAGCTCATCACTAGTCTGTGTATTGACTTTATTTTTGGTAAATTACACTTATGGCACAGTTTGCTATAGAGGACGCCGTGTTCGTTGGTGTTTAATACCCACTATATATCACGTGACTTAGCGGGCGCAATCGGTCTGATTGAATTTTTGAAATGTACAAAATCTGTATACATGTCATTGCTCATTAAATTTTGCTTTCAGTGCCCTTGATGTATGATACACTGCCGGGAGCCACATCAGACTTTTCGCTCCACTCAAGCTACTATCAACTCACCTCATTTCCCATTGGCGAGCATTAACTTCCTCGCCGCCGTCTGATACGGGAGGCTGGAAATTGAACGGCTTGATAAATACGCCAGGCTGTATCTTTTGGATGGCTTCGAGGTTATCACACATCACCCTAGCCATGGTTGCCTTCTTGATCTCGTCGATCTGAGCTGTCATGAAGAAAGAAATCAGCAAAATCGGGCTGAGAGGTATCATAATATCTCGAATATTGCTTGCCTTATATACACTGAGCTGAGTGGAACTTTTAACTTCGGTAGTTTTCTATGGTGCAATGTAAACAGCACAATAGGTGTCCAAATTGTGTAAGTGAAGTCTTGTTACAGTGTTAATGTGCGATTCCGTTATTGAAGATGATTTTAATTACCTTTGATTTAGTTTCATCTCAGTTTAAAGAAAAATGGCGTTCAACTATTACTCCTCTTTCTTAATTGCCTCAAATTTTACCATAAGTGAAATTGTATCTCTTCAAAAGAAGTCATGTGTAACTTTGCACTGTGCTCAAATTCCTGTTAAGCCAGCTCTCTCTGAGGTTTGCTAGTTTTCAAGACCAGTAACGCCAATAAAGGCTCGTGATGTGATATTTTTGACGTAAAACTTCTGAATGAACGTCAAAGCAGTCGATCACACGGTCGAAGGATCCTCCGCGAAAATCAAGGGTACCGGTATTGTAAAGGTCTGTTATGACGTATTTTATTGAAACCCGGATCATAATGGTCGGTCTCTTTGGCTTTACCTTGAGTGAACTGGTCAGGGTTCTGGTAGAAGAAACGATCGCCAAATTTAAGTCGGTGGAACTGATCAGCAACGATGCAAGATACGGTGGGTCCAACCAAGGTGTTCGGAAGATGGTTCTCGAGGACAAGACCGACAATAGCATCCACGTCCTGTACCCCGTCGTCTCTGCACAATGCGTAAAAGATTAATGAGGTGCAATTTCACACTAACATCCTTTTTGGATACACATTTTCACCCTAACAGAGCCGGAAGTGCAATCTAACCTCTGACATAATTCTCCTCTATCATCGCGATGCATTTTGCCGGAGGCGAGTCCTTTAACAGGAGTTTTTCTAGTGATGTCTTGCGGTCTGATGTTGACACCAATGTGTGTGAAAATCGGACCCAGACTGTGGTGAAAATCGTTCTTGCGAATCGGCAACTGACGTTCTTAATGCACACATGCAATACATGAACTTGCAAAGGCCTAACAACCAAATTCAAGATTACATTTAAATTTAGAATAAACCCGACAGATCATGAAAGGTGTACCATAAAAAAAAAACAGAAAAAAACACATGAAACCGAAATTCCACACTCAAGAAATACAATTTTGCACCCCCAACACTTTGGTTCTGGATAAGCTCTTGTACAGCTTCAAGTTATGATACATCCGTTTGCCGTTCTCACTCCCGTAAAATTTCAATAAACACTATACACAGATTTACTCATAATTATTGGAGTCACTGCGAATCGCGCTGAGGCGCACATGGGAAAGAATGCCATTTCCAACAAAAGCAGAAGCAACCCGGTTGAAAAGAGCCAGATTTGCGGAGAGGGGGGAAATATTTATCTTTTTGGTAGCGACACGACCATAAACGCAAACACTTCATAGTCGTTTGTGAACCGGCAAAGAGCAGTTCACACCAAACTAGATTGCGTTGCTAGGAAAATTGCGCCCTCTCTTGGTCGAGCTCGAGGCTCTTTAATCACCCTACCCGTAGATTTTCTTAAGGCTGCGGGCGTCCATGTTTAGCATGACTTCTTCATCAACAAGGTCTTGGAAGCTGCTGATTTCACTCAAGCCACAGAAATCCTTTCTGATGGTTGTGTAGCTCGGTATTCCATGGTCGCGACCCCGCTGGATGTCGAGAGACTCAAGATCAAACCCATCGCTGCAAATGAGCGAAAGCAAGCACAAGGCAATTTGACAATGACAGAAGGAGACAGAGAATGAGGCAAGCGCCATCATTAGTCGAAAGTGCTGGTCGCCAGTGCCTGAAAGAGCTGGGGGCGGGCGGAATCCGCCCCCGAAACATTTTCCCGATATAGCAGTGCATTTTTGTGGGGGGGGTTGAACCCTCAGGAGTTTTAGAGTAACTGTTTGTTGTCATTTTGACACCAATTTTGTGAAAATCAGACATACTGTTCTTGCTCAGCATTCATTTTTCCGAGACGGTTATACTTTTTCCAGTCTGGTGCTCAGTGCACATGTATGTAGCCATCAACTTCAAACGACTGTAACAACAAAACCATACGTAACTTCACATTTTTAATGATAAGGAGTTTCTTTACATTCATACCAAATTTAAAAACAAAATCAAGTGCGGCACAGCTGAGTTCTTAGCGGGGCTGAATCCCCCCCGGCATAGTATGGAATTCCATATCTGCCGTCGCCCGTCGCCCGNTTTACCAGTTCCAAACATGCCATTTTCCGTCGTGCGTCGCCCGTCGTGCGTCGCCCGTCGTGCGTCGTCCGTCGCAGATATGGAATTCCATAGCATAGAGATGGGCAAAAATAACCCGACTCTTTAGAGTTTAATGAAGACCCTTTTTTTTACGAATTTGAAACTCTGGTAACAGATCGAGTATTCGTCCTGTGAATTTGCAAATGCGCATGCGACTTTTCCTGCACGTGTTGCCACATCAAATTTGCTTCACTTTTGCATTGACCCGTAACATTGAACTGGCGTTGCTAAGGAGAATGACCACATACAGCCAGAAAAGTTCAGACGGGTGTAATAATAAATGAGTCGGCGTTTCATTCACAAAATTATTGAAATACCAACCCTTTTGACCAAACGGCAAGCAATTAATCTTCAATATACATCACTCACCCTTGTACTGCCGGGTCACCAAAAAGGTTGTTGGTCAGGGCGTCCGAGTAACGCCGGTCTACTTTATACATACTCTGCAAGGTCATGCCCCGTAGAACTGAATCCACAGCGCCATCATCGATAGACTCGTCGAACATGAATGTGGCATTGAAGAACGCCTCTGCCATGTTTATCTGGGGGACCGTCTTGCGCATGTACCGCTTGTTTGCGCGGGTGAGGTGAAACGGGACCTGTGAGTGGCCGAACCTGAATGCTGCCGCGGCAAACTCGTTGGCAACCGACGCGTCCACGGCCGGGTCGTACGCGTAAGGAGCGTTCGGCGAAAGATTCTTAGATCTGTACTGATCTTCTCCGACGACCAGCGGCAGGTACTCGTTGTAGATGATGTGCTGCCACACCGCCCCCAGGATCTTTCGGGCCTTCTGGTAGACATCATCGGCACCCAGGGAAGGGTTGAGTTGGCGGAATTCCTTAGCGATGCGGTTGTGCTCACGCAGGAAGAGGGTATGTAGGGCTGTTAGGCCAGGTTGTGTGGCAGTGCGACGGTCCCCTGACTTGCCGCAGTAGATGCCTGCTGTCTCATTGACTCCAGCGCAACGTTCCAATGCTTTGTCAGGTGGCAACAGCTCTCGACCCGTCTTTGTGTCGGTGAGATGTTTCAAGCTTCCAAAATCTACATTTCGAAAACATGACAAAAATACAGTTTGTCACATGTACCTATTCTCTGTCGTAATCATGACTCGTTCCCGTACTGACGTGTCGACTGTCATCTAATTGTTAATCTCTTTGAATTCTCAGCCCAAATTGACAGTCTTTAACAGTCCCCCGGGCCCTGGATCAATACAGCGCCCTCAGGTAGGGTACCAGGCAATATAGAGCCACGGGACTGTCATCCTAGTATAAAGCCCACCAAGAAATCTTTGTTATATACTTCAGAGAATGCGGTCGAAGATGTTTTACCGTCAGTTAAACTTTTAATGAGTATTTTGGCCCCAAACTAATTAACCAGAAGTAAGCTTCTGCTGGTAGTTCAAAGCAGCAATAATCATTTTTCACCCGAAAGCACGGGAGAGGAGCTAATATCTAGATATTTTTATTACTGACCAATTGAATCGATAATTCAAGGCTGACCAAGAATTTTGCTGGCATAATCAGCGTCGATCGTGAAACCGATGGAGATTAAATTAGTGCGCGGTATAGACCGACCTGTATATTTAATTTCGATCATGGCTTTTCCCAATTTCGACTTTTGTTCCTAACCAGAAGAAAAAGTTTTTTCCTACCTCCTGTCAGCTGGGCTGCCGTTGTGTCATCTGAGCCGTAGGCAAAGGACGCGTCGAGATAGGAAGTGACGAAATTGATTTGCTGACGGACACCCGAAGAATCAGCTTGATAGATGGACCTGCGAAAGTTGAAGCAATCTTGCTTGGCACCAAAGACAGGGTCGTTGTCGTCGATCAGGATGGGGAAACATTCGCCCTTCGCTGCGCAACCCGCGCAGTTAACTAGGACAAAGAGTGCACATGAAAGGAGGATCCATTCTTTCTATACACAACCCAATCCTATATCTGCCACAGTCTATCATGCTAAAGAGCGCTGGTGAGCAATCAATAATCTCACAGGTTATAGGACCACACACCGTACACAAGTAAGACAGTAAGCAAAGCTATAAGAAATGTGCTAATCTGAAGAGTTGTTTATCAAGTGCAACCTGCCAATTAAATGCAATTAAATGTATTTCACAGAAACGCCTGAAAATGCATCTTTGTACCTCAATTTACTTTAATTTCGATTTTGTTAAAATATTTTCATTGGCA
>NW_019091380.1:2273330-2330038 GCF_001949145.1 Acanthaster planci | reverse complement strand
GCGGCGGCAAGACGCCATTAAGCGACGTTGACGTCACGTGTGGCTACAGACTCAAGAAACAACGCCACACATGCGACGCGTAAGATGGCAGTAATGGAAGTCCATACGAATGTTTTTTAAAAAATAAGGTGAAAGACCAAATTTAGACTAGACACCATAAACACACACGTTTTCTTCAAGTTTTTAGATTTCTCAATGTCAGTGATTCTCATTTTCTAAACAGATTCTATTGATTTCAGGCAGTCAATTTGAATTTGCCAGATAGAATTTTTTTAATAATTATGTCGTTTTGAATCGCCCAGATATTATTACTATGACTTGGACTCGTTAAATTAGAGACATTTCCTGTTCACCACTTCCACTGCTACAGCCTACTGTCCGGTACGGTACCCTGACGTCATAATCGACGCATCAAGCACAGAAGATACATGTACATGTTACTAGAACCCACGTTAACTATTGGACAAGACTGCGATTTGACTCGCAGCTCGCTGTTGCGAGTGTTTTATTTAAAATTCTGTCGTTACAGGAGCGTGGTACAAGGATATCCTCATTATCAAACCATGGGCAAAGCATTAATTAAGTTCAGACTTCGGAACTAAGCCTGTTTTGTATGTGTGCACTGACGCAAAATCCACCATTTTTGTTCCAACAATTGAGGCATTAATGTCGCAACTCTCTCAGTAAACAGCTCTAGCACTAACTTCTATAAAAGTATCAATAAAGATTTCTGAACTATCCAACAATCAGAATAAATTCAATTACTCTCAGAGGAAGAGGAAAAAAAGACATATGCTGTTCAGGTTTAAGATGTAGGAATGTGATACATATTACAGAATGCATTTTTATACCATGAACACTGACGCCTATGTAGTGTCATATCCCCCCGCGCCTACAATTTCCAGCACACTAAACGCCACTGGAAGGAAGTCTTGAGCACGTAACGGCTTCAGACGAATAAAGTATTGTCGGTTACATGTTTCGTATGCAAGGTGACCAGATGAAAATTATGCTTGATTTGTTTCACAAAATTCCGCTACAGCAAAACTTTTCTAAATCACAAGAAATCACCCGAAAGCAATAATACATACATGTAGCTGCAGTTACAACACAGGCAAACACTTCCTCATACAACAAAAAGTTTCACTATGAGTTGATCCCAATTTAGCGGGTTGGATATTTTGCACTCTCTCGCGCTACAATAAATTGCGCAGTATGATTTTTTTCTACCGAACCTCCCGCTAGTCCGCATCTACTTTTCGCATTGAAGAGGTTTGATTTATCTGCTAAAATTACCTGACAGAAATCTGTTAAATTCTTAATAATCTGCCAGATTTTCCACCAGTTTTAATTTCTCCATCAAATGGTGTATCATAGCTCAAAAACAACTGGAAATTTCTCAGATATTTCTCGCAGACTTGTTTGCCAAGATGGGAGAATATATCACCATAAACTGACTGGCAGAAACAAGGCGTGGCCACCCATTTTCAAATTGCCCCACCCATTTTGCTGACTAGAGGCTCTTGGCAGAGGGCGCTCTTAACCAAAACCAAAACGTCACTTGGAAGAATAAAAAGTAAACTAGCTTCAAATCGTATGTGGGCTGTAATTACTGCAGCGTAGATGGCTTTGTGCAAACAACTTGGCTATGGCTGTGATAAATACACGCAACTATGAATGTAGTAAGCTGAGGCTTCGATCAGTCCATTTTTGTACACCTAAAAGCTAATCCTAGCCACAGTCTGTCACTACTTCAAACGCACAAGGCTGGCATCATTGTGCGCCTATTACACTGAATGACTGGAAAAGAAGTCTATTCAATCTAGTGACCCACTGACCGATCCCTACCGCATCAGTCATCCAAAATGGCGTTTCGTAGCGGGAACGGTGAGTCATAACATTCGTCTTATTATCGTTAATTCCAGGAACAGTTTTCAACAAATTATCTACATAATTTGTCTTTTATATAGATTTTGTAATTAGGCATCGATTTGATAACAACAAAGTGAAAATATTCATGTCAGTTCGTGAAAAGTGCTGACTTTCGGAGCAGAGTGTGGTGTACATGTAGAATGCGCTGTTTTGGATATGGACTTTCTGCAGGGGCCTTGGCCCATTTAACTTAGGACTAGTATAGTAATGAAGCAGTGCCATGCTTGACAACATTACACTTCTTGTGACTGTGTTACACCCCAACTGTAGCGTCAGTCCCAACTTCAGTTAGGATATTTATCATAGTCCCTTGCTGTACATGCTGTCTGTAGCCTGTAGGCCTAGTTTGGCTGACCCACTGACTCGGGCTATCGACATGATGGAAGAGGAATCCATCATCGATGTTTTATTGTTTTCATTACCAGTATGAGTGATGGCTAATGAGCAGCATTGTGCAACGGATTGCTCCTTAACGTACATTGCGTCCACAAGATGTGAGAGCGATGTTTGATCATGCATAAGACAAGCATCTAGTGTAGAACTTAAAAAGCCAAGGTCCATGGCTGTTAAAACAGATGCTATGGTTGCACAGTTAAACCAAATCAGCGATGTATGAATTCAGCTTCCCAGCTGATATCAGTTTTTTTTGTAGATGTTGACCCAGAATTTCAGCTTTTTTGTACACCAGGTCTACAAAAGTATGGGAACTTTTTACATTTCGGCTTTTTGCTAGCTGTTTTCAGCTTTAATTTTAAGTGGCCACTCACACCCCTGCCAAATGTACATTTGTAAATGCATAGCAATTTACTGTGATTGTTCAGTAACCTGAGACCCAGTTTTGAGTATTCTCAGCTGAAGTTTTGTCAACATTCAAATATATGTGGAAGAGAATTTTAAAAAGATATATACAAGTAATTTATTGAAATTTTTTTAGATGTGAAGGTTTTTGTTTCATTTTGAACCAGATTTCCACTATGAAAGTTATCATCTGGCCAGCATGGTTGACATGAATCCTCTGTTAATGTGATTACAAAGTGACAAAGGGCAGGCCTGCATTAATTTCTTTGCTGTTTAACTAGCCTATCCCATCAAAATGTAATTGAAGCAATGTATGGTCACAACCAACTTGGTAAACACCCAACAATTGTCACTGGCAGCAATTTAGGGTAGTTCAAATTTCCTTCTCTGGCTTCTTTTAGGATCCCAGTTTTCTCACGACTTTAATTTTCCTGACTGGCCTGATATGATTCTCCCATTTCCCCAATTTAATTGGAAGCAATAAAAGACTAGTGTTATTTCTCAGTATTTTTTTGTATAAAGTACATCTGTTTCAGTAGGGCTGGGCCGAATAACTGAACATTAGATCGATTGTCGAATATTCGAATACTGTTCTTCGAATTTGAATATTCAAATACAAAATTCATGAAAAGGAATGGACAATTTTTTGTTTTAAATGAGAAAAATTGCACTATGGAGGCTTATTTCAAGCAGATTCAAATGAAAAGGAACAGAAATCATACAACGAATTAAAAAGTAACTAATTCTTAAAAATTTTTTAAAGGAATAGAAATTTTCAGCAGGGCAAAAAGTCTTGTTCATCTTTTAAATCTTGCTAAATCGTGGCTGGAGATACTCCTGGATATGAGAAGCTATGATATTGATCATAATGTACAATTGTGTGTGCTATTGGAACTGATTTTGTATATGGTATGTTCAACTATCTGCTGCTCGGTGCAACTGAATATTCAGATATTCGATCAAATTGAAGGTGGAATATTCGAATAGTGAATTATTCAAATTGACTCAGCCCTATGTTTCAGTTTGTCGACCCTTAAATTCTCTTCAATATTTTGTTGTTAGTTTAAGATTCATATGATCATGGTAACTTCTTGCAAAAGAACTCATTCCTTTGTAGCCATTAAAAGCAGTGAAAAGTCTTTGCATTTTGTTATCATTGTTAAAAGCCCTGCTGGACATTTCTTCAAAGCTGATTACTTCTCATCTCCAAATCTCACCTGGGGAACATTTCTTGAATTTTCCACATATTAATAGCTTCATTTACTTTATTTTATCCTTTTGAAGTCCACTGGATTTTTTAAAAAACTGATATGAGTTTTATAATTGGAACTTTCAGAGGCTTCCAAACGCTCCTTGAAGCTGGATTTCACCCGCATCACCCCTCAAAATGACAACGAAATCCACGAATCCACAGTGCCGGATGGGATGTCCCCCAGCCGACTAAGTCTGGTAACCAGCCCCAGCAATTCCAGCATCAGCAGCACGCACAGCACACACAGTAGCAATGGCAGCAGTGGAAATCAAAGATACGAGTCACCCCTGTGAGTAGGCCCAAAACAATTGTCTTCTTAGAAAATTTTTCAAACTTGCAGTCTACTTTTAACAGGAAATGGTGAAATGTTGATTTTCTTATTGGAAAATGTTCAAGATGTGTGCAGAAAGAGATCGAAAACATTTGGAAGTGAATGCATTCTGAACACAGTTGGCCAGTTCCAAAGTGGAATTTATCATATTTGAATTTTGTTGTCTTAATTTCTTTGACAGAGTTACTAAACAGACCTTTTTGATCAGCAATTTGCTGGTGATGTCTACCACATGACAAATACGCCAAAGCAGGAAGTGATTTTTTTTATAGTTTCTTGTGGTTGGAATAGAATGAAATGTTTCCTAATAATAGAAAGCAGACTTTCTTCAAAAGGAGTAATTTGTGTCAAAAATATCTCATCCTGACTCCTAAAGGCCACGGAATGTACAACAAACCAGCTGCGTATACTTTTTCAGTGCACATGTAACATTATTGGGACTTATACATGTACCTCGCATTAATTAGGTACAAATGTACATGTAATCGTAACTGAACAAAATGCTGTCAGATTCTAAAACATGAAAAGCAGTTATGTGACTAACCATGCATACAATTAATCAATATTCTGCTGTATATATGGGAGCCATAGAATGTTTTAGAACTGGATATGTTACCTGCTGAAGCTTGGTATAATTCATCAGGTGCCTTCTCGTGAATTTGCCTGTCATGAATTGTACATACCCAATATTCACCCTAACCATGCTAAGCGCAAGCCCAGCAATATCCAACAGTAGTCTCCTTCCATTGGATTTTGCTGATATGAGTCGCGAACAAAAGGGCCTTTTGTTGCAGCTGTTGGGTTCTGTTGGGTTCACCAGGGTGCCCAGAAATTACCCAAAGGTGTTCAGGGTTAAAAAGGGTCCAAGCAATTTTAAAGAAATGGAATCCTCATAGTGCGACTTGTGCCCTGTTTCCCCGGTTACAATTATGGAATCTGGTCACCATCCAACTGGTACCACATGCACAGGTCCCCTGGTTGAATCTTTTACTAATTGGAAAATGAAAATGAAACAAGGTCAAACTAGGACCATTGAAAGCTGTCACGTTCTTACAAACCACCTGTGAACAGAAAGTTCAAGTGATTATGTTTTACATGTGTTGGAGTTCACAGAGGTACATTTACCGCTTGTCACATCAAGTGTGACAGCTGTTGGTCTGCTGTTGGATCTGAATCATAGTTTGGGCCGTCATACATGTATACAAGCTTGTCTCAGTCGAGGCATCTCAAAATTGTCAGCGGCAGAAGAACGAGTCATGAGGTACACGTATGCTCAAGTGTGAACCATCCCACTCGTAGGCCATGCAGTTAAAAGGAAACGTGCAGTGAATTTCAGCTCAACTTGTTTTCAGGCAGATCACTAAGTGTTACAACAATATAAACAAGATCCAAATACCTGTTCCAAGATCGACGGAGCTGCTGTTGTTACAAATTACAGTAACACTTCATTTAATGAAAAGGTGGGAGTGATTCCCCTCGAATGTTTAGAACAATGTTCTACTTCCTACGTGTATGTACGAAAAAAGAGCCCTGTTATGGGCACATGGTCTGCCAGGATTGCACGCAATGCCATTTGTTATAAGGTGTGCTTCATATTTTAAGGGTACCTGAGCACTCGGTATTGACATAACACGGGTACCTTGTTCCAAAAATTCCTGTAAACAGACACTCCTATTTACTACAGAGGAGGTGGAAAGTCTTTGTAACATGTAATAAAGATGTAATTCATGCACTCTGGTCGTAAAAATCCTATTACACGTACACGTCCATGTACACTGTCCTTTAAATAGGATGTGGTGACTCCAACTCATGTCATCCAATATTTCCTTCACTATTTCCAAGCCAGGCCGATGTTGATGTGAGTAAAAAAAAAGTCATTTCACATTTAACTACATATACATGCGCTTCAAAGCACACCTTTGTGTGGAAGGACTTCGTACAGTAGACAAGGGCTCCCAGATTTGTATTTTGTCATTTTGCCAGCACAGCTGAGAAATTTTCCTGCCAGGTTCATTACGTTTAGGGACCAGTGCTTCACCAATGAATCATTGTAACTTTTCATGATCCTGGACATGTCCTATTCGTTCTTGTTGACAGCGACAGAATGCGTTCACGTAGCCTGGACTCCATTGGCAAACTCAGCATATCGGCCATGGAGGTAAGATCTAAAACTGAAAATGAAAGACGTGTCAGTTCACTTTTGCATAAACAGTCTAATTGACACAGGAAGCCTGTGTAGATACATGTATGTGGCCTACAGGTACAGTGGCGTAGATTTCCATGAATCTCAAAGTATTTCTTTTTTTTTAAGCATGGTAGATGCAGACAAGTATTTTCAGCCAAATGGAAATTGCCAATCACTTGAAGATATTAACAGGATCTAATCACTAAAACACACTCAAGATTGCAGCTTGAAGTTTCCTTGTATGCTGTTTTGCATTTTTTTTTCATGAAACAAACCAATGACTAGGTGCTTACCTTGTAACTGTTAACAGAGAAATTGACTGAAGGGGGATTTGAATCTTCGCCCTTTAGATACTGTACCTTTGCTCTCCCAAATAAGTAGGTAGTCCCTCCTTTTTGTCAGTATTTATGTTTGAGGGTCTCCAGTCTGAAGCCATAAAATAGCTAACACCATATTGCCAGGGATCACCGCCCAAAGTCCTGAAGGGTACTGGAGAGGTTCACTCCAGGAGGAGGCAGGTTTTCTGAACACAGATCATTTGTTGTCTTTTGACAGACGTACGACTTCACATCAGATGATCTAGAAGACAGAGGAGAGATAGGACGTGGGGCTTTTGGCTCTGTGAGCAAGATGTGGCATTCTAGAAGCAATACCCTCATGGCAGTCAAGGTAACTAAAATGTCATTCATGAGTCGACGGTATCAAATTGAAAGAGAGGGTTGCTTTTCATTTTGGGAATCTGAGAATAGAAATGAAAGCAATGGGTAAGAATTCATTATAAATTAACACAGGTTTCTGCTGAGGAAAAGTTTGCATTTGTAATTTTTTGCCACATGAAAAAATTGCAAGTGAGGCTTGGATCACAGAATAAGCTGGCACCATCCAATTCAACAGATTACACTGAATGAAGTAGATTCAGGGAACACCACCAAAAATGGCTTCCCTGCGATTAAGGTCTGCACAGGTACACTCTTTGTGGATGCGCTACACTAAATATGCACCCAAAGCAAACATTGCGAAATTGGACAGAAATAGTCCTGACTGGTGACTCTCAGGAAGAGGGTGGCCTTGTGTTTTCAATGGGAATTCCAGATTGTGGCCAGAAGCTCAGTTGTCGTTTTGCTCTTCCCGAAACACCCCCCCAAAATAGTAGTAAACTAATGTGCTCAGCTCTGAATGTAGCCGCCTGAATCTATGCAAATAGCCCCACGGGTTAGAGGTTTTTGTGAACGAAATCCCCCAGTGGGAAGCCACAAACCCCAAATGTGTGATTTATGGAAATATCTCTCGATCGGTCCCAGTTACAGCGCCGCTTATCGTAAATTACCCGTTGACTCACCAAAATTGTAATGAGCCCGCATGTAGAAATCGAGCCATTTAGTGGAATGCACCCTTTTGTGGTTTTAATGTATTATCCTCGGGCTTTTTATCGTTGGTGGCAAGAACGGTATCTTTGTCAGCTTTTTCATTTGATCTCCTTTCTTTGAAGAAAATTTTAAGATGTGAACAAAGTTCAATTTACTCCTGATTTGAAAAGTCTTTGATTTGATAAAAAAAGCTAAACTTTAAGCTTGCTTTGCACTACCCTCAACAGCATTTACTAGATCCAACAAATAGTTGTTGGTTTTTCCGCAAGGGAGCTTATCTTGAATAGTTCCAAAAATGGTAAAATGGATGGAATTCTTACCACAACTTCAGTGGAATATAAAGAGGTGTGAGGCTACAGATTTTTTTTCCTGTAAAAAAACTGTTACGTTAAATTACCTAGCCCCTGTTCAAAATCTGTGACTTTATAGATTTCAGGCAAGTTTGATCAATTTCTGTCTTGAAACTGCACTCGAGGAGGCATTTCTTATGTTAAGGTGGCACAAAGACTCACTATAAAGTAGAGTGTGTCGCCCAGTACATCTAGCCTCGTGAAGTTGCTAGAAATTGTATATAGAAGCAATCAAAAATTTCCCGGGGTTATCCATTTGAAGTTGAGAAAAACAAATTGTGTATTTTTTGAAACTAGAAGTTGCAGCTGTTGATTTAGGCGACTGTTATTATACTACAAAGTGTTTGGGCTTTTCACAGAGAATTAGGTCAACAGTTGATGAGAAAGAACAGAAGCAGCTACTCATGGACTTGGATGTCGTCAAGAGGAGTAACCACTGTCCATGTATCATTAAATTCTATGGAGCACTCTTCAAAGAGGTAATATATGTTGCTCTGACCTTGACCCTAACCTTCCCCGACCACACAGAATTAAACAGTAGTAAAGTGTTTAATTCTGTGGGGATAGGTCTGGTAGGCTCAGACAGCTGGCTTTTGCATTGGGTTTGGCGTACCTCAGAAAAACTAAGTCCAACAGCCTCTGTGCACAAAGTCCCATGTGGGTGTTTAACTTTGTGTGAATGGGGAAGGTTAGGGCCAGCAACCCTTGCTCTCCGCTGTGCATGCATGGTAAGATGAGGTCTTTATTCGGAGCCAAATCTACCTGTCAACTCTGTTGAGCCTGATGGTATTGCAAAATGGATAGGTTTTCACAGCAACTGTTGTATGCTCAACTGTTTGGTGAAATGTGGTCAATGTATTTCTCAGTGTTTGTTATTACTGCGAGATCAAACAGTTGAATTCCTATATGAGAGTAAAGCATTGAATCCAGTTATCAGGGATTAAAATTCTAAATACTTGGGTAAATTTACACTGGAGTGCCAGTACTAGTACGGTAAGCTATTTTTCTCAGGTGGGCTCCTGAAAATTCTCTTTTGTCCGGAGAATTTGAAGCGTGGGGACGCTGGTGTGTCCTCACAAAGTTTCGGTGTCCCCGCAATGACTTTGACGTCACACTTATATTGGCCTGTGCACATTGTCCCTTTCATTTGTTCTTGTAAATAGGCCACCATGCTAATCTGTGGTTTCTACATGCGATCCCGTGCTCAAAAACCTCTATCGATAGTGCCAACTTCGTGAGAAAATTGGACCTCTCTCGGTTTATGTCATGTTCTACCGTCTACATTGTACGGTTTCAGTTTCTGCCTTAAGAGGCTAGAAAATTGGTCATCAACACAAAAGAAAAGAAATAAAGAATGAAGATGCAGCTCTCTCATAGAAAGGAGACTTTGAGGCAAAATCGGACAATGACCAAGAGTTTGCAGGCAATATGAGTGATGTCTGTAGACTCAGAGGTTTATCTTTCCATGCTGACGTTGCTTTTTACATTGCAGGGCGACTGCTGGATATGCATGGAGCTGATGGATACCTCGTTAGACAAATTCTACAGATTCGTGTGTGAACATCTCAAGAGCCGCATCCCAGAACCCATCTTAGGCAAAATCACTGTCTCGGTGAGCAGCATCACTTCTCTGACTGTCAGTCCGTCTCTTTGTCTGACTGTCTGTCAGGCTGGCTCGCTGTCTGTCTGACAATATTTGGAGTGCACCTGCAGTGAGATTAACTTGTACACTGGCAAAGCCCATTTTCTCCCTCAATTTAGGGGAAATCTCTTGTCTTGAGCAAATATAAATATTTATGCCATTACATGTATATGTAAGATTCCTAATTCATGAGCACATGGATGGTGTTATTAAAGGGACAAGTACTTTTCAAAGATACGTCTGCCTAAAAGGAAGAATGTGAGCTTAGCTATTTCTAATTCAGCCAACCTGTGGACCAATTTGTGTTAAAGTGCAGTAATGGGCCATACAATAAGGTTTTATTCTTGCCTGGCAAGTTTCATGAGGTTGAAGTTCTACAGCGCAATGTATTTAGGCAATGCATCTCTTTCTGTGAAAGAGGCATGGCTATACGGAGGAAGTTGGAGGATTCTGGAAGTCATTGAAGGGTTCTCCTGACGAAAATGGCCTATTGAGTTTGAACCCCATGAAAACAGGTGTTGATGGAGGAACATTTTAATCGTCTGTCGGTATATTTTATCCTTACAGACAGTAACAGCACTGAATTATCTGAAGGAGGAGCTGACGATCATCCACAGAGGTGAGATGCATCTAAAGTTAGTGTGCTTGCAAGCAGGATGTGTGAGGTTTCGAACCCCACCCATGTACCCAGTTGAAATTTTTTTTAAGAGGCACTACTGTTCTACGAAGAGGGAAGAAACTGTCTTCCCATGCCATTGTGTACTGTCACTCTTGTGGTTGGCTGAATACTGGAAGATTTAAGATTGAATTTCAGAATTATGATAAAGTTTGCCTGTTGGGAGTTCAAACCATCATCGACCAAACAAATCCAATATGGCTCCATCTGACTGAATTTTTGGTACAGCAAAAGTGGAAAAAAAGCCCCACTGTACAACTGAAAAGTTTGCATGTGTATGTAGGTAAACATGGTTCTTTTGATGGCAGAAAAAAGTCAACTAAAGGAGAAACTTGGAAAAACAGATGTTTGTCTGTTTGTTTCTTAATACTCTGAATTTCCATTTACACTCAAAATGTTGTTTGTTTCTCCATATTGCATATTTCAGCCATAAGTTGTTCAGAAGAATAGATCTTCTGTCGGTCGTACATTTAAGGGAGAACTTTGAAAAAAAAATTAGGCAGTCGCACCAAACTTTCAACCATAACTCAAGACCAACCCAAAATCCTTTGGAACAAATTTGATGCTTTTCATTTTGCGATGCAGATGTGAAGCCGTCAAATATTTTGCTAGACACCAAAGGTAACATCAAGCTGTGTGATTTTGGCATCAGTGGACAGCTGGTGGATTCCATTGCCAAGACAAGAGACGCTGGATGCAAGCCCTACATGGCCGTAAGTGGAAAACCTTGAGGACGCATCTCAGAACTTCACATTTCTCCCACTGATTTCATTAAAATGTCTTTTTAGAAGAATCTTCTCAGAGCATTCATTCAAATTACACAGGTCCATGTCCTCAAAGCTCGCAAGTAGGAAAGCAAGTCTTGCCAGGGGGTTGAACAACTTATACCGTTTTTAGGTTTTTCAAAATTCAAATTTATTCTGACCCCAGAATATTTCTGCCCACTCTTTGAAATTTTAATTTACCTGATCAAGTTACTCGGATTTCACTTGGGGCTTTCCTATTTAGTAATATGTAGCTACACTACTGTATGTCAAAAGTTTACATCTCTTTTGTGCGTTTGTCTGCTTGCGTGTCTGTTTTTTTGAACATGTAAAAACTTTCCTTTTTTTTCACATTTCAGCCTGAAAGAATAGATCCCTATGTTTCCAAGGGAGGATATGATGTCAGGTCTGATGTCTGGAGTCTGGGCATCACATTAGTGAGTAATGTTTTGTTTCTATTTGATATTTGATACATACTGAAGAAAATAATGCTATACCAAACAGAGCACAGCCAATATCTTGAGTTTTGTTTTGCTTTAGAAACACTCATGAATGCCTTCCAATTAGTGTAATTCTGAGTTCCGTCCTTCACTGGGATGCTGACCTGGCTAGGCCAGAGGTCAAGTGGTCAGGATGCCTGCACTTGTAAGCTGGAGGTAGTGTTCTGAAGTCCTGGCTGAGCAAGCCGGAGATTCAGGCTTGAGGTTTTTTTTTGCAAGCACCGAATAAGCAGGTGTTGGTTGATTGTGTGTAAGACCCAATAGTAAAGATTTTTTGAAAAGCCTAGTTTGTTTAAAGCTGTAATTTTTCCTGACAGATTGAGATGGCCACGGGCAAGTTTCCCTACCCCAAGTGGAACAGTGTGTTTGACCAGCTGGCTCAAGTCGTCAAAGGACCCCCTCCTAGACTGGTCAGCACCCCAGATATGCAATTCTCTGCTGAATTCACAGACTTTGTCAGCAACTGGTAAGTTTTGTCAGTGCCAATCCTCAGATGTTGTTTTCATTTTTCTTTCTTGCATTTGACAGGCTTTACAGAATGACCGTTAAGTCGGTTTTACTAGGCTGGCTTCAAAGTTTGGTGTTGGATTCTAAAGTTGTCAGTTTTTATCCCAATTTGCTACTGTTGGATTCCGTAGGAATGGGCTGGCTTTACACAGTGCTATTAATGGTGTCTGCAGATTTTCACACATTAATTCAGTAGGATTTAGCAGACTCCACTACATGGCAGTTGTTGGTTTCCACTGGATTAAACCGATTCCTACACTTTGCCGTTGTGTGATGCCGTGGGGCACAGCAAACTTCACCCTTTGCTTTTATGGGAATCTGTGGGATTCAGCAGACTCCACAAATTGGATGTTGTTGGATAAAGCAGATTCCACACTTTGGTGTTGGATTCTATATGATCCGGCACACTTTACAGTTTGTAATTTCCATCAGATTCCAGCAGCCTTCATAGTTTGCCGTTGTTAAATTCTCTTGGATGGAGTAGGATTCATGCTTTAAAACCAACGGCTTACTGCCCAAGCTCGCCCCTTTAATGGTTGTTAGATTGAATTTGAATGTAGCTGGTTGCTCACTCAATTATGAAAATTGCTTTTGGAAAAATATGAAAGACAAAAAATGTAAATTTGTGTGAAGACACTTTCAGCCGTTCCCTATGCAAAGGGGTTAAAACTGAATTGAACTTCCAACTGATGGCAGTTGTGCTGCGGCTTCACCTTCAACAGCCCACCCCAGATGCTTTTCTAGACCTACAGCCTGACTTGGCAATAGTGGATTGAGTTTGAGTCTTTTGCCCCACTAAACTACCCTTGTGGACTTTTTTTTTCAGTTTAAAAAAGCTAGAGGAGGACAGACCAAAGTACAACAAACTGCTGGTGAGTGTTGAAATAACAGGATAATGGTTGATCATGAAATAAAAACATGTTTCAATGAAGAATAGGACGGTCTTAAAATGGGCGGAGGTTTCTCTACGGTTAAAAGTATTTTTTTTTTCTGCTGCATCGCACACTCCAGACAGAGTTATCTTAGTAAAATGATCATTTTTTTGGCTCACATGTCACACAGAAGTCAAATTCTCATGTGATACGGACACCCTATGAGTATAAGGAAAATGAAATGCCAGGTGGTTGGTAGTCTTCCACTGGAGGCCCTCCTAAACACTGGAATGGAGACTATCAAAGAGCTTACAGCTTGTATGCAAAACAGGAGCTTTTGGCAAGCCGGGCAACATACCATCCACGAAGGACTTAGTTGTAGTATAGAGGGATTGCACTTCATGCTTCTGCAACGGTTCCTTGCCATGTTGAAGAACTAATGCCGAGTACCAACTGCAATGGGTGTATTGATGAACAAGAACTTTTTTCTCGCAATTTGACCCACACTCGTTCTTCTTTTTTTTTAATCAGGAGCACCCATTTATCAAGAGGTATGACAGAGCAGAGGTTGATGTTGCTGGCTACGTGTCAAACATTGTGGCCCGAATGAGTGAATCAGGAAAGTTGCACAACGCCGATTATTAACTTGTCATATACACTAGGTACAGTGACTTTTTGTTTTATCTTGTTCATGCATCCGCCAAACGGATGGATGAGGCATTGTAGTTCCGTGTACATAAAGATTAAGGGCATCTGAAACATTTGCTGGAGTGGCGTTTCTTGGCCTGCATGGAGGACACGTTACCGAAAGCCAGTTCAGTGTTTTGATTGTGTTGGACAAGTGTAAGTTAATGGTGTCGATGTCAAACAGTATTGGAGAAGGCTTGAACACATTGCTGTGCATCGATGCTCGAGTGTGTTCAAGTTGATGCTGCTTGTTTGCTCACATTCAGATCTTTCAAAATCCAAGGGACAGATTGAAGGAATTTGGCTGGAGGGGTATGCCTATATGTCATTACATCAGATTTGGGTTTGATCCTCCTTAAAAAAGTGGTTCCTTCAAATGGGTAGATTGAGAAGGACTCAGGAAGGATCCAAACACAAAGCATTACTCAACCTATCAAAATGAGTCCGAGTCACCAGAGCCACTCCTTGAGTTAAAGTCATAAAAAAAAATAGACTTGCGCAAGAAACAGTCCTTATGTTTTTCCAGTTAACCTATGAAGTACCGTGCCATTTTTGCTGTTTTACCTACGTGCAGACTAAAGTGGCTGTCGACATTCATACACAAATGTAAATCACCAGGAACTGTGAACATTGTCTCCATCTTCATGAGGCTAAGAGAAACTCGGTGATAAAATCAGAGCTCTGTTTCCTCTTTCAAAGCAAACTAAAACAAAATCTTTGAAAGCTATGCCATTAAGAGTCATTTTGTGGGATCGAGTCATAAATGTCTAGAGTGTTAAGAATCATACAGCCTGCTCATAGATAAAAACTTGCAGTGTATACACAGTAGTCAGCATTTCCTAAAATGTTTCCTAATGTAGCCTTGGCAGAAAGTTTTCATTTGGTAACTACCACGTGTTCCATTCAAGTAACCCCATCTTGCTCAAGATTGTTACTTTAGGAGGAATGCTTGTGCCTTGCAGAGCTTCCCACCCACCACATTATGACAAGGCCTTATTGCTGCGCGAAGACAAAAACTCCCTAAAGGTCAAATATATACTGGAGCATTGTGAAAGGTAGATTTAGAAGAGCTGGCTTCGTATTACAACAAAAAGTGTTTTTGTTATGGATACCTTTGTTTTGGGTTAACGTCTGTGAATGAGCATGGACAAGCCAAACCTCTAAGAGTGTTTTAAAGTAAAAACTGAATACTACTTGATCATTTCTTGATGAACAAATGTATAAAGGCATCTTATCATGACCCATATATACCAGTGATGTAGTCGAGTACCAAAACTCAAGTACCGAGTTTTCTGAGTACACAAGTGCTGAGTACGGGCCGAGTCTGAGTACTGTTTAATTGAGTCCGTGGCCAAAAATCTGTGTCTGCATACAGGCTAAGTATGAGTACAAAGATAATCGAGTACATCCGAGTACATTGTAAAACTAAAACATTATCAGAAATTTACATTGTTGGTCAAAAAAATGTACACCAGTTGATAAAAATACTGCGTGACTTGTAACATGTAGCTTACACTATGTGAAATTCTCGGTCAAAGTTTAGTATTGAAAAATTCATAACGAAAAAATTCCCAATTTCTTTTTGAGTATTGCGAGTCTGGGATCGAATTAACTGAGTACAATTTGTCAAATTTAGGGACAAGTTTCCGTACAAAATTTCAAGTACGTGCCGAGTACTTGTTTTTTTGAGTACTTATGATCATGTATGGGCCAAGTACTTATTGGCACTCAGTTGTACTCGAGTTCGAGTACGAGTACTCCAACACTGATATACCCGTTAGTGCATTACCACATTTAGAGGATTTGTGCATAAAGTTAGGAAGTTAAGCTTTCGGTTTCATTGAAAAGGGAAATATTAGATCAATCTCCAAGGCAAAAAAATGTGTCAATTGTATGTGAAAGCAGTAAGCTTACTAAGTATGCTGTCGATAGACCTTGTATGGGATGTAATGATGTGGCATTTTTGAATGGGCATAAATTAAAGACTCTTGAAAGTTCCAAAGTTGATATTACAGTAACTTTATATATGTATGTGGGTAAGTTAAAAAAAGTGACCATTTTACTATTGGTATTTCCTGCAGTACCTTTCATGTATCCTCGAATGTAATGTGAATTGATAGCATGCGAAGACGACCTCAATGTTAAAGCCAGCTATTTGCAGTTTGTTTTTTTTGAGAGAGAGCACCAATTTTAAAGTCTGAGCAGTTGAACATGTAGAGCATTTAAACTGACAATGTCCTGAACTGAAATGAACACGGTCTCTTAATCTTGCTCTGATGAAGAGTCTGATCGTGACCAGCGTGTCGTCTGAATGACCTTATGACCCTTGATCTGCAATCAACATAACTCTCTCACTTTTATGCCTTGAAATTCCCTCAGAAAGATCCGCTCACTTCTGCCAAATGCTGAAGAGGGAGGAAAGACTTATTAAAAATCCAAACATGCAACTGCACTTTGCATGAATACATCCTCAATAGCTAGGCCAGTTGGGGTTGGGTACAGTTGCAATATGCATACATTTAGGAACCAATAAAATACTGGGGGGGTTGGACGGCATTGCTTAATACCATAATACATGGTACCTGCATGGTATAATATATGGGTAAGTCCTTTCTTTGCTAAGCCGAATTCTGTGCATAGCTTACTGCTGGCGGGAACAAATTGATGCTAACTATAGCAGAGCAGTTAGCACATTTCACAGGTGAGCAAGAAGACCTGGACTGCGCATGTTGGAAATCCCATAACTAAGGATTGCATGCTCACTTGGTTGGCACCAGAATTTCTGGGCTATCACTGCAAGCATAGAATGCATAGTATCATAAACGCAAACTTCCGGGTACTTAGTACTGTCCTCCCTCAGACCTCTGACCTTTATTGAGTCCCTGAAAGAGTTAATTACATCAGTGCACTTCATTTGACCATTCTGAATAGAATTGCAGATCGCTAGTTTAACTCCCAGACAAACTAGAGTGCCCAAGTTATCGCTATCTGAATAACTATGTGTTATTTACACAGAATGAATGTTGCAAAGTGTAACTACAGGTATGTGTTTAATCAATGCAACTGCAAGTCGCTTGCATGCGGCGGCAGCAGTCGCACCAAAGAAACAAGCATGAAGATGGCAATCATGATAACGAATCGATTGTTGCTGGTTTTAAAAAGGATATCATTAGCTCCACCATTGGAATGACTACGTGTACATGTAGATTCTTGTCTGTTTAGCTTTCAGAAGTAGAATATTTGTAAAAGTCCAGTTTCATAAGTTCAACTTGCCATCGTAGAGTTTCCCGTGCAAGTCAACAGTTTGTACATTTGAAACTGGCTGCACCAATAATTGGCTGAAATATCTAACCACCGTGATTGAATGCTCTCTGAATATTCTCTCTGTGCCCCAGAAGTAACAATCACAAGCAACATGAGCCTTTTCATTCGGGCTTCCTGTATTCTCTTAACATATTGTTCTCCTAGTTTCCTTATATGCACACAGACCGTTATATCCTATCCAATAGTGAGAACTACTGTCCAACAAATAATATGGTGCCCTGATTTATTTGTATATTGCCTGGCAAGTACATGTATATTTGATGAGCAGCATGCGCTATTTCCCTATCATGTGGTACATGTATCTTTACCCTAACACCCTAGGCTCCTGCACTACATGTAGAAAGCATACTGAACCGCATGTACTTGTCAGTGTGTTTGTACATGTATGCAGGTCACTGTACCAAACCTGATCAATGCCAATAGAATGAGCCCATTGGAGGTTTGAGTGATATGGTATGGATGGGTCTGTGCTAGCCCCACACCTAGGCCTGTAGTGGCTCTCTTTTACAATCTGTCTCTTTTCTGTTGTGGGGCAAGATCTATGCAGTATAGGATGACTTGCACTGAGCAGTGCCAAACCTGACAAAATCAAGCATAGTCCAATACCTGCACCAGGTACAGAAAGCCAGACACTACACACAATGAAACCTGCGTCTCCCAACTCGCGCAGAACCCAACACCATTTCCCTGGGCCTTTCAGCCCAAGTCTCACAAGCTTCAACAAGAAGCTCAACAGGTGTGGTACCAGATCTGGCAAAACCTCACACAACCTGCTGTTGGAGTATGGCGCCTTTGGGGTAGTTAGGGTTAAAGACTGCTGTACATGTAAATGTACATTGCCCGACTTGGAGTACCATTTATGTTTCTTACATTTGTAGGGTGTCATTGACAGCATTTAAAAGTTTTGCATTTTGGAAACTGAAAAAATATGAGATATGCAAGATAATTTGCACTGTCAGAGTTTGTATGAAATCAGGCTCAAGAAAATCACAGGTCTAGCCATAAGTAACAGTAGACTAACACCAACGTAAGGCAAAATAACCCCTGGTTTCTGGTCAGACCAAAGTTCCAGGATTGATGCGGCGATGCAGAGTTCTTTTTTGGGGGGGGGGGTGGCTTTTTAAGACGAGCAGCGAGTGGCATATTTAATCAAAGAGCAAAGGCTAGTTAGTAGTAGCACATTGCACGTCATGCCGCCATTGTTGATGATCAGCTGGCTGCAACTTTGTAACCTACCCATGGTCTGCTGTTTGTGTTTGACATCAACATTACGCAGTCTTAACGGATCTATCACTGGGTACGAGCTACCTATGAATTAGTCTGGTTCTGTAAACAAATTGCCCTTCGGACTTGTGGCTGGGAATCAGTCTACTCATGAACATTCAGGTGGTGTGGAAATAGACAGTGCCATTTGAAAATTTAAGGAAAAAAATGGAAAAAACATTGAAGCATCAAGCCAATGTTCAAAATCGATGCGCGTGCTGACCAGAGACTGACTATTTTTTTGGCCTTTAGAAACATGAGCATAATTTATGACTGAAGTAAATAACAGACAACTTCTTGTTAATTTTTGGAATGATTCACAATGACCTATTTGTCATGCTGCGTGTTGTTAAATTTGGTGTAATTTTGCCAATCTTTAGTATTGTTTATGATTTGTTTCCACCTGTGATGGTGAAATTGCTTCATTGTAATAATGTGGATAATTTGCAAGATTGAATGTTTGCAGTTACAAATATGCAAGAACAATTTGCAATGGGAATGTATGTATACATCTGCTTAAGATATTGTTAAAAAGCTGTTTACAGAGAAAGTAATATGTCATTCTATAAGGCTGCAAAGCCCACATATTTGCTTAGCAGATGAGCTTTTTTTTTTGCTTAACACAATGGTAACCAGCAGTGTCAGGCTGGCAGTGGCATGTGAGCTGTGGCCGGTTCTCAGCTTATACCTTTGTAAGTTCTGCTTAATGTTTTTAGGGGATCACCAATTGTGAAATTGCGCCCCAGTGCTGTGTGTCAAGGCTTCCAACTCATTGTAGTAAAAGTCATAATTATTTACAAATTAACCAGGTATTTAACAGGTTTAATTTAACTTAATGATTCTAGTCACCCACTCACATATATATATTGGCAGTCAAATTGTTAGCGATGTGGTCGACAGACTCAAGTAAACCACCTTGTCATCTGTCATCTACATGTATGTGTGCATTGGTTTTACCTGACTTACCAGTTAATCTCTACTATTAGGTGATGGCCAGATTATAAAAACCAATGCTTAGTTACTGGTTTTAACTGGTTTGTGCATACCAGTCATTTTAATCACGTGGTGCGTATGAATTGGACTGAACCATTTGAAAAACAGTGTCATTTTAAGATTCCTTTGTATTTGTTTTCAAAGCAGTGTATAAAATGTTTGTCTGAAGTATGAAGTTCTTATCCCTGTATCTTTCATAATTAAGGTGTAAAGTAAGTGTCGTAAGATTTGTCAGGTTATAGTTGTAAAATGCTCTGGAGAACTGTAGAAATATCCCTGAGTATGTGTAGGCAGTGCATATCCAAAACGAAATCAAGTCTTTGGCTTCAGTCTGATCAACTGAGTTCAGTGTACGTCAGCCAGCCGTAAATTAGCCTGAGAAAGCACTTGGCAGAGCAGAAAACAGGTTACCCACAGACTTTTTAGCATGGCCTTTCATTTGCCTGGCGGTATTTTCTTTTTTAGGCTTAGCTTTCTGAAACTGGATTCTTATGATGGTCCCATGTGTAACCTGTTCCTAGGCACCTGTGACAAAGTTGGGGAAAAGTTCCAGATATTTCAATGATTTCTTTTTTGGACAATGCATTTTGTAAAGAGTACCGGCACTCACATAACGGTTACTTTTGTGAACACTCTACATTAAGAAACTTTTCAACGGTAAGAAAAAAACAGCAAATCTACAGTTTGCAAAATGGTCCCACAACCTGTTGAACAATGTTAATACTTGCTACTTAGCGTTTCATTGGAACTGGTCACACATGCTAACCGGATGATCTAAGTTAACCCTACACTTACCTATGCTGTAATCCATTGTTTATATCAAGCCGTGTGTGAATTTGCCATTTTACGGCTGTGGCTAAGTGGTTTACGTTGGCCCGCCACTTTAAATATTTCCACTGTCCAAAACAAAATGCTTGTTTCCAGGGAAGTGCAATACGGTTGCTAGTGGGGTAGGTTGGACCTTACCTGAATATCTTTCATAGCCCAAACTTTCAACAACCAAGAAAGGACAGACCTACATCTCTAGGTCAGGCAACGCCAACATGAAAAACCATTTGTTGCAAACTTTGGTTAAATCTACCTAACTTGCACCCTGCGTAGCACTTCTTGTATCACCAGCAGGGCTTGTATGACTTACCTGCCAGTGTAGCTGCTAATCTTGTTGTTGGTAGTGTTGTTGCTTTAGTCTGTTTTTTTAATGATGTCCGTTGTATGAAGAAAAAAATTAATAATGGCTGGCTTACAGTGATAACGATGAGTACGCTTGGAATATTCTTAACCAAATATGCTGAGGATTATTCTAAAAGAATCATGGAATGGAATATATTAAAGAATTATATTGAAAGTGAACATGAGAAAGAAATGACTCCAATGTTCTGTGCGATATGTATGTGATTTCATGCCCATTTTGAGTGTTGGCAGTCCATGAAATGTATGCTTCCAGAATATGCATTTAGGCAACACTAAAAGCACAGCAAGATTTTTTTATGTCTTTACACTTGCAGTGTGCAAGCTAGTATGCCCAAGTACATCACTTGTTTTGCAGGTCTGTAATTATGAAAAAGATTTGCTTCCCCCCCTTTAGAGGAGATGGGTGTCATGGAGTGGACCTCACAGCCATTTGTCTCCATGCTGCTGTGTACACCCAGCATAGAAAGGAAATCAGCCTGAGCAAACTGTAAGAAATGTCTACAGTTACCAAAAGTATAACTGACGGGTCTGTCATTGCAATGGAGAGGCAATGGGCATAGCCCCCCCCCAAAACACCCTGCTCGCTTACTTGGGTTTCACCTGCATTTTCATCCCCCCCTTTCATAAATGCTAGATCCATCACGTTGGATTGCATGCCCAGTTGGTCCCCTGTATAGTGGGGGCATCTGATGTATGTAAAGGAGGATCCCCCCAGGGTTGTACCAAATAAGTGAATAATTGATTGATTATTTGAGTATTATTTTTTCAAATTTGAATATTCAAATACAAAATTCATAAAAAGGCCGGGGAAAATTTTCTTGTTTTGAATGAGAAAAATTGCACTATAACCGTGACGGAGGCTTGTTTCAAGCAGATTCAAATGAAAAGTGACAGAAATCTTACGATTCAAATCGTAAATTATTCATTAAACAATTGAAAAGGAATAGAAATTTTCAAAAGGACGAGAACTATTGTTTATCTCTTAAAACTTGCTAAATTGTGGCTGGAGATACTCCTAGATGTGAGAAGCTATTATATTGATTATAACGTACAATCGTGTATGTTATTGCAACTGATTTTGTATATGGTTTGCTCAATTATCTCCCGGTCGGTACGACTGAATATTCAGATATCCTTCAAATTGAAGGCTGAATATTCAGATGTGAATTATTCAAATTGACTCAGCCCTACTCCCCCTTTCCTTGTAGTGGTACATGTAGATCCAGTGCGGACCCATCCGGTGGCATTTCATCCCCCTCCCCGAATTTTTTCAAGGGTACAATGTTTCCTTTTCGCCTTGGTTACTCTTCTGTTATCAATTGATTGTTTAATAGGTTTTGAGGCAGAAACTGTCAATAAAAAATACGACACTTTTATTTTCAGGTTCATCTCCATTTTTTAAAATTTTTTTTAATTTTTTTTTTATTGCCGCCCGCCGCGCGCTTCTTGGTTACGGTGGCTGGACCCGTCAGTGGCCTAGTAAGTCCGCGTCGGAAGGTTACGGCTGTAGCTTGAAATTGTACGTATTAATGGTATACAGAAGCCACTAGCTGAAGGCCCCCGACAAGCACTTTGTGTACACATTGGAATAGTCATGGCTATCGGATTAGAAGCCGTAGCGTGCCGCCCTCTTGCGTCGAATGAAATGAAGGCTGAGACACTACCTAGACGTATACTTCGTGAGAAAAAGCAAATTGAAGACGAGCACCAGTCGATTCACATTTTTTCTGCCTTGACAACATGAAAACAACGCGTACGGTGCTGTAGATCGTCAAATTGAAACCATAATGCCAGGTAATTCCGTGTTAGATTTATATTTTTTTCAAAACAAAAACTGTATACTAGTGATGAGGTGTGTGATGTTTATAGAGTCCAAGCTTTGATGTGTGGAATGGGAGAATGTGTGTGTGGTGCCGGTGATACGGCATAGCAGGGGGCCGGCTAGACTACTTCCCAAACATGCCGAACAGTAAGGTACATGTAAGTTACTCCGTAGACTTTACTGGGGCGATCTTTTTAATGGTTCTGCACGCTATGGCATATTGAAAGCTGCCCAGTCCGCCTACCAGATAATACATCTGTTTGCACTTGCTTAAGCAAATCTTCCCCTAAAGACCATATTAATAATAGCTAACATATGGAACTACCATTAATTTATTGCTTGTATTTTGTAGCATTTAACCTAGGTCTATATTGTTGGCAAAAAATGTGGTTCTTTCCACCATCCTTACCTCTCATCCCTCGATGATCCGCACACATCTGCATTCTCTGTGGCCACACGTCACGTGACAAAAACAGGCGCAGCGTATTCGCTTAGGCTTAACTAATGTTCATGTTTCTGTGGATACCAGTCCCCATAATTCCAACTACTCTGACAAAGATCTGAAGATTATGTATAGATATGTCTGGGAAATCTGTGGTCAGGGAACCACACTAATTACATATCGGCTCGAGACCATTTGGAGGGGTGGGGATGGCAGGGCGCGTGATGCACGCTGCATCGTCAAGCCAGCTGTTTACACATGTTAAAATGTTTGAGAAATACATGTATGTACTTCAGGGAGTGATGATATTTTGTGGAGATATGGTTGTGAAGTTGTAAGACTAATAAAGTTTCTGTTTTCCCATGCAATTCAGGGATTTATTTATTGCAAAATGTTAGAAAGGTGAACAATTATTCAAATCAGTGCATTTGTTTTCATGTTTCTTTGTTGTCGACACCTGCCTGCGGCTCAGGCATTAGTCGTGTAAAGTCTCCTGAGGTGGTTTTAAACGCACGATTTAAGACCAGCCGAGCAGACATTTATTCCCTTATTAAATTGCTAGACAGTTCACTCCCTTTTGTGATCTATGCCTCTGGAGTATTTTCTTTGAAGGAAAACAGTCCAAAATTACAGCCGGTCAAAATTCCACCTCGTGAATACAAACTCACTCCAACACATGTAAGCATGGATCCAGGTGAAAAAGATGTATCGCGGTGAAATTCTTTAAGTACAGTGTACCCCAAAACACCCACTGCACGTGTTCAGTTACATTGCCGGTAGAACAGCAAAAGCATATACACTGTATCTAGACCGGTTCATGCACAGACAAATACATATACAGTGTATCCACTGTCTAAAATAATAGTAAGGATTTTCTGTGGGGACCAGTGGTAGCCAGAGGTTTGTGGTAGCATCATGCAAGGATATCTCTTTTATGAGTATGTGTGTTAACCTCTTTGAATAAATTATAAATTTTGCCAAAAAAAATGACCACGGGTTATTGCAAAATCTGGTCGAAGAGACCATACCAAAACGCTATTCCAGAAACTGAACACGCTATTAATATTCAACTTACACAAATATCATCTGGGTATCCTAACGTTTTGATTTGAAAACAATCTTCTGCCCCCCTGAAATCAAATCATTGTTCATATAATACAAGGTCAACAGCCGAGTTTCACATTGCAAATAAGAACTACAATATTTCTTTAAAAAGTTCGACATCAAGGCCCTTTGCTCGGGAATAAAATCACCCCAGTACCATACTTCAGAAGTATAGATGGTTTGAAGAAGTTCTTGAAGAATATCCTCCTTTCCATGTAACTTCTCAGTATTGTACCTGTATTTAGTGTACATACATGTATGTATATTGCATTTCTATTGTGCATTCATATCTTTAATAATGAAGCAGTCATATTTAGATTTGTGCTCACTTCCTAAGATATTATGACAATCAAAATCTTTGTTTAATTCTGACGTTCAGCTGCACCCTCAGTTATTTTACTTTCTTTACGCTCTCTCTGTCCTCTATCTTGTAATTATAGCTGTATACGGATATTATTGTGACATACACATGTACAAGGAACCAAGCCACAAATAAGCATTTTCTTTCAGTCTGGTATCCGCCATTCATCATCTCTTATTTCATTCTGTAATAACACTGTTTCTTTTTGTTCTAATTGTATGGAATGTATGGAAATAAACCGACTAAACTAAACGTCTCCTGACGACGGACAGAGCATACTGTCCGAAACCTTGAGTATCCTCGGGATCTTTTCTGAACCACACATCCTCACAAAAGAGATATATGCATGGTGCTACTGCAAACCTAACTTACTTCCTTCTCCATGAAAAGCTTCAAAGCTCATCTGGTAGTAACTTACGTCCTTTAGTAGCTTTTGTGCTGGAGCTGGGCTCCATCTCCCTCATAAGAACCCTGTACACAGACATTTGGTACTTTAAACTTTTTTGTTTATTCTTTCAACTCCGTTTCAACCATGGCATAGAGTACCGAAGTGACTACGTCACGCGCATAATTGTGTGTGTAGAAGGCATTACAGTGAGAATCAGCGCGCGAACCAACACGCGCGCTATTTGTTTGCACTACACTTTCTGCTTCACAGTGACGTCACACTTCGGTACTCTATAGCCCTTTTTATTTTTACATATTAAAGCAGCATAATCTGCCCATGATGCTCTCTTTTTAAAAAATTATGCAGGTCAGAGGTTAATGAACATACATGATGCAGTACGCAGTGGGGATGTCTTGGAGCTGGAGGCCATGGTGAAACGGGGTGCCAGCATCAATGAAGTGGACGCCAAGAATAAATTCACCGCCTTGCATTGGGCATGTCATTGCGGTGCATTGGAGGTCTGTTTTGTGCACGTGGACCAGCTGAGGCAGTGAACACAAATGATCATTGTAGCTAGAAATATTAACGGTCTTTAACATTTGCAAGGCCTGTTATTTCATAAATTCTTTGATACTTTCCCCTCAGAAAGTGATTCTCAGTAAAACCATGTTTACCCATGTTTACGGTTGGATTGAATTGTATTGTCCAAAAATGCCATCATTTTGCCTGTGTGGCCTTTGCTGCAGGCCTCTTGGTTTCTCCTTCACAAACAAGTTTTGGAAGCAGACTTTACAGATTTGTTGGGCATTTCTCCTGTCCCTTCATTCCAAGGTTTGAGTGACCTCATAGCGTCATGCTCTTTGTGGCTCTGTTTGCAATTGCATGAATAGGACTGATGAAGCGAGATGCATTAATTGTAGGGATTTAGGGAAGGGCTTTTCTGAGTAGGAGACTGCAAGTTGGGAAAATTAACTTAAAACCAAATGAAAGAGTTTCAGCTAGGTATTGAAGGCTGGAAGGATCATACATGTACCTCACACAAATGTGAATACGTCATTAAAAAAACAATAAAACATTACATAGTTTATTCGCCACTCATATAAAATAATATACATGGTGGAAATTAAGTGGTCCTTGCTCTGCTAAAAAAAACAACAACAGTACAACATTAAATATTTATTAATTGTATTCAATCATGAAATGTGACGGCAACGTGCAACTTTTGCATATTTGCAACAGAATCACTTCTTATGACATCAGTGTCAGCTTGATTTCATTTCTGGTGATTTTCAATCAAATCAAAATTTAAACCCAAGTCTTTACCCTGCCAGAGGCGGCAAGGCTCTCCACTTTTGAAAGGCTAGGGGACCCGATTTATTAAAGTGGGCAGTCAACAGCAGCAGTGAAAACTGCAGAATCCAAGACAATGGGAACTAGTTCCACTGGACGGTGTCCTTGTTGGATCCTTCAGTAGTTGTTTGGCTGGGAGCCTGAGACCATTTGGGCCTTGGGGATCATACTATTTGGTGTAGATATTGTACGTGCGGTAACCCTCTTAGCTGTTTGTATTAGGCACGAGCCCCCTGAACCCTGCTTATGCAAACTGCTTGTGATCTTTATTGTTTCTGTCTGGTTCCTCGTAGTGTCTTCATTGGTTGTTGTGGCACGGTGCCGACGTCAACGTCAAGACACCGCAGGGATGGACCCCTGTGCATATCGCTGCAATCCGAGGCCAGGATCAGTGCATTCAGGTGGGTAGGTGCATAGCGTCGCAATCTTTATTAAAAGTTCCATCCACCACTAACCAAGGCACTCTTGAAGTACTTGTCAGAGACCAACAACCAATTCCACAAAACTCTCCAAAGCTGCTCGACTTCACTGCTGTTTTTGTCATCTGATGTGCGCAATAAAGCTGTGACCAGGTAGTTCCTCAGTCAGTGGTTTTTGAGTGGCATAAGAAGTGGTACAAATGGACAGTTTTTACTAAAACACATGAGATTTTCATAAGAGCCAATATCTTTCAAAAGTTGAAGTGAGCAACATGCAACTTATAAATTTAATAAAATGAAAAAATTTATTATTATTATTATTATTATTATTAACTTTGTGAAGTAATAATCTGCCAGTGTACGTCTAAGAATATTTCAGAAATGTGTGCCCCATGCCAAGAAAAGATGAAAATGTTTTCAAATTAATGGACAGGTAATTCCGTGATCAGTTTGCAACAGTCACGGTGAAATCCTTCATAGTGGCTTAGTCATAGTCTCAGTCAAAGGTGCTAAAGCAATATAAAATGATGGGCGGAAAGTTTGATGAAGTAGATTGCAAGTATGTTTTGCAGCTGGCTGAGTTGTGCAAGAAATCAGTTGAATTTGGGAACAATCTTTAATATACTGGTGTCATTTACACTCCGTTCTTTGAAATTGGCTAAAAGCTCATGCAGGACAGTGGTGTATGCTGTTTTTAGGATTTTTTGTAGCCAGCGGATTCTTGGCAACTTTGTTCTGTGCTGTAACTATTGAAATACTGATTAATTGGCTCAGGAAGGTCACTTGGAGTTGAAGGCTTTTGTAAATTACTATTTCAATCAAAAACTTCTCATTGATGCATACCAAAAAAGCATTTTATTAATCTTGGTTGGTAACTGGTGTACAGGCGCTGGGCACCAGTGGAGCTAGCATGAACTGTCGTGACCAGCGCGGTAATACCCCTGCTCACTTGGCCGCTGCCCATGGCAATTCCTACACTCTCAGCTCTATACTCCGAGCAGGAACGGTACGTACATGTACTCATTTGGGTGTCCTTATAGAAATGAGGCAAAATCTTACTAACAGTCATTCTTGTCTTTGGAAGTGAAATGATCGCAGAATGTGGTGTTACTTGTTATCATTTGTTAATCCAGAACACTTCCTCCAGAAACATGAAACATTCTATCGGCTGTAACTTACTGAGATACTTGAATCTTGATTACTGTGCATCAATTCAGCCTCACTAATTCAGACCTGTGTACCTTCTAATGTCTGGATTTTCCATTTTCCTCCGTAACTTCATCAGCGTTTGTCAAAATAATTCACTTCAGATGTTCACTACAGTACGTACTGAGGCTGTCTCGCTAAAAGCCCGATTGTTGTTTTCCTGCAGGACATTGAAGCTAAGAATATGACTGGCTGGACACCCGTCCACGTTGCGTCATACCACGGCAGACTTGGTTGTCTGCAGCTATTGGTCAAGTGGGGTGCCAGGACTGATGACACGGACAGCACTGGCAACATACCTGGTGAGGATACACAGAATTGGCAGTTGGGCACTTGCGATTTTTACAGATTATAATTACCGTCCTGTGAAACGTCATTCAGCACTCAAAGCTCTTGATCTCTTCTTCAGCACATTTGATCACTTCTCTTGCACTTATAAATCCCAATTTTTGGTGACAGGTGTAAATGGTCACACACAGTTTATGAGAATAAACAAGCATTCTCAAAATATTCGGGTTGGTAATACCTAGATCAGGCCTGAGTATCCGTGAGGTTTAACTCATGCAAATGTAGGCTAGATCATTACGAATATCGGAATATTGGAATAATCAGCCTTTCAGAGACACTAAATCCCTACCAATGTAGAAACACCGTGTGTGTTTATCTTTATCCGCCTTCAGTTTCTGGACAGGATCTGTGCCCTGGTTAAAGGAGAAGGCTGGTAGTCCGCCCTTTGCGTAATAAAAAAGCTTATAAAAATGAAAGAAAACCAGTAGAACAAGTGAAATTTGTTTTACTGTGTGGTTTAGTACATACTGTAGCTGTCATCATGAATTTACTCATAACATCTCAAACTGATGAAAGTGCAGAATACATGTATGTGTGACGTTGGATACACATGTCAACTGTGTCACCATTTTCTGTAGTTCTTTCACAAGGCCACTTATTCCCATTGCATACTTTTGACATCAAATATAGATTGCAGACAGTATTTGGTTGATACCCGGTGTCTGCCCATTTCTGTCAGTTTTCATTTCTGAAATTTGTTTGTTTGCATTCACATGACTGTGTGCATGTAGAACCTATGTCATGAAGTGATCCTCGAGTTCTGAAAGACCACTTGCTTTGGCTAAAAACGTTTCTTCAAACCTCTGTGTTTGTTTTTCGGGTTTTTCATATCCCCAGCCCACCTGGCAGCCTGCGAGGGTCATCTTCCTTGTCTCAAATTTCTGGTCAGTCATGGTGCCAGTTTGTCTGACACCCTAGGAGCGAGGAACGATAACGGAGAGACGCCCAAGACGCTGGCCTCACAGTTCTATAAACAGAGCTGCGTGGATTATATCAATGCTGTTGGTATGAAACAGATCAGGTCTCTACCACAGTGGGTGATCAAAATCAAGAAAGATTCATTTTCTCTGGAATTTAAAGTATTGTTGAATCTAACTCTCTAGTCCTGTGCTTTGGAAGAAGCCAACGGGACCTTCTGTGTATTCTAATTTCAAGGGCCATCAAATCCCTTGTAATTAATTTATAACTGCACTCTACTGTCCTCAATGCTGCAAACTTATTCTTTATGTTGGTGTTTCAACATTCAGTGTTGTGGTCTCATAGTGATTTTCTGCTGCCTCAGGAAGTTCATGTTTTCAGTGTTATTAGCTAGTTGACGACTTCTGTTTTTTTTCTTTCTTTTTGGTAGAGTGGGAGCGTGACCATCCTGAAGATGAGGAAAGTAAGGTCAATATTATTTCAGACCCACCATTCCCAAACTAGGCTGAAGATGAACAAGATATTACCTTGAAAATGGTACCAAGACACGCACGAGCAATGCACATTCCTGGTCCATTGCCGATGACTACCAAAGCTTTCTGCATTCAAAATTGTTACTTTGGATCATTTTGAAGTGTGATAACTAACAACAGGAGGAGACAGACTTGTTGAACATCAAAATTGCCTGCTTCAGGTCCTTGTTGGGGAATAGTTGGTCACATTTTAGCTCGCTGGCTCAGTGATCTGACACATTGTTGAGGTCTTGTGCATTTTAATGCTCCTAAATGGGGGCTGCATTTTGGCCAGTCAGATTACAAGAAAAATGAGATGTGTAGGTTAGATATCAGGCCAAACAAGTAAAGAAATATCAGGATTAGAGTGTGGAAAAATTTTTCTATGATGATGGAATAATTTGTGTTTAACCACCATAACAGTTTTGGACTGAAAGAAAACCCACATAGTGATTTTAATGTCAAGTTTATCTCAACAATCCTTTTACAACTGTCGAGATTTAAATATTCCAATCCTGTTTGATGTAGACCTGGCCTTCCCTGCACACATTGCTGCCTACAGTGGTGATCTGAGCCACTTGAAGATGCTGATTGAGCAAGGAGTCGTCAACATCAACGAACGAGATGAGAAAGGCTCGACTCCGGCCCACAAAGGTAAGGATCACTGCAGACGTTCCTGTTGGAAATGGCAATTTTCTGTGGGTCACAGGTTCACATCCAGCAATGTTCAGTTTCATTGTCCAATCAAATCAAGGTGAGTAGTGGTTCTAGTCACTTTCCTATTGTGACTCACTCATTGAGTGCTGTGGTCCATTTGCTGAGGTGGCAGCCTTCTATGCGTTGGTATGTGGGTTCGAACCCTTACGGGGACCAAAGCAGTTTGTGTTAAATGCTTTTCACTTTAATTGCCTCTTTCCATCTAGAGGAATGCATGGGTTCCTTTGAGGTTAGCAAACAGGCTGTGCCAATCTTGAGCCGCTGCAGTAAACTGATCTCACAGCCCAGTGAACAGGGGTAGTAATTGAAGAAGCACTCAGAGGCATGTATTTAAAAGTTCTACATATAAAGAACTCCATTGTTATGTGAAAAAATAGCACAGTTGGCTTGCTGTGCTTGGCTATGAGGAACAAAATCTTGAATGCGTTGAGGAGACTTGCTATCACCACCAACACTTGCTCTGATCTGATCCTGTGTTTATTTCAGCTGCCGGAAATGGCCATCTGGAATGTCTGCAGTGGCTGGTCGAGATGGGAGCCAACAGTAAGTCCGTTTGAGCTGTGATAACTGTAGGATAAAAACTTGTGTCTGAGGTATGCATTACATTTCTCTCCCAAGTATCTTAGTAAGCATTCCTGGTCTGAGTCATCAAAGTCGTCCATAAAGATCCCAATAGCATAGCCAAAGAATCCTCCCTGTGCAAGGATACCATCCATGGCCAAAAAACTTATGAGAGGGTGTGTTTCGAAGACATTTTAGCTGTCGTACTGCAATCCACACTATAAAAAGTTAACATGTTTTTCGACCTGCATGGCAATTCATGTAGCAAAACAATTAATGTTGGAAACATATTTTGATTTAGCTCAGTTTTTAGAAATGCACTCCAAGATTTAATACGCCTATATTTCTGACTGAATCTTTTTTGGGTTAAATGTTCTTGCAGTTCACATCCAGAATTCAGCCGGGGAGACACCTTTGGAAGTTGCCACTCGTTTTGCTCAGCTGGCTTGTGTCAAACTACTCAAAGGTGACGAGTCAGGTGAGACACCCAACAAGTCCACATCTTGCAAAACACCAGTACACTAGCAGCAATGAAATGACACCTGAATTTTCCTGTTAAGGGTTGATACTTCGAACTGTATTTCAGGGGAATTGGACTGATTGAAATAACTTTTTCATTGTTTTTGAACCAAGATCCATTGTTCATAATCAATTTGATACGTAGGAAATGTTCTGTATCCTAAACTGATCTTTAAGGATCCAGGAAATAAATTTTTCTTAGAATCACTTTTTGTGTATCTCTGTACTCTTCTTCCATCTATGAAGTCTGTTTGACATCTTTTTTGAGTTACGTGAACTGAACGGTGCACTTTTTCATACATTAAAAATTGACCAAGCATTTCTGGACAAGTGAGGGCGCTTTTGCTTTGATGTAAATCCAGGAAGACATGGTTCAGGTTGCGTGTTTTCATGTTCACATTTCAAATTGTGAACCCCAAATTTGCTATCTGGGAACATTTCTGTGAAAAGGATTTTTGCTGGATTATTGCCATATACTTACACAGCAATAAATTGCCAAAGAAAATGAAATCTGCCATAGCAGTGGTTAAAAAAAATCTAGAAATTTTCTGTGCACAAATCAGTGCAACATTGAGATTCAGTGCCTTGGATGACATTATAGTTCTGCTCATGAATATGCAAAGTGCATTAGCATAAAAACCCCCAAAGCATCAAAATATGGGTTAAAATTGCAAAACAAAATTTAAAATCAAATCAATTGAAACCCAAAGATGCAATTCCAAGACTTTTTAGTAAAATTTGTAAAAATATTTCTATTTCGTGGTTCCTTTAAGGAAATCTAGTTTGAAAAAAATACTTTTTAACAAATTACATCAGGCAGATGTGTGACTCAACTCGATGGAGTGAGTTTGAAGACACCAGAGCCACTTTGAGTTCAAATCTGTTTAAGGATCGTGCACAGTGTAACTCAGTAGGAACCTTCAACCTTTTTCAGCTACATAATGTAATGTAAAGTTTTCATCAGCATACCAAACTGAGTGGCATGTCAAAACAAAACTCAGGTTGCTCTTTTTAATGCAAACTATTAAAGATGGCCTGACGACTCAATATGTGGGGTCTGGTCACATCTAACAAAATCAAGTTGTTTTTTCACCATTACCCCTCACAAATTCACTTTACCGTGTTTCAGTGTTCGGTTGTGTTAGAGCTGGCAGTTTGTATGTTTGGCATCCGTTTGTCTGTCTGTAGATTCGGATGAGGGGCCGGCGGATTATGCCGTTGCTGATGAGGACAATGAAGACAAGATTGCCCGCCTGTCTGCTGATCATGGAACTGGGGAAGGCGAGTCCATCCCGCTAACTGGGAAACAGAAAGAGGAAGCTAGAGGTGAGGAGAGTGTGGTTAGGAGGCAGGGATCTGGAAGGGTTTTAGGAGTTCAGAGAGTGTCAAAAGGATTCCTTGACTATCTACTGATTGTGAGACAGAATGAAAACTCCATCCCACTGACTGGGAAAAAGGAAGAAGCTGGAGTCAAGAAGATAGGCTGGTTTGGAGGGACAGCGATGGTTTAGAAAGGTATTTAGAAGAGGCTGAAGAGTTACATGTAAGCAAGAGTCAAGAAGATTGTTGGACTGTCTACTTGTTGTGTGAAATCCTTTCTGTTGCCTGGGAAACCGAGGAAGCTAGAAGTGAGATGATAAGTTGGTTTACAGGAGAATAAGAAGGGCTCAGGAAGGTACTGAAGAGTTAAGGGATATAGAGAAGATCGTGCTACTGGCTGCTTGCTCTGGCGAGAGGAAAGACAGTCCATTCCAATAACTGGCTATCAGCTGGGGTTAGAGCAGATGTAGGGGAAATGGAATTAGGAAAGGATTAAGGAGGTCGGTCATTATGCGATAAATATGACTGTTTGCATTCAGTATTAAATAGGATCATCAGCAGTGTCAAAGCATTGTAAGGAATGACTCTGTCAAAACGAGACTGGGTGACTTGTCATTGACCTGTGATGATTTCAAAAGGAGTGTTATGAAGAAGCTGGTGAGATTTGATTTGTGAATAAAATGAAACAAAAGATTGTGTTTTGTTTACTTGTGTGGAAGTCTGCAAACTCTACATGAAGTTTGCAGACTTGAATCAAAACTTGTTGGGGAAGAGATTTGTAGAATTGGCAGGCCTTTACCATTACTTGTGTCTCACGTGTAGGCCGTGCATTGAAACGTGTAGAAGAGCTTGAGAGGTTACTGGGCATTGCCAAGCAAAACTACCACCAGCTGGGAGGACGACTGGATGAAGACAGAGAGATGAGACGGAGGGACAGGGAGAGTGAACGGTAAGTCAAGACTGAAGGTAAGAAGTGATGCTTGAACTGAAGATGATGGGTGTGGTCAGCCACCTTTTGGGTGTGGTAAACCCCTCCCCCAAACTCAGCAACGAGTGATAGGTCAATCAAAATAGTGGGCTTGGTTGTTGAAAAGCTGAATGTGGTACACCAAACTCTTGGTTGTGGTTGACCTATGTGTTGGGTGTGTTAACCCCAATATTGGGTGTGGTTAATTCAGATGTAGTCCTGGGTTAACCCAGAACTGGGTGTGGTTAACGATACCAACGGCACATGCTAGAACCGGCTGGTGCAGTAATCCTTTCCTTGCCTTTCACTTCAGCAGCTCAGGTTAAATTCCCAGCTCTGTCCACATATGGATTATGTTTTCAGTCCCTACCTGATGTCACACATTTTACCAAGAATAGTCTGGGGGTTTCCCCCACCTCTAAATCTGTACTCAACTGCTTCTCATTGTCTCCTCTGTACCACACACCATAACATTCTTCGTTCTGAGAGGTCATCCTCTGTTGAGATGCAGGTATCTGCTCTGATGGAGTAACGAACCCTGATCAAAGATGAGACAAAGACAACTCCAGTGATGGGAGGTTATTTATCGTGCATTTTATCCTCAGTGTGATAGGCGAGTTGGAATCGCAGCTCGAGTATGAGCGGCTGCGACGTGAGAAGCTGGAGTCCCAGCTTGATGAGTGCCGCTCCGAGATCCAACATCTAAATTCTCAGTTAGAGAGAGCTTCCTCACTGGGAGTGGTAAGTAGTCATGAGCCAATCTTATCTTTTCTCATAGGTCGGCACTCTGTTTTGGAAAAAGAGCATTACACACACGACCAGACTTCTATTCATTGGCTCAGTATCAACCTGATTTGGCCCCTTGTGATGGGAAAATCTAGGTCATCTGGCAAGAGTGACAGGATTTTTCAAATCCGGATGAGTATCCTGACTTCATAGCATCATGTCTGTGGAATTCCAACCATGGTCTGTCTAAACCGTAACTACTGCCTGGTACCAAAATCAATTCTGAGGTGGTGTGTTTCTTTCGTCTGTTTCTCCTAGAGTGAGGAAGAGAGCAAGCCCAAGAAGAAAGCCAAAAAGAAGACACGACCAACAGACGGGGGCGTGTTTGTCAAGAGAACCGTCAACAAACCCACGGCCAAGAACACAGACTTTTTCTGAGCGAAGAGTTAAACAAGATGCAACGTCAAATGCTAGCGTGTAAATGGGAGGCAGTGTTCACACAGTATCAAGCATATGCATCCGTAAAATCAAAGCAGTGTTGCAGTCGAGTCCAAGTCCCCAATCATGTCTGATCCAAACCATCCAGTCATGGGCCAAATCACAAGCTATTCAAATAAACTGTCAGAAAAGCTTTCTTATGCCATTGTTCACTGTTGCTAGTGATTGGTCTCGTGAAATGATTAGTGACTGGACTTGTGATGAACAGTTCATCAACCGATGCTTGGAATCCACTCATCATGCCATTTTGAAATTTTTTGAGGATGTGCCTGGTATTTTTATTTGGCCATGCTTGATAGAATAATGAACTTAAGTCACAGTGAGTCTCCATCTGTATTTGGTAATTTTGAATCATGTGTCTTTGGAAGCAAGAAATCAAAGATTTGCACAAAAGTTACCTGCTTACAGTATCCGTCAATTCTGTTGAGAAATTTGAAATGAAAAGTTGTAAATTTCAACATTTGTTCTGCATATTTTCTCAGTATTAACTTTTGACCCTCTGTGCTGGGGAATGCCATTATCTGACCCTAAAATTTGTTTCTTTTGAAGGGTTGAGGAAGGAAAATTTTTCTCAACATGTCCAGACGCTGTCATGGCAGGCTTGATGAGCAACAACGCGACTTATGAAGAGTACTGCTTCTTGACATTCAAAGCTCTGGCATTTCTGGCCAGTCCATCATTGTAAACACGTTGGCCTAAAGCTTCTTGACCTAGAAATAAATGTTAAAAAATTGTGCCGACATTGTTATTGTAAATTCAAGATTTTCCATTTGCAGAGACATATTTTATGATGCATAGTGAATATTTTTAGATCAGCGTCCACTTTGTATGCATTTGAGAGACCTGTAGAGACTACTGACTGCAGTGTAATTAATCAACACTTAAACATCAACCGTAAAAAAAATCATAAAATTGTGAATTAGATTGAAAAGAATTCATGATTCAAGTTTTTAACAGGTAAATTGGCCAAGAGATTATTAGTAATGAGTAATTGTGTCTTTTGTTTCATATGTGCATTTGAATGTATTTCCGTGATTGTACATTGCTCCTTGCTACATACTCTGTATGAAAAACAAAAGGCTGACAATGCAGGTTTTTCTGCAAGACAGTGCAATGTGATCATTTAGTGACATTAACACTCGATTACATGGCAGACTGCATTCAGATTATTTTCTTTGCAGTTGGCATAAATTTATTGCACACTGGATATTGAAATAAAGTTCTTCATGGAAGTTGTCTATAGGAAATAGGAAGATATTTTGCACAGTGGCATATGTTGAAACTAAAAATGGTAGTCCAATGTAAAGTGGAATAGTTTTGCAGTAAGCTGATTTCAACTTCAAGAATCCTTAGAAATAGAGGGTCCCGTCCTTTCGCAAAGTTAGTGTTTACAGGCAATATGGGAATAAACAAACCCTTGACTACATTTTGGTTTCTGTGGAAGTGTTGTTCTCATTTTATTTTTGAAGCATACTGTCCAAATTCAATGAATGCCAGTCGCTTTAGTCTGTAGAATAATGGTCCAACTGTTTGAGAGGAAAAATGTAAGTCATTATTATTATTGACCGTGCAGGAGTTTGTTAAAATGGCCCTCCATACCTGTTAAGGTGATCTGGGCATGTTCAACCAAGCAATACACAAGCCACAAAAGGAATGTCAGTAAAGTAAGTCCAATACTTCTACTGAATGACAGTATACCAGTCGTCATTGGAAACAAATTGGCGACTCAACCTGCTTACGAGACTAGTTCCCCATGTCTGCCATCTTTGGTATGTAAACTGCGCACACCACCCTCGAGGTGGAATGCTGAATATGCTGTCCATATTACTCATTCCTAGCCTACAACAGTGATGGTAAACAGGTATGGTCAATACCACCATACGTAGTGCACTAATGAACACGCCCCCAAATGTTTTCAGAATGGATCTCCATGCTCAACAAGATGATCGTGTCTACCTCCACTCCATCAGTTGTCCACGACGTTTAATTGCTTTCGTAAACCTGACATCACATGGACTGTTTGCATAACAAAAGGGCTGGTGCTTGCGCAACTCCGGTATTTCCTAATCATTTCAAAGAAAATTTTGAAGTGGAAAAATTCCGGGCACAAGACATTTGGCCTAATTTCTCGTCAGTTGTTCCTTATATTCGCAAGAGGCTTGAGTCAGCCTCAACTAGGCCCTCACACAGTAAAAACGTGCAAACTGTGTCATTTCCGTGGGACAAGTCATCCCCATTCTCCTCAAGCATCTGTGTTCTTACGCTTTGCTACCGCGTGCATCCCCAAACCAACATCTTGGTTCTTACGAATGGACTACTCAGCGCCCTACTGTTCCAGCTTTGAGTTCACATGAATGACTGAACAACTCAATGCTGAAGATCTCTCTGGGTGCATTCAGTCGCAATGCAGCAGTTCTTCAACAGCTCTGGTCTAGGCAAAGTGTTCTCTCCTATATGGTCAGGACTTCAATGCTGTAGCTGCCACTCGTCTGTTTGACGGGTACCAACACGGAATCTTTGAAGCTCTGGAGGATGGTCTTTACGGCTTCTAGTTCAGTGTAGAATGACTCCTACAAACAAAACAGAAAGCAGAGAAAATAGAGGGAAAGTTTGACAGGACAAAAAGATGTCACATGCAGAAGTATGAAATTGTTGATTTTACCCACGCAGGCGTAGGGAATTTTGAGAGGGGAGTCAGATAACGGAATAGGGGGAGTGTCTACCCATTTCAACGGCAGAGGAGTTTGGCATTGGACCTTTAATACTCGCTTACCCACACCCCTTCTTTATGCTCCTCATTCTAGGAACTACCTTCTTAAAGTAAGTTTTCATTCTGGCAATTTTGATTCAACTCACCTGCATTTGCACAGATTGTGCCAGTTCAGCGAGCAGCACTCTTGCTTCAGGAGACAGGATAAGCTGGGTGAAGTGAGCATCTAATAGAGCACTTATCCAATCAGCGACCTGGAGACAATACAAACAGCCAACCCCACTTCTTATCACAGCCAGCTGGGAAATTGCTATTTGAATATCATATCTCACCAAAAAAGTTTTGCCCCTGGCAAACGACAAAAACATGAAAAAATGGATAGAAAATTTATTACAAATGGCTCACCTCCATTTGAAAAAGTGAACAAAATCGAACGAAAAACATTTTCCAAGAATGTCCCAATTGCATCCCAAATATAGAGCACAAAAACTGGATGTAGATACCCATGTTGGAACCCAAAATCCTTCCTACTCCGCGTCAGAAGCAGAAACGACGAAAATCTTGGAGTCCGTTGCTCTCCCCTCCAGTTCTTACACCCATGTGATCAACCACACATGCATGTAATTGGTGATGGAGGAATCCAAACTATCACCCAATTAGAAACCAGGCCACATGTAATCCAGAGAGTCACAAACTGGTTGAGGATCTCCTGAATAATGTCCAATTAGGACTCTGGCCATGCTTTATCAAGCATGTATGATGTATAACCAATGATGTAGTGACCCCGACTCTTGTCCAATTTGGAATCAGGCTATTCAATAGACCTTTCTTTTTCTACTGGCCGATGCAGATATCAAATAATAAACAAATAATACAATCAATTATAAATTAAAAATGCTTCCCCCCTTTAACCCTAGTAATGCCAAATCCAACAAGATTTTATGTGATCTACACTTAGCATCAAGCATTTGGGAAGGATGATATCAAATGGTAGCTAATATTAATAAACGACAGAAAGGTCTACAAAAAAACAAGTGCCATGACAAAAATTAACTATAATGTGTATTGTATAAGCCACTGAATGATGAAGTCTCTTTCTATGGACATGCAAGTTACTTGCACAAGAATAAAATGGTATGGTCTTAAGTCTTGTATCAGAATCCCGTATGTCCAAAATCGCCTCAAAACTTCAATTTACTCACAATGTTAAGAGTTGGCGTGGAGTCGTCCTGGACACTGGCTGGCATTGTTGACAGAAGAAAATGAAGATATCTTAGTAACACCTGGAAATCATTGACCCAAATCACACAGAATGTGATGCTTTTCATGGTAGGTTCTTGGAAAATGGCCTTTAAATCTGGTTTAACTAAGATACGAAGAGACATTTCAAATGTCATCTCAATTGAGCTTGTAACATTTAACGAAGGCTTTGGGGGAATTTGGTGGTAATTGGGTCTCAACTTTTGCATGGTATAAACAAGAACAAACAAGAATCCTTCAAGTAAAAACTGACTACCGGTGAAGCACAAAAAATACTAACCAATGATTTGAGCCAATTTGGTATTCCAACTGTGCGTGCCCAAAATGAAGCAAGTCGGAAGTCACTCAGGAACAGCACAGCTGACCTACCCAATGAAACCTAACGCCAATTCACACACCTGCAATTTGTTCAAGCTCTCCTGCTATGCTCTCAAAAGTCGAAAGACCTCGCCATTTTGAAATAGTGAACTGGCTCACTCTGGTAACCAAACTCGGAAGCCTTTACTGTGGTTCTACCATGCTGCATGTGCATGTAACCAATTATCTGAATCTTCGACAAGTGGGGTGCTTTGACCAGGCCAAAATGCATGAACCCCTCGCGTTCCAGAATGCACACAACGGGTGAAAGTGGTATCCTGCAATCAAGAGATCTCCACAGAAAACAGTAACACGGCAACCCGTAACCCACCACCAGCTTGGCTAGTGGATGGAAATTCTCCCTGGTCCCCATGCATATTTCTTCCCCTTCACTCTGACCTCTGGCTGGTTCCAGTTTACTCTACCGCCCAAAAGGAGAGGTTCTCACAACCCCAAGATGGTTCAAAACTCAAATGACTCACCAGAGCTTCGTCAAAGCTGAACTGTCTTAAGCTATCAACGATGAACGTGTCATTGAAGGGGCAGCACAAGGCTTTATTACTGAAGCAATGCATCAAGGGACATAACAGATCAGTGTGTAATGTTTTATGATTCTGCACAGCAACCATGCTTCAACCATCGTCGCATGTCAATGACCTTCTTGTTTAAAGAAATCACATTTCATTCCCTTAGTGTTTGCCATTTTGTTATCTGACCTTCCAAATACAAGCATTTATCACAGGGCTATGGTATCAATTTCAGTTGCCAAAGTTGCCAGAGCAAATGAAGAGCTTATTGCCAATACGAGGAAAGCGTCATTTGGTTCCTTCCCTTACGTCACCATCTCGTGGTTGCCTCAAGCCAGTTTGTGGGGGTATTACTTAATAAAAAACAACTCAGTGCATAAGAACAGTTAAAAAAACATTTAGGGAGACCTGGTACCCTCTTTTGATTTTAAATATTCAACTGTGGAAACACTGCTCAGTATTTCAATGGTGAATATTTCACTTTGCAATGAAACCATTCAAATCAACTCCCCCCCCCGGAATGTGTGGTAAAATTGACTAAAATTGGATGACTCATGACTTTTAGGATCAAACAAGTAACAAACTGTAGTTCACTGAACAGTAATATCCTGTTAGGGGTAAGAGGTTTACATCTGAAAAACTGCTTCACAAAAAAATCCCTGTATAGCCTCTCCCCGGGACTCCAGACCTGGATAAGCCACTGCAGTCGCCAACACAGCGGCGAGATGAGGAGCTCCTTCCCACCTTGCCGACTATGTCAGCTGTAGTAAAACCTGACTGAAGCTTCATTAGTCAGTAAATCAACTGCATGGCCTCCCTCTGTTGCATCTTTTTTAACTTTGATTTCAAAGGATACAGGCACTGGGCACATGCTGTTGACACAGGACATGCAGTAGAAGTTTCCGGTGAACTGGTACCTGTGGACTCCTGACTCCCATTTGATGTGCCCTGGATATGTCTACAAAAGGAAACAAGAGTCTGTCGGGAACTCTCACAGAACAAGTTCAGACACCAAAATCATTTCAAAGCATTCCAATCAGGAGATGTAACAGGATTTTGTTGCAGTAAAATAATTATATTCTGGGCTTGAAATATCCACATGACAAAGTCCAGTTTGATCCAAGTCTTGTGCTATTTATGACTAGTAATCATTACTGAAACCATCATTCGATACTACACTTGATCAAACCAAATGGTCATCTTTACGAACTTCTTTTGTCTTTTTAAGCATTTGCTGTTTCCCATAAATTCTCTAATGCACAATAGTTTTAATGTGACCTGCAAATATCCATTGTCTAGTAAATATTTTTTAAGCTTTTTGAGGAAGACCGAAGCAATGCAACAGTAGGTGCTGAATGTTAAAAGATCAGGGATGGTTAGTATTTATGATAAGGGAATCCATACAGTACCTGATGAAGAACTGTAACACTTTTGTCAAGATATTATCTGGGATATCCTGCATGTGCTCAACACAGGACTTGACAACCTCTAGGTCTCTCATCTCGATGGCCGACAGTAAAAATGACGGACATGAGCTAAACAAAAAGAATACATCAAAGTGTCATTTTACACATGTAATTTAACTGGTGCCATTCAAAAATCTCGAGCCCGGATTCTTTCACACCTGGTCCTAATTTCATGGCAATGCTGTACTGACCATATTCTGGTCTGTATCTTTGGTGGAAACTGTCAGAAGTTAGAACGGCAAATTTCTATCAAGCAAACAGCAATTTGCATAAAACACAACCAGTTTCTTCAAGCGTGTGCATATGATAGACCATTTAAGTCATTCCAGTACTAGTTCCTTCAAAATCCACCAGATTTGAAGAAATGCTCAGCCCAACCGCTAATAACTACTTTAAGCCGGAGCCTGCCAACACCCTAAACCTTCAGGATACCTTGGCTAGAAACCCTGCCAGACACATCAGGCTGCATCACGTCAAAGTGGCTTGCCCGCCCAGTGTAACAAGATCCAACAGGTCAATTCTCCCCAAGGCCCGACAACCTACGAGTCTGCGTTTGTTTTTCGATCAACCTTTTGCGCCTACCTCGCAGCCACATTACACTCTTCAATAATCCTCAGTAATGATTTCTTGGGCCAGAAGTGCTTCTTTGTCTCATCCTTGTTTCGATCAGTGATGTTGTTAAGAATCAGGCTTGCCAATAATGTCCTTGAGGGCAAGTCTAGATCGGTTTGGGATTTCTCCAAGAAGGCTTTGCAGACTCTGCTGAAGTGTAAAAGAGTTTTAACCTGAAGCAAAAAAATAATTGTACATAACTCAGGTGACACTATACTCACGCAAAAGCAATATGCTGTTTCTGCAAATTAAAGGACTTGTATATTGGTACATGTACATGCATGCGTATAATGCTGGGGTGAGATTGAGCATAAAGGCTTAAAGAAGCTGAATTGTGACAATACTTTTGTACACAGCCAGTGAGGGAAAAAAAGCTGAAATCCAAAGCCAAAAAAGCTGGAATCAGCTAAAAAGCTGAGAAATCTCACCCCTGATAATGTGACAATTTATACCTTAGTGGGATCTAGCATTTCTTCTACGATACTTTCCACTTCATCTTTGTGAGGCGTTGTTGACCCATCCTGTCAAGAAACAAAACAGCCAACTGAATAAAACTCTGAGCCAAATCTACAGTAAATGTTAATGACCACTGACCAAATATTGCTAAGTACATGTACACATGATAACATGCTCAAAAATGACACCCTTGTTGGCTGTGTAATTATTTTTACAAGCAGAACCAGGAAAATGCAATTTTTTATTAACTAGGGAGCAAGTATCAGGAAATTTCATTATGATAAAGCAACTGGAATAGAAGGCAGAAAAATTCACCAATTTCACAGATGAGGAATACCACTGTTAGTCAATACCAAACTTACATGCCATTTCTGCAAGCACTCTATGTCCAAAATCTTCCAAACTGCCACACCGAGGAAAAATCCCAATACCGAATTCTTTTTAGAATGTACATAAGTCATATGTATATTAAGGCCCATGCAAATTTACAGCGGCCAGTTTGAGTAAACTTCAAATAACAGTACAACTGTATAGCCAAATAATGTATAGCTGGGGTCAAAGTTCAGACAAACTAGGACTACATACAAGAATTATGAATTCTATGTTCAGGTACATGTACATTCTTGGTGCCGCTGTCATTAGAAGATACAGTTGTCGCATGCAACATGTCTGACTATATCAGATGCCCCAAAGTGTAAGCAGGCGAGGCAAACCTTCGTTTTGGGTTTCTCCGTCCAGTCAAGCGTGACTGGAATTCTTGACTGTGTGCTGAGGGCTGCTGAACTCTCTGTTCCTAATAATGAAGCAAGGCTGCCGGGCTGATCAGTAGATGATGACATACTGGCTCTGATATCTGTTTGAAAAACTACCAAATAATTCCAAAACATTAAAGTAAATGTTATAAAGAATCAGCAACATGCAGTGAGCATGAGCGATGAGTCAATCTGCACAATTGATCAGAGTTGCTGATTCGAGTCATGAGACGTGGACTCAATTCGCTTTTTTTGTGACTTGTGACTTGACTTGTAATTACCAGCTTTGACTTGTGACTTGACTTGTTTTGCAAGAAATGACTTGTTACCAACCCAAGTCAGATGCTACTCAACCAGCCCCCTATTCAGTCTACGCCTAGCGTGCATTAAAATGGGGCTTCGGCTCGCACACCAGCTTCTACTTCACCTAGCTGCAACTGCAGATCAGGGCAGCATGCATATCATGCTGCTACGTTGACGTTGTGCTGATGCATGACTAGGATAATAGCGCCCTCAATATGTCATCATTTCATCTCAATGCTTATTTCCACAAATGCCAAGTACATTTATTAAATGTGATGCACCATCCCAAAACCAGAATTTCGATTTAACATGGATCACTTTAAAGTGTAACAGCTGAAGGAGAGGAATTGTCCAACATCACAAATACCGACTTCAGCCTGGTTTGGGGATGGTGGATCACAAATTAAAGAGAGGTCCAATATGCGACAGATATGTGATAAACTGCAAGAATAGTAATTACAACACAAGTGAAAAGGGGGAGTTATAGAGGCACTGTCAAAATAATTGGACAAAACGTGTTCAGCTGTCTGAAACTCATAACTTGTAACTTGGTAAGTTGACGCCTGGCTCTTTTTGCCTATTACAGCTGGGCAAATTAATGTGCGGCTTGACTTGTACTTGGACAAAGAGACTTGGGACTTGACTTGCCCTGTGACCAAATGACTTATGACTTGACTTGTGACTGGACCTAATGACTTGTGACTTGACTTGGACTTGCAACAAGTGACTTGCAGCCACCTCTGCAATTGATCGGTTGTGCCGTGCTAACAGTTGATCCTTCACGAAATCTCAAACTTTAGTTTTCGATTTCAACATAATCTTCCACAACCTTGAATTAGAATGGAAACTGTAATCGATAGATGGCAAAATTAAATGTACTGTATGAATAGATCACGCCATCAGATGGACCATTTATTGTGCAGAGACTGAAGGCACCCAACACAAATATTTGAGTTTCTCTGAGTGACGAAGGTGGATAAAGTTATGACTCAACCTTATCCCAACAACTGTGGGGTTCAACGTCCGCTGCACTCCCACAAATTCTGGGGGTAACTCAAACTTGCTGACAATCATGTCCATGTGACAATGATGGGCAAAAGTGGTGATCATTATCATGTTTATGCAAAAGAGAAACCTCTAAAAACATTGATGAAATTCCTCCGAATTGCAACAAATGTCACTCATATGCATGTTAGGAATCTGAATTTGAAAAGAAAAACAATTCCGGCTTCCATACATGTAGGCCTGGTTCAGATCATGCCAGATAGTAGATTTAGGACTACATTACAACCATAATGTTAAAATAATGGTAAAAAAGTATTTAGGCACGTTAGGCCTAAACCGCTAAATTAAAACAATGAAAATGGATTCCCATGATTATGGTGACTCCAAAAATAAGCAAATTTCTTGAACTATGTACAGGACTAGGCGTGTGTTCCTTCCTCCATGTGTTCCTTCCTCCATGGGTGGACTCCCTGACCGTAGTATGTTATGAAATGAAGTCAACGTCCAACCATGGAGGCCGGAGGTAGACTCCATGCATGGTCCAACCTGGGCTAGGTCATCAGTCACGCAACAGGCAACGAATGGTTGTTTGCTGTACATGTACGTTGGTTGGTTTTGTAAAAGAAAAAAATGACAGTATGTATTTGATTACCCGAAATCCTGCGGTGGATCGGTCAAAAGTTTGGTTTACCTTGACTGACGAATCGCATGTGAACTGAAGATGAACACACAACACACGTGCAACTTGTCGACCGTACCACACGCGTGAGACATGTGGGCACCCGGCCTGCAAACGCGTGATCGATCGACTGAGACGTGATACCGCCCTCTACATTATATTTACAGGACAAAACCTCACTGCACTGCTAGTTCCACACGCGGGGCGCGTCAACGTGGCGTTGAGCTTAGTTTCCAAATTCCATTTCCCGGGACAGGCACGGAATCCTTTAATTTTCGTCGCTAAACTTTATGCACAAGAACTCCTGCATGTCCTGTCTTGCTGAGCGAGGCCATACCTCAATATCAAAAAAGCGGTAAGAATTTTGACGTCAGGCCTCAGGGTGACCTTGTGTCAGTGGTCATGTGATGTTTAATTGCTGTCACTATTATTTTTTTGTAAAGTCAACAGCCTTGTCTTACCGCAAATACTGCATGGGTGATTTTGCACAGTGGTAGAAAGACATTGTGGGAAGGAAAAAGGTCGACCGTTGTGTAAAATCACCCATGCAGTATTTGTGATGAGGCTTATGACAGTATTGGAAATTAAGGCCTCAGTATAGTATGGGTCACATTCAACATGATTTTCCAGGACTGTTGGTTTTTCGATGTACACTGAACAAACCTTCACCGTGTACATACTCCCATACTTTTAACACATTTTTTGGCTGTTTCAATTGTGCCAACTTACTCTTGCCATCACAGCTATTTGTGCAACCAAATCACACATGCCTTCTTGGTGAATATGGGGAGGTTTATTCACCTTATATCCTCATTAAAATGGTGAAATTCTTGAGCATTTTGCCCATCCACACTACAGAAACTCAGCAGCATGCACTGTACATGTACGCTGGCCTGCATTAGTCATATATCGCACATGTGTGGCAAACTTGATGTTGTGGTTTTGCAATAAATTGTTTATTCTGAACAACAATGTAACTTACCCCTGTAGTGTGTGCTTATTTTAATCAAATATAGTCGTAAATCCCACTTCTGAAGTTGCCCACGACCCCTCATTTTGGCATTTTTCGAGCAATTGTTTTTCGTCCGTGTAAAACTGCCATTTTGAATTACCTTATTACGTATTCATGAGTCATGAATATCATTTGTGCAGCATTTAAACCAACGGAAGAAAAGTTGGAGCAGTGGGAAAAGTTTTGTTATAAATATATATTTAACCGATATGTTTTGTGAATGGTTTCTGGGGTGTCAAGCTGCCCCTTGGTAACAAAAATTTGCATGTGAACACTTTCCTTTTGATATGCAAAGCAACAACAATTCCAGTCAAAACGCTGCTCACAACTCGCGAAATGGGCTTGATTGAAGCCTGGAATAGGGATGGGATTTCCAACTGAGAGATTGCCAGACATCTAAAAGTTAGTGAGTTTGTCGTTCGATATAACTTGAAGAAGTTGGAGGAATATGGATCTATGGAAAACCTACCTCATTCTGGCAAACCCAGGTCTACCACGGAGTGGGATGACCTGCAGCTCGTGAGGTAGTCAAGGAGAAATCCCTTCCTGACTGCCCCTGAATTGGCAATGGAGCTTGCCACGACAGCAGGGGTGGAAGTTCACACAAGCACTGTCTCCAGGCGACTTTCTGCAGCTGGTTTGAATGGCAGGGTTGCCAGGCACAAGCCCCACCTTACTGCCGACCACAAACAACTGCGATTAGTCTGGGGCGGGAGCACCTTGACTTGACGGCCGACGACTGGAGCTGGTTGTTATGGACGGACGAGTCCGTTTCAACTGTTCCAGTCCGATGGCAGGGTTTATGTGTTGAGAACAGTTGGAGAGGAGTTCAAGGAATGCTGCGTCGTTCCTTGACGCAGCACGGAGCCTCAGGGATTATGGTATGAGGCTGCATGAGCTCTGCCAGTACCGGCAGCCTGGTGTGCGTGACAGAGAACATCAACGCAGACGTCTCTGTCGACATCCTCCAGGAGACCATGCTGCCAGCTGCCCACTATTTGATCGGCCATGAATTCCTCTTCCAACACGATAATGCCCCGCCACACACGGATAGAATTACCCAGGAATTCTTGGCTTATCTGACCCCTTATTTCTTTGAGAAATGGGGAGGGGGTAGTTGGCAGTTCGAGTTGATGACTTGGCTGCCATCTTAGATGCCATTGACTTTATGCACACGAACATGAAAGCGTTAGCTTTCGGACCCCAAATTAATCGGAATTGTTTGTTTTCACACCAGAAACATAAATTTACCGGAATAAAGATATTAACACAGACATAGGTAAAATTTTGTGGGCCTTTTTTAGTACTTTCCATGAAAAATTACACAAAAGTTGTTCAGTAACAGTGTGTGATATGACTTATGCAGGCCAGTGTACATGTATACATGTACATGTACTCTCATAGCTTGACCAACCGCAACACAGCACCTATTTTTCCTTGTTTTCTTTTCACCCACAGATGAAAGCCGTACGGTGATTGGTCTAAAGACTCTAATTTGCTTCCATTCCAATGACCAATCACAGCTCAGCTTTCATTTGGAAGGTCACAGTTACATGTATTTAGTTAACTTTTTCTTTTCCTGCATTTGCTGATGGCTTGCTTTGTATAGTCCTTGGTTTTACTTACGTTGTTAATTCCTGTCTTTGTTTTGTGTGTTTCTGATTAATGCCAAATAAATAATAATAATGATAACCTGGCAAATGCCTGGAAGATGTTAATGATCGGGAAATTACATGCTTCAAAGATTTCGAATCCGGGCCCATCATGACAGTTTTATCTAGTTGTTCAGTAGCAAAAAACATGATTGATAAGTATCTCTACTGAGTGGAGTGTGAGTATGCCTCCTTTTATGATTTTGGACAGGATCGTCATACTAATGCTCCGTGCCTGTACATAGAGTAAGGTGACAACGGTTCTCAAAAATTCCAAAGACTCACCAAAAATACCTTCATCACCACCTACTGGCTCCCGTAAATGCCAGCGTCAAACGGTTGGGGCTTCAGGGTCCAAAAGTGTGACATTTTTGTGTCCCTGTTACACCTGACCTGTGTAATTAGACACGGAAATATCATTGTAATTGATTTCAAACTATTTCCATATGTTTGGCAGGTTATTTGCATTAATTCATCACTTTTAGAAATCAGAGAACATTTGTGTTCTGAAGTTACAATTTCATATGTCAGATGTGACAGGGACACACACAAAAATGGACCCCTAATTGTAAACATGTACCTGACCTTTGAGCTCTAAAGAAATGCCTAGAAATAAAGATTAGAAATTAGAATACATTTATTACATATATGTATAAAAGTTAAAGAGCTCAGCTACACTAAAAGGTCGGTTTTCAATTTTTTGGTAATTAACTTGCATGAAATTTGTAATAAACTCTTCTCTTGTTTTTAAAACGTATTGCTTTACTCATTGAGTCCTGGTAATTTCCACCCCATGGACACCTGCAGTAAATTTACTGTAAGCATAGAGCCAGCAACAGACAACAGGTGCAGGCTGACCTTTTGCATTTGACCCAACCCACTGTTGTGTGCTGAGAACATTGCATGTACACGTACACATACACGTGTGGGTATGTACATGTACTGTAGCTCCTTCCGTTGCTTTGTCTGTACATTGGCTCAGCATTCATGTCCTGTTCATATACAATCAGCCAATGTTAAAAGTGCAATCGGGGGGGGGGGGAGCATGTTTTCATTGTGCCTGGGCTGGGTGAATAGAGGTTTTCCCCAGTGGCACATTCACATGGCTTTCTTGGTGGCACAAATTCCTGTAATGCACGTGATTGCACAACATGGGCCTACTTTAATCAGTCATCGTGCACACATATTGTATGTTCAAGGACGGGACATTTTCTTTCCTGCCATTTATTGATACTCAAGGACAATCAGCCTGTTCTTTAGCAATGTGTTCTTATTATTTGTAGGACAGTTTTAATCCAAAGGTTGCTTCCCTGGGACAACTGTAACAATATCCTGTTTTGGGGGGGACAATTGCTTTCTTCAGTCAGAATATAATACAATCCCCACTTACACAGTGAGTCTTCACATGACAACTCCCGCGCCCCATTCCGCCCCAACCCACCCCGTCCCGCATTGCATCAGTTGGGTAACGGCAGCTTATGTATTGTTTTTGTTAATTGTGACACACTACTGTAGTCAACATTGATGTACCACCAAACGTGCAATTGAGAGTTTGACATGAATTACATGTAACAGTGTACATGTAATTCATCCATTTATTCAGCATTTGAGACTCCAAATCACTTTAGTATTTGCCTTAAGATGCTGTGTTTACATTACCACTGTGGAGAAGAACAGCACCAGAGAATGTCCAGCTAATCTGATAAGCAGATGAGTATAGATTTGTGACACCAAGTCCTGCAATTGGCATTAATTGATCGGCCATGTGTACCATTATTTAAGTGAAGTGCTGTGTTGAGAGAACTGGCATGTGAGACTGACCGGCAAAAAAACTGCACAACCAACCTTTTGAACATACACCACCCAAATACCACCAAACAACCAACCAGCAACTAAACCCGACCAACCAGTGAAAATACCCATCCACTCAACCATCCATCACCCACTCAATGCCAACCCAACCTAAACCCCAACCATCCCCTAAAGTGTGCCGTATGAAATGTAAAGGTTTAAAAGCAGAATTTGCATGTACATGTATATGTATAGGTGTACATACTGTACATGTACATAAAACCAATGCTCTCATAAAATCATGTGTGCTGATTCCATAAGGCAGCCTTTGCATGTACAAGGTACCTTGCAGTTTCTTGTGACCAGCAACAAATTGACATGGTTAATCCTACAATATCTCTCAACTTGTCTTTGAGATATTTTTTTTCACAGATTATAGATGTACAATGCATGCATGAAGGATTAATGGGCTATGAAGAATTAACCTGTTAACAAAGATAATTTGCTGATCACCTGTTTACTCTATTTACACATATGCTAAAAGACTTGCTTGCAATGTTACATAACGTGCCTTCATTCTGGTAACTTGTGACTGATCAAAATCTGATTGCACAGAGGTTGAAAGTGCATTGTCCCTACCCTGATAACTGCTGGTATCTGATCTGCTGTTTTGTGCATGTAGCAGTTAAGAGTTAGCAGGGTATAGGAGCTGTGTAGTAGTGGTAGTTAGGCCATCCGACCTGTATCATGAGTGGCGTTGGGTTGCATTTGCCGGGGTTATCAATTCTCCTGTGTTAAATGTTGGTGCATTTGAATTTGTTGCATTTCATTTGGTAAGGTTCCTACCGTACGTGTAGGAAAGACCTGAGGAAGGGATGGCAGTGCGGCAGCGTGCACTTTGACCTTGGCAGCATAGTATAAACATGAGTTCTTCCATGGTTCTTGTACCATATGTGTTCTGTTATGGGCAGCCTGTCAGTGCTTTTCTCTTCTCGATTGTAATGAAGCTTCTTTTGTTTCACCCGACAGGTTTCAGTGAGACATCTGCCTCAGCGAAAACAGTCTGACTGATTTGCTATTCAGGTCAGCCAATCTTGACTTACAAGACACTCATGGACAATTTGTGGTCGAGCACCCATAGTTGCTGTTTGGATTGCCAGCCTGCTATGGACATTGTCGGTGGCAACTCTTGTCACAATCCCCTGTGCAGAATCAAAGACAGCCTGGTGTGGTTAGTTGTTCCCAAATAGTGCAGAGATTTTCAGCGAGCGCGAGTCTGGGAACCAGATGCAGGCAGAATGCCGCACGCTGAAATCCACACCGACGTGCATGAACTGCACACCCAACGGAACGGGCGTTGGTACTTTGGTGGGCTGGCTTCTGCAGGGGCGTGCTGCTTCACCCATCCTCTAGATCTCATCAAGGTAGGAAACCTCCCGAGACTCTTCAGTCGTTGGGAGGGGCAAATTAAACACAGGATTCCAGCTATAAGTCAGCATCGTTGCCAAATAAAAAAGGGGGGGACATCTTCTCACTTTGGCTGTAATCCTGAGCAGTGAACCAGGTTAGGATTTCAAAATAATAAGGTAACTTAAGAACAGAGCACACATGTGAGTTGGCATATGGCCGCATTGATAAGGCAGGCCTCACATGTCTTTTGGTATTCCTGAATGACTTGGGATGTCCTTCATTTCAGGCTTGCTCAGAATAGTAAACTGGCTCATTGGTAAGCATTGCGTAAAAGAGTGCATGTAGCTAAAACTTGAGCAGTAATATTTAAACTATTTTCCACATTGGATTCGTGGTGACCCCGCTTCCATCTCTGTGTCCACAGGTCCACCTACAGACCCAGCAGAAGGTCAAGTACAGGGCCAGTACCATGGCAGTGTACGTTGTGCGCAACCAAGGGATCCTTGCTCTTTACAATGGGCTCAGTGCGTCTATTTGCAGACAGGTACATGTAGCAAAGACAATTTAACTTCTTGCTCAATCAAGGGCGGGGAGGGGTTGAATATTTGTTTAGCAGTTTAAATTCGATCCAAAATCTGACCCCCCAAAATTGCTATAGAACTTCTCAGTACTGGTACACGTACACGTATTTTGTACCGGCAAGTGTGATATAAATTGTTTGTTGTATCTGAAGCACTGTAGTGGGCAAGAGTTTATCAGATAACCCACAAACTGGTAAAGACACTGCCAGCGTACAGCAAGGCTGCATAGCTCAGGGATCTCTGGTGCGGGGTCTCTGTACGTGTATATCTTCAGAGTGCTAACTTGTCATTCCTCGCGTAGAGAAGCTTTGATGCCTCCTGGGTGCAGGCATTTTTAATTCTTTAGCAGCGCATGATGAAATAAGATAAAGTGAATTCCATATGATATACATGTACATGTACTTGTATAAAAAAGTTTTCTAAATGCACATCATAGGCCACTACCGGTACTAAAAAGCATATTCAAAAGTCAGCAGCAAAATTTATCTGCAGTACATTGAGCATACGTGTGTGTTATTTGGCGCAGATCTACATGTATGCGTTAGTAATGGGTGTCAAATGAAACACTTGCTCATTTGGTCCTTTGTTTTGCACATTTCTCCAAAGAAAAGTCCCAAGTGTACTCCTTTGCTTGCCAATTATAAGATGGTGTCTCAGCGCACTTGGACCGGGTGTTCAGGTACTCAACCTCCTCCCGTTTGGGGGCTGGAACCGATAGGTTCACCGGTGCTTTGCCGTTGGATGGCCAGTGTCACATCATTCTGCTGTAACCTCATTACAATGTCTCGTAATCATTGTTGACTTTTGCTTTTACATAGATGAGCTATTCCCTGACAAGGTTTGGACTGTATGAGACCATTAAGCATTGGATGACAGCCGATAACCCCACCAAGCCCCTGCCATTCTACCAGAAAGTCATGCTTGCTGCTGGGGCAGGCAAGTCATTTGTCCATTCCACAACCACACTTTTTTTTTTAGCTTAGGGCTCCCTTTTCATACATGTATTCTATGGTTCTCATTTCCGACCGACCCTATTTTGGGCTCCGGATCACGAAAAAAAAAAAGCTTTTTTTCCCCGCCGACCCTGCTAAAAAGACCTAAACCCTAAAAAATCTTAAGGGAAAAAAATTGGCCAGCATGACCTTTGAAAACAAAAGCCCTGAAAACTTACGATTTCGCAAACAACCAACAGCGACGGTCGGCGTTCGCGTGAACATTCGGTATACCACGCTTTTTCGTGGCCGACTGAGGTTCGTGCATAGCCCTACACTTGTCTTGACCCAGATTCGTACAAGGGGATTTTCAACGTGAGCAGCATGGTACCGACCAGCAGGATTAGGCTTCCTCAGTCCAGCGCGGTATGTTTTGTGGCTTCGGGTAACAATAAGAACATGTGTATCCCATTTGCATGCAAGTGTACACACAAAACGTGTTTTTTCGATTTTTTTCCTTCATTTATCTTTGTTTAATACTTATGTATATCAAAAATGCAGAGAGAACAAAAAGGCCCCTGTACATGAAAAATTGAGGATAAATGACAAGTCTACTCGTGTTGCTACGCGCGCTGATCATGTCATTCAATATGGCGGCCTCCACTGTTGTGACCTTCGTTAGTTGCATGGTCCAAGTAAAATCACGGAGTACGATTATGATAGGTCCAACCTGGGTCCAAGATGCGGCAGAGAATACTCAGTTAAACAAGTATCAAGAATATATGTACATTGTGCATTTGGCCTGGTTTATTCCGTCATTTATCCACCAGCAACATGGAATTTGTTTTTTTTTAAGGTTTTTTTTTTTCAACCGACCAACCTTATCTCAAGTGGTAAAAGAAATGAGAACCATACAATTTGATAAGGGTGCCCTTACTTGATTCCCCCCCCCGGTCATTCTTGTGTAGATAGTGTTGTTGTTTATATTTGTCTTTGTTGTACACTAGCCCTGTTGAAATATCCCGTCTCCGCACTCCTTTGCTATCAGCAGAGAATTTTCTCTTCAAATTTGAGGGTATCATTCTCTTAAAACACAGTCAACTTGCTGGAGGAGACTTAAAAGAGATGCAGAAAATTGAACAATTTCTGAATAAACTTTGTCATCTAAAATGCATTTAAAAAGTATAGATATTTTATTCATAAAAGAAAGATATAGCATGGCTAGATATACATAATGGGGTGGTCCAGGTTTGGGCTACTGGTAATTGATATAAATAACATATCAGTGTTTGTTCTTTGCAGAAATTTTTATTTGGCTTTACATTTTAAGGAATGCCTTTTTTCTCACAGAAATACTTGCTGACCTTATGACACATTTGAGGTTTGCTATTTGTCTTCACAGAAGCTAAGATCTGAGGGTCAAGTTTGTGAAATTTGAGTGAGAAAGCACCGGTAATACATTAATCACAAGACCGGAGATCAATTTAAAAAATTTAACAGTCCATGACCACACACATAATGTCGCTATTTGTTTGTCAAAAGTTTTTATCCGGAACTTATACAGTGTATCAAAAAAAGAGAGAGCTGCGTACAAATGTATATGAAGAACATGCAAGACATCACGAGGACTCGTTAGTGTAACATCAGTAGTTGTTAGACATGGTATTGGAAATTTACCTCAAATTTGATTCAACTTAGTAATACATTTGTGTTTACTTATCATTTAAAAAGAGTTTGACTTTGGTCCTTGAAACGAGACACTGTCACTTAGAAATGACATGTACATGTACTTAAGTGTTGCAAACGTGCTGTTGAAAAGTAATTTGAGTGTGTGTGCAAGTACAGTCCAAGACAAACATTAATAACAGTTTTACAGTTCTAGACTATAATAAGCGTTCTGGAATAGGGTCAGGTTTAGATAAGATTAGATAGTATCGTCTATTTAAAGCTCATTTGTCACACCACAAGTGAGTCGACAGAACTTAGAATTGACTTAAGGTGGTCTGACTTCGTCATCATCAACAGCCAGGTTTGACCCTATTTGTTGGACTTGGGACTGTGTAGCCCAGCTTACATATACATGTAGGTGATCCAAAGGGTTCAAAGTCAGAGGGAGTCAAGCGGTTAAAATACTCCACCAGATTTAGTTGGACTCCCTTGGACATGTACCCTGACTGCATGTACCTTTGTTAAAATAGCAATTCTTGGTACCTATTTTCACGTGACTGTTGAATGATAAAGAGTTGGTCGTCAATACACCACAAGATCTCAAACCAACTAAAGATCTCTCCCACCAACCAAAATTCTAGTCTGATTCAAGACAGGATCTATTCAACCAAACCTCTCTGTGACATTACTGTATTTCGTTGCTTTAAACCCCAATAGCCTAGGCCCATTTGACTAGGATACATCCTCAATCCTTCATAATGCTCCAAGTGCCCCCATGAAAAAATACAGCCTCAGTCCTCCAAAATCCTCCAACATTTCTTGAATATGTTCTGTGGAGGGGTGCCCACTGCCCCAATCCTTCAAAATCCTCCATTAATTCCTCTCATTATGTTGAGGCAGTTTGAATGGCATCCTGGAGCATACAGGGTTGGCATGAATTTATGCATTCTGAACATAACACAAGGTCTAACCCACAACCTTGAGACAATGCATCCTTCACAATCAGCAATGCAATTTTGCCATGCAGCCTCAATCCTCCAAAACTGCCCGAAGGATTTTGAAGGATTGGGGATGGTTAGGGTTAATATTGGAGCGTTGGAAGCTGATATCTCTAGCGGCTTGCTCCCATAAATTTAGCACCTCAATGTTGTGGGGAGCAAGTACTTGACCTCTTGAAGTTGAGTCCCATTTCAAGCCCTGAACTGTAATATTCAGATGATTGATGGTGTCTCCCCTTTTGTGCTCATTTAGTGATTGAGCCTTGTCAGTGGAGAGTGTTGCTTCCAAATGAGGGGCTTCAGTGTGGAAAGAAATTACAGTTTACAATGCAAAATGACAGGGAAAACAAGCCCCAAAGTTACCATCACATCATCAGTCATCTTTTTTCATGTGCTTGAACTCGCCCGAATCTACGCAGTTTATGAATCTGAATGCAGACTGCGTATGCATAAAAAAGGAACTAAAACTTCATTTTATTGTTGACTGCAAAGAGAGTGTTTTAAAAATTCTTCTAGGTCCACAAAACTCAAGATACTGATACATATTCATGTACAATTTACTGAATATACATGTACATGTACACAGCGAACAAACAAACAAACAGATGTACACAGGGAACAAACAGACAAATGTACACAGCAAACAAACAGACATGTACATGTACACAGCTAACAAAAAAAAAAACAGACAAGTACATGTACACAGCGAACAAACAGACAAGTGTTCGTACATGTACACCAAGAAACAGGCATAGGGATGTCAAGTCATGCAAGTAGTGATAGAAATCAGGGGTGAGATTTGCCAGGATTTTCCCTGATTTCAAGATTTTAGGATTTTCCGATTTCAGAATTTTCAAACAATTTCTTTTAAAATCTGGAGTTTGCCATCAAGGTTTTATTATGTGTAAAGTTGCCAGAGAATACAAGAAGTGGGTGTTTTTAAGGAGTGCCTTTAGGAAAAGAACTGCATACCATAGACCCTATGCTTCTGTGGGGCTCTCAAAACCTAGGGTGATTATTTCCTGAATATTTCATTTTCATCCAGTCTCACCCCTGAGAAATGATTGCATGGTTTTTGGCGAGCTGCGAAGCAAATGCGAGCCCTCGTACATTTATGTACATGTAATACCGATTTCTGTCTTCTGTTCGTCCGTCGGGCCGTCCGTCCGTCCGTCCTCAAATGTGAAAGCTTTTCCTTGCAGGTCCATGGGTTTTAAAATGTGCCTCTGAGTTCTTGTTCGCTTCCTCTTGGAATTCTCTCAGTATTTAAATAGTCTCATATGGCGTTAATGCTTTGAAGCGTAGTTTATGAAATTAATGAAAAAGTTATAAAAGTTGAATGTTAACGTTTTGAGCTGTACTTACCCTGTAGTACATGCAGTGTACATGTACTTGTACGTGTATATGTACCGGTACCTACATGTATACGTATGTACTGACCACTCCTATAATGTACATGTATAGACAGTGTATAGACACATACATGTAGAAATGTACATGTACACTGTGTGGGAAAAATGTAAGGGATGGGGGACAGATGGGGGACAGAAGTGACAGATAACAACGTAGGATGTTTGTTGGGGGAGCGGTACCTGTAGGAGGAGGATTAAGGGGACAAGGTACATGTAGAAAGGGGATGAAATGCTGGATAAGGTTGGTGTAATGGTTGGGCTGGATTAGTGGGATGATGGGACAGCCAGAGTAAGAAGTGAATGATGGGGAGGG
>NW_019091380.1:2153976-2269247 GCF_001949145.1 Acanthaster planci | reverse complement strand
TAGTTCCCTGTCAGCCATATTGGCACCAAGACACGATACAACACATTTGAAGTATTCAGAGGTCAACTCTTTTTTAAATATTTAACTGTTAAAATGCAGTATTGAAATTATATTTTGGAGCTTCAGTCCATTGTTTGATAGTTGAATTGCCTGTGTCCATAATAATTATCTTTGTTTAAAATTGATATGCATGTAGACATACTCGATTAGGGTTATTGTATTTTTTTCTGCTGCGTAAAGTAATTGTTCAATAAACATATAGGTACATGTAGCATGTGAGACACGTTAATATGGTCGATTCAGATATCTTGCTGAACCACGCATAGTGGAATCATCAGACATTGCCATTAACCCCGTCTGCCCTGAATCCTCCAATTTTAATATGATTTTGCACACACTCAAAGATTATTCAGCCGTCCATCCATAATGTGCATTTCAATCACCTGGCATTTATATTTACAAGTAATTGAAACATGCAAATGTGAACAGCAGATGGGCAATTGAGGCCATCCCTAGAGTTGGGTGCATAATTTATATTGTACATGTAAGTACTGACACGGCAGCTACATATAAGAATAACCGCCTAAGAGTAACAGACACAGTGGAAGCATTGTGCAAATATAGATAATTAGATATGGCGGTTGAGTATTGAATGAATTGTAAAATCCACCGCCTTTAAGCTGTACTGACCAATAATGTGATATTAGAAGGGTTTGAATATGTTCAATTTAGACATATTAATTTGGTCTCAGAATACCTTAAAGTGTAGAACAAATCGATGAGATTTCAGAATGTTCTAGGGATTCATGTTATTACCATCCGCTATCTTCTAGCCTATAAACTTCAGTCCCTTTCAACCATCACTCAACGTCCATATCTCCCATGAGAGGTTGAACTGCCTCTTTGAATGGTTCTTGCCAATGTGTTTCCTTTCATATTTATTCCTCTTTTGTTTTTCTGTCTCATTAAGAGGGTTTCAGGAGTTTGTTTAATGGAGCATCGATGGCCACAGTCAGAGCCGTCCTCATGACCATTGGACAGGTATTCCTCCGTACAATATTTCCCCCTCCACCACCAGATCTGTTTCATAAATGGACTTTGCCTCCCAGGTGTGTTTACATGGGCCAGTTTCATGGAGCTGCACATTGCAAATGCGTTGAGCTCAGGAGAGTTTCGTTTGAAAGCCAAAGCAGAGACTTGGCAACTATTCAGCTCTTGACCGATTCTAAACTCTGGCTTTCGAAGCAATCATGTTGTCATCTAGTCCATCACAAGTGCCTGCAAGCCCCGTTACAAGTCACCCAGTCTCAGCTCGCAAGCTTTTCAAATGAACTCTGGAAAAAGCATTCAAAGTAGCCCCCGCTACTTGTGGTTTTTGTTATGAAAAGAACTTGTGACTGGACTTGTGACAGACGCTTCCACAACGCTGCACAACATGATCGTGTTCTGTTTGATCCATACTCGATAAGCATGTTAGGTGGGAACCCTCATGAATTTTCCCACAATCTGACTAGCATCTATAGCCAAAGCAGGGTGCAGGGTGGCAGAATCCAGTGGGTTAGGGAATTTTAACAGCAATTGTGGACCGTGAAAGTAGATCATAAATTAAGAACAAAAAAATAATAAAATTATATGGTGTCTGAATTAAAAAATATCCTTCAAAAATGTTTAGAGGGTTTGTTTTTTTGCCTTGGTGTAAACAACCTTCCTCCAACAGTGTTAAAATGATCCTCAAGGAGACGTCATCAAAAAGCCTGAATGGCAGGGATGATCACAAATGGTTTAAAGCATGGAAACAAGACTTTTGTGGTGTCTGTCATCTGTGGACAGCTTTGGCCATTTTTCTTTTTATTTTTCTCCTGAAAGAAGCACCGTTGCAACTCAACATGCAGGTACTGAGAATTCCCATTTTTGGGTTTCCTTTCCAGATTTCGCTGTATGATCAGTTCAAGCAAATTCTCCTAACCACTTCCTTCTTTAAAGACAACATCATCACGCATTTCACAGCCAGCATCATGGCCGTGAGTACCCTCTGAAGAATTTTCTCCTCTGCCGTTTTTATTGGTTAAACTAAACCACAAGTGACATTTACAGATTTGAGTAAAGGCCCTCCCTTGGTACAGGACACAATACAGCGTGTCGCTGATAGCTGACCACGGAGAGGTCATTGCAAGAAAGCATTGTTCCTTTGCCCAAGGACACAATATGTACTTTTTAAACACAGGACTTGAGATGCATTTCTGGGTGTGAGACTAGCTCTGCATTTGTATAATGTGACCCCGTTTGTGAGTAATAAAGGATTTAATGCAGTATGTTGACCTTGAAGTTAAAAGCTGGCTTCATGAAGGCAAATGTTTCTTATCTCAAAACTATTGTCAATTATTCCTATAGAAAGTAAGGATAAAATAGATAAAAGCAATAGATAATATGACAGATTTCAAAATTAAGTAATTAGAGATTTAGGTGCTAAAACCGAGACCTGAATCTTCCAGATTTTGAGCAACTTTTAATTTCCTTCATAACGGATGAGTTGTTTCTTCATGACAGGGTTTTTGTGCCACTCTCTTGACACAACCTACCGATGTCATGAAGACAAGATTAATGAATGCCCCTCCAGGCCAGTACAAGGTACGAGTCACTCAACTACAGACCCATTCACTGGCACATTCAGTTGCTTTTGCAGATATCCGTAGTTTGTCTAAGACTGTGTCCAAATTACTTGGCTTTGGCTGGAAATAATGTGTGACAGTGGAAGAAAATCCCATAGGTGTGCATATGCTGGTAACACTAAGCCACAGCCAGTTGATCTGATGTGGCCAACCTTTTTATGAAAAGGCTGGTCAAAGCACTGGCAACCAGTGTTGGAGACATTATAATGTACAGCAGAGAACCAGGACCTTAAGCCTTTATGATAACTTTAAATTAGCCTTGGCTTTTTCACTCTGGTATTATTATACAAGTACAAGAAACGTGCACACCAACTTCTACGTAGTCAGTGACTCTCGGAACAGTTTGCTCTTTCTAATATGGACCACTATTTTCAAATTTCACAACAAAGGAATTATTTTGTATTTGTTGCCTTGACACACAATGTCTTATTTGTGATATAAGTGTTTTGTAGGGTAACTGCGAATATTATAATTGGTGGTCACAGCAAACTTACAGAACAGAGTTAAATGGACTGTGTTACCAGATAGCTTAAGTCCTTTTCAGAGTCCCCAAGTGCTTGGAAATTAATGATTACACCATAATAATGAAGAGTAGCCTCCCACATTCAGCGGAATTCTCGGAGTGAATTGGGGATGCGAGATGTGGGAAACAAAAGTAATTCTCACAACATTAGACGGGAAATGTTGGGTTTATCTGAAAAGATGCAGACTCCAAGAGTGTTTTCCACTTCAGCATTTTCAGGTGGCTGCTTGTCCTTGTACCCAGGTTCTTACCAAGAAGTATGAGTCCAAGTACTCGGATGAAGCTAAGATCACAGGCTTAATTTATGTTGCATTGGCTTCCCATTTCAATATGCTTTTGTAAATGTGCCATCTTAATGGCATTGTCTTGACTTATTTTTGAGTAGAACTTTATGGATTGTCTGTGGACAACGGCCAAGCTGGGGCCCATGGGGTTCTACAAGGGTTTCATTCCAGCGTTTGTTCGTCTGGCACCACAAACCATTCTCACCTTTGTCTTCTTTGAACAACTCCGACTGAACTTTGGCATCGTGATCTACATCAACGACAATAAGAACAAAAGCTAAAGTGATGCAGAGGGGAATATCGCAACTTAAAGGTTTGAACAAAAAAGTGCCTGGCCAAGGGTGATTTTCCACAACTAGTTCGTCCCTTATTGAAATGTCGCTTTGGAATACCACCAGCTCTTGGTCGGAGCAATTAGCATTTTAAGCTTGAATTGGTTATTGCCAAGTACACATGTAAGCTTGCCCAAACATACATTCAAAAATATTTCCAAAATGTTTATAGATTTGTTTTCAACCTCCACAGTTTGGGCATTTGTGCTACAAAAAAAATTGGACTAAAGAACACTGAATAAGTTTCAAAAGAAGCAAACAGATTGTCCACAAGGGTTTGTCAGCCCCTTCATTCATATGCAGTTCTGAAGACTTTAAAGGAGCACTCGATTTGACACGGTGTGAAAACTTGAGTTGGGAAGTTTAGGCGGCTCAGCTAACATCACTGCCATACAATCGTGGAAAACCAAACACCATGATTTCTTGAGAATTGCTGGTGTAAAGGATCCATTGTTTGGTGATACATACATGTCGTCTCCATTCTTAAGTATGTCGTCTCATGAGATACGATATACTCCCCTGGACGATACACACCTTTCTAAGTAGTGTATGAATTAAAACCTGGTGCTCTGACCTTTGACTTTAGGTTGAAGGTCAATGTATTAATTTACACATAAGATTAATTATTAGCTCACATATTTAGAAGGGCATTATTTGTATTTAAAAGTTGGACATCAAAAGAACCCAAATGGTCCACCAAACTTTGTTTTGTTCAGTAAATGCCCAAAGCAGTTGATTTGAACATGGTGAGCTGTATTCGAAGAGTTAGTAAAAATAACAATTTTTGGCAGCTAGTTTTCAGCAGAACATGTACAGGTGGTGTTCCCACTGAGGTCTATTCCTTGGTGATTAAACTACACCTTTGTACGCATTCTGATTAAAATTGGCTGTGTATACTTCGCGTGTGAAGTTGTGAACTACTGAAAGTTTCATTTGAAGTTGGTCATCTTGAATTGAAGCGATCCCAGTAAAATTTGTCAATCAACATTAATGAGTTCGACAATAATGCCACGGGCAAATTATAGATTAAGCATCCTTGTGCTACATTGGGTGATGCCAAAAAGTGGATAAAAAGTCATTTCATCTTACATGTACCTGTCAAAACGACACATTGTTTTCGAATTGAGTCTATATCTGTGATTACAGCAAAATAGTCAAGCTGGCTGTAATATCAGAGTATCTTATTAATATAAAGTGGATTTGGGAAGTATGATCCAAAATGGACATCTCAATTATAAAGCTGACGATAATCAAGTGTCCTCGACCTTTCTTTCACTTTCTCTTTTACTGTTTGAGGAGGACATGCTCCCAGAGGGCAGCAGCATTGTTACAGTCGTGTAGATCTTGTGGCATCAAACCATCTCTCAGCTGTCCCTTTTTTTCCTCTGTGAAACATGTCACTGATGCAACTGGACTGACAGTTGGTATCGCATTTTAGTATGATTGGTGCTATGAAACACCTTTTATGCACAGCTGTATTGTATTGTTTCCATTGTTATGTCCTGCTGGTTTGAAACCTCTCAATTTCTATTTTGTGTAGTAAAAATTAGGCTGGTGTATTTTTGATGAAAATGGATATAGGGTTATTATAATTCTATTTGAAATGAATCGTTGTGAAAGTAATTACATGTACATCAGATTATATTCTGATCCATGGAATGTGACCCAGTTTTTCTTATTTTGCTCCCAACATGAATTTTTAAACTGGCTTATTTCAACCCAATTCTTTATGTATTTTACTGTTGACCAGAAAGAAAAGTTACAGTTGATGCTTCAAGTAGTTAACTTGAGGCCAGTTAGTTAATGATACGCTTGATAAAATTGTTTTCTGCCTTTTTCACTTTTGCCATAAAGAGGCTAAACATGCTTAGCCCTTAATCCCAGCACCTTTTACCCACACACTTTCTATCAAAATTGTGAAATGGTTTCATTGGAGCACAATTGACATGGAATCATTTTATCAGTTCTCAGATTAGCAGTGGCCGTTCTTAGTTGGGGAATTGGTAAGATTTTGTCTGGTTTGTAATAAAAGAAACTGTGCTAATTATTGGAACCAGAAATTAGTTACCTACAAAGATTCCTACAAAGTTTTGAAAAATGCTGCTTTGAAAAGTTGAGAATAATGATGCTGAATAATTTGTTAAATGTACTTGTTTGCGTATAAATATAAATATTGGTTTTGCCACATCTTCATTTTAAATACTTCTTAGAAACAAGCCAAACTAATCATGTCAGTATTTGAATTTACAAAACTGAACAAAGAGTATTATTACATACTAATTCTTTTATTCCAAAAATGAATGAGCTTCTCTTTAGGCAATTGCAAAAGAAATAATTCAATGTAAATGCTTGAATATTCAGTGAGCTAGTGTGGCACAAAACAAAGTAAACAGAGCCAGTCATGTTGGTTCTGTTTGCCCTGATTACACATTTCTGCCAGAGTTTCGACTTGTAAAACAGTTTAAACTTGTGAACAGACAGGCAGGCTGTATTTTGAGTAAACAGTAGGAGCATTTTATGGTCGTACAAGTTGCAATTTCCGTTTGCAGACCAAAATGGATGGAACAGGTTATGGCATACTCAAGGCGTGCCATGTGTTGGAGCTGTGGTGGTGTCATGTCATCCTAAATGACCATGCCTCACGGAAATTTGGAATTGGCCTACTACGTGATCAAGTCCAATATATGAATGTTTATTTATGTGATCAGTTTCATACGAATTGCATTTTAATGCAAAGAAAGAGATAATGCCAACTTTTGATGCGAGAACTGGACTTCTCCTTCATAGGCATATCTTGAAAGCCTTACAAATGCATTGCTTGGAACTTGAGGTAGTAGGTAGTGGAATGTACATCTTGCTTTTAGTGGCAAAAAGGTGCCGTATTGTGTTTTATAAAAGCTGCTGCATGTATAGTTATTGCTTAGTTATCCAGAAATCCCCTTCTAGTATGTTGCAACAATAACGGGAAAACTGTCTTTCCAAATATTGAATTATTCCAGCTGCACCAGCTGCCTTGAAGGTTTTTGTATACCTTTGTGTGTGCATTTTCATGGACGTAAAGTAACACAAAGCAATTTCAGGGTGGCTGTTCCACACACACACAAGTCATTGGTCAACCTGTACAGGTTTTTTTTAACTGTGTCATTTATGTACAGACTCTCAAGTCTGCATTACTAACAATAATATTACACTTTTTACTTCATCTGATTCTCTTTACTAAAAACAAAAGCAAACATGCATGGCATTTTTTAGAGTTACCAAGTGCACACACATGTATCTTCCGAGCACACATTGCTTTGAGTGGCAGAATCACTTATTAACCTTCTCAAATGAATACATCTCTCTCAAGAGAGTCCTGTAATAGCATGTTGAGTTTCATTATCTCACCACAAACCTGTTCAAAAGCCAAAGTGGTGGTTTCTGCCGACAGATTTCTTGTTTAAGTGTATATTCAAACCGCAGATTTGGTATTAATCTGTGGTTCTATTTAATCTGTGACCCAGAATTCCAAAATCAGGCTAGAGAATTGTAAGCTCTTCACTCAGTGGAAAAGAATACCAATATACTCTGGAACAATGCAGATGCCACAACTCTCAATGCCCACAACTACCAAAGCTTGCTGCAGAAAAAAAAATGTTACTTTGGATTATTTTGAAGTACGAAAATTAACACAAGGGAGACAAATTGTTGGACATTAAAATGACCTACTGCAGCCTGGGAAGGATGGATCACAGTTCATTTATGCACAAAAAAAAATACACAGACACGTGTAGTTTATTTTAGCACCAAACGTGTAAGTCATTCTGTCATTTTTTTGTTTACAGATCTCAAATCTTATCTCTATTTTATTTGATATGGCTTCTTCTTAATTGTTTTACTTTCTCCCAGATCGCAGGGAATATATTAGAATATTAATTTTCACATAAGACCAAATCATAAAAATACTACTTTATAATGTCTCCAGGAGAAGTTATTTTTAGTTTTTGCTCACAGGAAGCAGTCACATGCAGTTCAGTGGAAATAAATTTAGGTGATTTAACTGTTGCCAGAAACAAAGGTTTACCTTACCTCGAAAATGAACATTACAATTTTTCGGCCATGTGTTGATTTGTATAGTTACCCCATTTGAGTCCTTTTTTTGGTTGATTCTAAAACTGTTTTCTTGCAAGCATACCTTCTTTTTGTTCAGTGCTTCGAATGAAGACGGCCCAAAAGCAAAAAATTAGTTTATTATGTAGTACATGACGTTGTGTCATTCCTTTTAGTGAATTCTTTTATGTTGCATTCCCTATTTGATCAAAGGTCAAATAGTGTTGGATGGTAGAGTGTAAACATGACCTAATACAATGGTGACTTCAGTTGAACCACATTTATTGCTAAAGTGATAATTTCGTTCATTTGAATGCTTAAAAATCTCGCCTTGCATGCCAAATTGTATTACTTTTAGTTAATGCCCAATTCACTTTTTGCTTTTAACTTAATTATTTTACAGTGACATCAACATTCGATCAATCTAAATTGTAACAGTAATGAAAAATAAAATATTATCCACAGTATACGGGCACAGTATCTAATGTTTTCTTTTAAATTTGACTTTTGTTTGTGTGGTATTGTCCTGCGTTTGAAATGTAAGGGTGCTGGCCAGTTATAATGATTGGCCTAGAATTGCCATGTGGACCGTTACGTTCGTAAGTGCGACTTCTCTTCAGTTTTTTATACATGTAATAGAGTTTGGAACTAGACCCGTTAACAGGGCCCGACAAATAATCCTCCGTCATACCATGGTCGTACATCGGACTAATGCGCAACCTGGGTATTTTCACGTCAAACTGGATAGAGTATGGGAATATCAACACCATTTTAGGAATGATCATCTTTTAAGAGGTGATTGATTAAACCACCAAAAAGTTTAAATAAAACAGAAAATACACCTTAATTTGATGTGGGTTTATCCCAGAGATCTGCGAGTGTAATTGTTAATCGTCTGTTGACGCGCCCTCTGTCGTTCCCGGATGGTCGGTATACCGGTAGGCCTAGCCTACGTTTAATATACGCGCGACGGAAACGCGTCAGATGTATAGTGTACATGTACAGTAGGTGCGTGCATACATGTACCGTTGAAAGAAACTTAACCAAAATTGGTTCAATTTGCTTCATCAGGTTTCTGTGTTGCTGTCATTTTTCTGTCATTAAGTAGTCACATCATGTATGGCTACGGGTGCGGTGGAGCGGCAAGTCACAAACACGCCATGGTAAGGAAAGAATTTGAGTTCAAAACTGTTGACAAGAAAGACCGTTATCATCACTCATTCACTGTCATTAATATTATTGTTAATATTATTACATGTATTAGGCCTAGATTAACACAGCTAGGCTAAGGGAATTTGTGAGTGATACTATGGCATTCTTATTTGGTGCCATTCCTTAAACAAGTAATTAAAATTCATTTGATTTTTGCAAGGATCGAAACTCAATGAGTAATTTACTTGCATCTATGATCTAGTAATTAATATTTGTCATTTGATTTTCATGTAGTAGGCCTGTAGAGTTTGGCAAATGGATGGTGTGAAATTTTAAATCTTAAATTTTTTCCTGTTGTTCCTCTTAAGTGTAAGATTTGTTTTTTTTCATAAATACATGTGAAATATGTGTGTGTTTTTTTAATAATAAATGTTAATCTAATATTATATGTATCCACCGTACGATTTAGCCTGTTGGCTACAAAACGAGATGGAAATAAACCAGTAATAATAATAATCATGCCCACAGGTCTAACTTTTTGATTTGCATATATTAAGGTCACTAGCCAGCAAGCAGTTCTTACCAGTAGCATTTTACAATTCTTTGTTTTTTATTGCAAGAGTAACAGTTGCATACACGTACGCCATGGCCTTAGAAATATGAAAATATGTGGTATAGAGCAAACAGTCTGGTGGTCTTGCAGTGTTGCGTTCAAGTCCATCACAAGTCCATCACAAGTCCATCACAAGTCCATCACAAGTCCATCACAAGTCCATCACAAGTCCATCACAAGTCCATCACAAGTCCATCAGCCTTAAGACAATTCACAAGCTGTTCAAATGGTTTGTGACAAAAATATCATACATGTATTGTCAATCACCCTGTTACTTATGACTGGTCTTGTGGAGGGACTTGTGACAGGTCTTGTGATGGACTCAAATACAACACTGTCGTCTTGTTTTTGGAAAAACTCTTCCTGTATACTTACATCCCTGAGCTTTTTTTTGTTGGTCCTTTTTTTAAAACTGGATCTCCCATGAAACTCATAAATGTATCATTGGATACATGTGTACCATTGTGTGCAAGAGGCATCAAGTACTTTCTTGCTCGAAGACCGTGATCGACTGGACTGAACCTTAGTACATGTGATGTCAATGTGCGTGTATCTACATCATGGCAGACATAATGTTGAGGAATTTACTTTATATGGTTAACTTGTAAACTTTTCTCTCCCGGTATTTTGTTGACTTTTTAGCGTGAAGCGCGTGCAGAAATGCGCGAAGCTCATCTGCAAAATAAGGCTGCCCATGCGGCCATGCACGGAAATGTTGCAAGAGCTGCTCATCTCCAGGTAAAATGCCCCAAACGCTTCTCCTTGATCAATTCATCCATTCACAATCATTTTGAAATTACTTTTGAGAACAGACACAATATGTGTACATACAGAAATTAGCAAAAAACTATAATTATAAACTGATTTACAAATGTATTATTCGCACTGTTTAGAAATTGTGCTTTATTGTTAATTGAATGATACGTGTATGTTGTGCATTCTGGGGCCGTTGAATACACAGTGACTCTTGGGGGAAAAAAATGCTTTGAAACTTTAATGATTTAAGCATAAAGACGTGCTATTTTTTCTAGATAAAACATGCATACTTGGCATAGTTTTCAACAAAAAATCTCATTCCTTCACAAAAGACACATTCAGCTGGATATTACGGTATATCATATTACAATGTACCTGTGTGTTTACGCCATCAATGAAGAACTCATGAATGCCAAACCAATCATTCAATCAAGCAAAAGATTGTTTATTGTTGCTAATGGGCATTCCTCTAGCAATAAAAATTGTTTAATCCTTCAATGAGAGACAGCCGGAATCCTGTAGCACAGGCTCGGGCAAAAATCCAAACATTTTCTAACGGATTCTTGGGTACAAAAGAATTTCCTGCTAGATTGTGTGAGATGAATCAGACCTCTTTTTTAAACTTCATCGTGGTTTGTGAATGTTGGCATAAATACAGTGTACATTGGTACATTATGCTGATCCATACATGTACATACCTTGCACCTGTGCATTTCACCCCTAGATGCTTAAGTTTGATTTACATATAGCAATGTACATGTAATTGTGTGAACCTCGCTTGACCCGAAAGCAGTCAGCAGTGCAGGAGCCGAACAAAATCATGTACAGGAATGGCCCGCATGAGTGCGTGATTGTTGAAACCATTGCACTCGCTCTGCTGTTATTTACACACATGTACTGGTACTTGCTTTCAACATGTGCTGGAGCATGGTAACTGCATGCATGTACTTTACATGCACATGTACTAGCCGCTTTATAATGGCAGATGCCCCTTTCAGCCCAACAAATCAGTGGCCCATGAAAAACAGTGCGGGCCAGTTGTCTGCCTACCCACACATGCTAATGAAATAGCCACGAAGCTACCTGTATAAATTTCTGAATATGTACATGCATACCATATGCTTCCTCATTGACAAACGTACAGTCTCAGTGGAACAGTAATACCAGTTCAGATTTTCAGAGGGCACTTTATTGAAAGGTTCAGAATTTCTTCAATTAAGAAATGGATGTCATGTTCAGTATTTGAGAGTGCACTTTCAGAAAACGGAAACCAAAAAGGGATGTCGTGCTGATGTTTTCATTATTTCAGAGACCTGAATATTTGCTCAGAATATTTGGTGCAGTGCGTGTTTCTCAGTTCGCAATAATTTCAACATCATGACAATAGCTAAATTTCTTATTTCACTGAAAAAGCAATCGGGCTGACACGTGCAGGTGATTTTTTTCCTCTACCAATTTCTTTAAGCCAAAATATTGGTTTGTGTGTGTGAGCAATCATTTATGACAGACAGCCAGGGAGATTCTAATTTAATCCAGCATATTCTATTTTTTCATGCATCGGTAGTCGGCTGAATGGTTGACGAATTTCTGAATTCAGAAAGCCGAGTATTGTGCGTACAAACCATTTAACTTACTCAAGAGCAAGGTACTTTTTTCAAGTGGCCTACAAATAAAGCACCAGACAGCCTTCACACAAAGTGAGGCTGTGGGTAAACTGATTACATTTACTTTTTTTCACATAAAAATGATAGGTTCTGCATGATTTTGTTGGTCGGGTTGGGTAAGCAGAAACACCGCTGTGTTTTTCCCCTTTGGCTTACAACGCACATTGATCATCTGTTGTGCATTTCATTGGCAGATGAAAGCCAACATGGCCCACCACACCGCGGTGCAGGAGCACGCATTGGCCAGTGCCACCAGCCATTACCACACCTGTCCCCCTCCTTGCATCCCTTCCCCTTGCATCCCTCCGCCTTGTTCGGCCGGCCTGCCTTCCACTGTGGTGGTGCACGTAAGTTGACAAGTCCCATAGAGCATCTGACATCTGTGACGGCTTGACACTTAGGCTGTGTTTGAGTGTGTTTAAAGTACAGTCCATCATTTGCAGTTACCCAAAAAAATAACTGACAAAATCATTGTTGAAAATTTTTAAAAGCATACTTGCTTTTACAGATATTCATGAGACTAAACTCCTTGTGAAATTACTTTTTTTGTAAAGCTTTCATTTTGAAGAACACTAAAGAAGGCCATTTCCACTCATGCGTCTAAAGATGCATTTTTGGAAAGTGGCCATTCCAGGTGTGCAAGTGTTTTCACAACACGCACATGTAGTTACTATCATTCGTTGGTTCAGTGCATGACATCATGTAGCTGCATTCAACTGAATGCGAGAACGTGTCCCAGACGCTGAATTCAGATGCAATTTAAAATGACTCAGCAACTTTCAATCAGAAATCAAAATTCTAGAACATTGTGTTTTCTTGGAATAACTTACATGTACACATACATGCACAGTATTCAGTGAGCTGAAACTTTTGTAGGTTTGTTCTAAGGCACCCTTGTTTAGATACTGAGTAATTTTGTTGCCTCAAAGGAACGTAATGCATAAAGGACAAGTGATGGACTATGCCGTTGATATGAGTACAGTCCCAAGCTCTCAAATAGGAGGAGTGCAGATATTACCCAGAGGATATTGCTAATCATACTAAGAGTATATTTAGGTGGTAAAAATGTTAACGTTCTCCATTTGTGCGATGTGATCTGAGAGTATTAAATGCAAAAGCACCATTTACTGTGCCACCAAATATCAAGAGCAATACATGCAAACGCCAGCCTTAGCGTCAATAAATCTTGGGTCAGTCAAGACCCTCTGGGTGATAAGTAGTCCGTTGCTGGTGTACCTTGCACCTACTCACCAACATCAGACAATGTTAAAGTTACCTGTACGTCATATCAACCAATCCACAGCCATGAGTTATGTGGATTATGGATTGGGCTGACAATGGAGCTTTATGAGACTAGTCTACTCTATTCACTGAGAGACCTGATGGTCCTTATGTACGTGTAGACAAGCAGTTTTACAACCAACCTCTTCTTGTACTGGGGTATAGACTGATTTGAAATAGTCCACTGAAGAAGTCCATCCACAGACTGGTGTGCATTTGATGAGTTTGTTGAATGATGGTTTACCTACATGTATAGATGTCCTTGATAATAAGATTTAGCCCCTCGTTAGACAAATGTACCAAACACTAAATAGCCAGTGAAAACATCTTTGTCTTCTGAACACATCATTTTCCCAGACCTCCTCATAATACTTATTAATTTCTTTGAACAGCATGTTGCTCCAACACCACAGCTGGATTATCCGACTGGCACTATTGCCCCACCACCGGCCCAGCCACCGCCAGCATACCCTGGTAAGTCCATCGTTGTCTTAGCTATCTTGTACACACCCATGCTATGTGTAAGTTAAGGTCAGAGAGTGCATCATTGGTTTCTTACACAGTGGAAGATATTGGAGGATTTCTGGAGGTTCCTCGAAAACATGCACCAGAAGGTTTGGGGTCATGTATTTTAATGATACATGTAGATCTTTATTATTTATTTGTGTGTTTTTACAGCTGCTCCAAGCACATACCCAGCTGCACCTACTGGCTACCCAGCGGCACCCACTGGCTACCCAGCGGCACCCACTGGCTACCCAGCAGCACCAACTGGCTACCCGGCAGCCACCACTGGCTACCCGTCTGCACCCACTGGCTACCCAGCAGCAACCACTGGCTACCCGGCTGCACCCACTGGCTACCCAGCAGCCACCACTGGCTACCCGGCTGCACCCACTGGCTACCCAGCTCCACCCAGTTACCCAGGCCAGCCAGCATACCCAGCTGCATCTGCCTCTCCTTACTCAGCACCCACGGCATACCGTAATCCCTACCAGTGAAGCGTGCAGCCATGTGCAAGACACTGGCAACACCTAGCCACACTTTTAGCTAAACTTCGAGCTAGCGGGGTCAATTCTTTAGCCTACCCAACAAGAGTCGGTACACCAGGTACCCCTTGTTTTGTAAATTCCGTTAAAAAAACAGGTCATCTACCCAGTTTAACTCACAGGTATCTTTTCCTAGCTACTCACTTTTCTTGTAGCATTAATGTCTACAGTAAAAGTCAGTTTCCCAGGACGACTGCACTGTTCCTGCTAAGTAGATCTATTTCTTTTGTTACTTGTGTCACCAGCGTTTGTTGATGGGAGAACTGTCCGAATATAATTTTGAAAAAAGGCTGAATAATCAGGCCTAGTTTGCAAATAAAACCCCAGTTCATTTCATCAACTGGAACCAAGACATTCCTACAGTACATTAGAAACACATGTACACGTCGTGTTTTCCCTGATCTGTCAAGCACTTTTGCTTTTCACCACACATTTCAGTTAACAACTACCTTCTCTTTGGCAATACTGAAATACTTTTTTACTTTCATTCCGTTTTTCAAGGTTTAATTCATTTTTTATTTATTCTGTTTTAAGTTCTGTTCATTACACAGACAAATGAATTATCATTCATTTCACAGTCAAGTGAAAAAGAGCCCATAATGGCATTTATTCCTCTCATTAAATACATTTTACTTCTTAAATACTTCACTCATCATTTTTATGTACATCTCTTAAGAAATACTCTGACTTGAATTTAGTTTGTTTTTTTAAAGAAACAAATAGTTTAAACCATATCAAAGGAATTCAAGCAGTTGGATGCAGGCTGTGATTTATGTCATACCCTAAACTTGTCAAAGTCTCAACAAAACACAGATTCATCACCACAGGAAAGACGTATTGATATATGTTTGCCTTGATACGGTCTTGTCAGGCCCGAAGAACCAATTTGTGAACTTCTGGAACGGGGAAGTAACGTCAACCATCAGTTCGTCCTTAACCCTAACTGGAGAATTGGAGATTTTGGGGCTGTAAGAGCTACGGGAAAAAAAGTACACGTACACGTTCATGGTATTTGTGTGTCAGTGTGCAGTTAACAGTTACTGGCTTTTGTGACATGGGATATGATGTTTTAGCACTTAAGGGACAGTTCCCTCAGTGTGCGCCTATGCACCCATTGAGGGGCTTTGATTAACCAAAGGAGGGTCCCATCTTCTGAGTCGAGGTGGAGGAAAACTGGACCCTCTTTTGGTCACTCATAGGTCCAAGGGGGACATGGACGTGCACAAGTGACCGACTTATACCAGCCCACAAGTGTTTTGTATTAAATACACCTCTGTGAAAATATAAAATAAGAAAAGAATCTGTCCAAGGTTTTATAATTGAATGATTTCATGAAAAAAATAACTCGTAAGCAATTCAAAAATAAGCAATGGAGTTGTATGAGGGCGCTGTATCCAGTCAAAACATTTTGAGTATGGTGCACGATCTTTCAGTCCGGAAATTGCAGTGCCTAGAAGGGGAGCTGTTATTACCTGTACTTGATTGATGGGTATGGTAGTACAGTGTCGAAGTGTGGACACACAGTGGCTGCTTCGTGCCGAGTGCATTGCTGGATTGTTATTTAAGCCTTTTGGTGTGCAGTTGGATCTTTTGCAATTCACGGCACATGTGACTTGGACACAGAGATACATGTAAGCACAATATACTTTGACAAAATGATCAACTTAAACTTCAGTCACAGTTTTGAAGTCGGTTATTATAACTGCATTTAACTGGAAGAAATATTTATGCATACATCATGCAGTGTGACCAGTACTGTACCTTTCTAGAATGAAGTTGATTGACAAAATTATTGAACAAAATATAATTTTGGAAATGTTTTTAAAGTAAGTTTAAGTCATTTTTATTTAATACAGTGAAACTTGTAAATTCATAGAATTAAAAGGAGAAAAGAAAGCAAGATTTTTCTTTTTTTTCAATGTTATTTTGTCTGGACATCTTTATCCTGCCCAATCAGCCAATAGCATCAGGCAAATGTGGTTGGACACATACATGACCACATGTTCGTTGCACTCACGTGTAGAAGCCATGTTGTGTCCAGCTAGAGGGGTTTTGGTAACCCCAGGTCAGCCACTTGATGATGCTGCACTTAATTTCTGTTTCTTTTAATGTGTTTTTTTGGCTAAAAACACATCAGGCACACTAATGTGTACGCTGATTATAGTTCACAGAACCGAGCTACTCTTATTTTCATTGGTAACTTAGGAGGAGTTCAAAGCTTATTGATTTCTCCGTTTTATGGAGAATGTGTTTATCTACGGTATTGTACTATAACTGTACTTCTGGTGTCTTTTTTTTATGAGTCTTCTGACTCCTGTGTTTCATGTAAATATCTTTGTAAAACGTGGACTCGTTTTTTTCTGTGCCCTGTGCAAGTTCAGTTCAACATTTCCATCATTAGTTTGGCCCTCAACTTGTGACGTTTCCAACGCACCGTACCCTGCAGTGTAATTTGTTTGAGTTAAAAAGGGCAGAGCTTGGTTTGATAGCAAAAACTTCCCCTCCACCCAAAAAACAACACGATACACAAGAAGTAAATTATTTAATGGGTGTAATTGACAAAGTGAGCCACAGTGCAGCACGCATTACGGAATTGGTTCCGTTTTCATGGTAATTAGAGAACATCCTTGGCATGTCTAAGAAAATTGCTTTGCCTAGCCATTTGGAATACGTGCTTATGGTACAATTATACACGTAATACTTAGGTGCTTATATGTGCAGTCCAACACAGGTTAGGAGAACACTGATATTAATACAAAATTATAGTTATAACAAGGAAGATCTTAGGTTGCAAGCCTTTGTTTTTCTGTTACTGCTAATGACCCGTTTTAGCAAGGCAATCTATACATAAAGTCCCAAGAACCTTGTTATAACCAAAGATCCTTCGCGGCGCTGTACGATCTTTGGTTATAACGCTGTTCCATTGTACATGTATACGGTATATTGCAACATAGTTGTTAATATAAAATCAAGGCACTTTGTTTATATTGTACCTGTTTAAAATGAAGATTTATTTTAAATCAAATTTCGAACACAGTATACATTATACTTTGTATGAAAATATTGGTTCCTGTTTTCTTTTCTACGATTCATTATATGTGAGATATTACCTATATTTTGCTATATTCAAACTTTGGAGAATAATTATGTTTTAACGCATATTCCTTTTTATTTTTAAACGAGAACTAAATTGCATGTCTTCATAATTGGAATAAATTCATCGTAACAACCTCTTCTACGCAGATGGATTGTAATGCTATATACATTTAACCCTAACCCTCCTCAATCCTCCAACAGGTGAAGGATTCAGGAGGGTTAGGGTTAAGGCAGGTTGGATAACTCGACCTGAATCGCACTTCGTTGGGATTCAATTCCCAGTTCGTAACTGACTCAACTCAAGTCACTGCGAGGGGATGTATCCTACAATTCCGATCTCTTTTTTAGGAGCTTGTGTTGTTCTTCCTCGAAGTCCCCTCAGGACTGGCTTCACTTCAGTGGCTTCCGGAGCGTTCTTCACTTTGGAGGAGGAATTCTTAGAGTGGCATTAATATCGCGCAAGTCCAGATCTTGTTGCCGAGCGCCTTCCTCCATGCCCAGCGTAAGCATGTTTAGTGCGCATGACACTGCCCTAAATTCAAGACTGCTGTTCATTCACATGATAGGCGAACTAGCTTTATGTGTGGTCAAAGCTTGCAGGTGGTTCACCCATGACTGGCTGCAGATATTTCCTCAAACTTCACATTTTCCCCATTACATTTACACAAAGGTAAAATTTGTGATTTTGAGGTTTCTGAAATAGGTCTCTACTCTTCTTTTAAGTTATACTACATGTACATGTAACTAGTGTCCATAGTTCGCTAAATTATTATGGTCAAGCGATCGTTGATACATGTACATGTACTATTAATTGATTTTGTGCGTGCTAAAACGTTCATAGTTATATCTTGCGCTATGTTGACGGAACAAAGCGCTTTTTTGTATTAATGCTGCCAAATATCTCTTTAAATTGATATTTCCAAAATTTGTCGTTTTATTGAAGTAAGAAATGTTCTGTGAACAGTGGGTATCCTGCCTATAATTACCCATAAATGAGGGTGAACCAGTTGTCTTTTCTAATTAAGAAGATAGTCTTACACAGTCGAATGCTGTATGAAAAACCTTAACTCCTTAGTGTCTTTTACTAGGCGCTGGACTAAATCCATCAAAATCCACCACGACCTGTGCAATCCACATTAGGCCTACTTGCTGCATGCAAAGTCCACCACTGACGTCGATGGTCGTTGCTGATGCAATTATTTACACATGGCTTACATGACGTCACAAGACCATTGCCATGACAAAATGCATTGAATGCCCGGCACGGCGGCAGTGTTTCGAGCCTTCTGGACCAAGTCCATCATAAGCCATCAAATAAATTGTGTTGTTTTCTCGTTCAATGAGATCGTTGTATTTATCTGCTGAAAAAATAATAATTGCCAGTTTACAGTTTGTACCAGTAGTGAGTTCAACACAAAAGGTTTTTTTGGGGGGCAGCACTATAGATTTGTTATTCATTCGGTTTTAGCTGTTTCCTTTATGGTTTTGCTTCCTGCACTTTGAACTTTATTCAGCCTTTTGAGTGACTTGTATGCATGTGACATGATATATTTAGCCCAGCGCTATAAAATCACGTGCGGTGGCAGCGATCCTCTACACGCATACCTACAGGCTCGTACGTGCTTACACGTACTGTTGTTTAACGTGGTAGCTGAGTTTTGTCGTACATTTTGCGTCGTTAGCCATTTTGTTGTGTCACTCAGCAGTCGTCATGTCTGGATGTGGTGGGATGGCAAGTAACAGACACGCTAGGGTAAGAGAACATCTCAATTCAAGTTCTAAACGGTTCATCTCCCAGATGAAGTAGGCATGCATACCACTGTGCCTTAATTTTATCGTGTACATATTCCAGTGCTTAGACGAATTCTAGATCGCATCATTCAGTGGTTTCCCCCATTAGAAATTTCGAAGTGCACACAGCCTGTCAGGCCGCAGTGATTGCTTTTAGTGTCCCCTTAAATAGAAAAGTTTCCTCCAGATGCCCCCTCAGCAATTTCACCCCAAATAAGCTACTGTATTCTTGGCATGTTGCCCTGAAAGAAGAGCCTACTTTTTTATCACAAGAAATGTGAAATTAGGCCGTATCCTTTTACAGCATGTGTCGAGTATTTATTCATTTCATCCGACTTCAGGGGTTGAGCTGAATATGTACTGCTGCTTGTGGGATGGATATGAATGGGAATTTGGTCACTCTGAAAGTCACACCAGCATTCCCCACCTAGGATAGGAGGATGCTTTGATTGCATTGTATGCTATACTGTGCACAACACAATGTTCTTTCTGTCAAGCTGACATGTTGAATATCTGTACTGAGGAAATGGTGATGCCGTGCACCGAAAAAAATTGGCAAAATTTTTTGAGGTAAATTTCCGATAAAAATATTTGGTTTGTATGTTAAAACCTCGAAGCTTAATGTGTCGCAGACAATCGTATAGGGTTTAGCATGTTTGCACAGGCATGGGCGTTCCAGGGGGCAAGGAAAATATATGAAATTAAAAAAATGAAAAGGAAAAAAAGGGAAGAAACTGTGAGAGAAACGACAAAGGGAAGAGGGCTGAAAAGTGTGCCTCAGAGTTAACTCCCCTCCAAGGTCAATGCTTTGCCAGTGCTTTACCAAATACATAAATAAATAATAAACAAACTAACGACACCGAAATACTATTTCTTTACTTTATTAAAATCAATTTGAACATTTAATAACGTAACTGCCATGAACACACAATAACCTGGACGTCACTTCTGTTAGAGACAATTTTTAAAATTTGACGTTATTTGACTTACGAAGTCCACGCGCATCACCGTCTGCCAGATTTTATTTGTTTATTTATGTTTGCTCGTAGCGTGAAGCCCGTGCAGAAGTGCGTGAAGCTCGTCTACACAATAAGGCTGCCCATGCGGCAATGCGTGGAAACGTCGCCAGGGCTGCTCGTCTGGAGGTAAAATATAAAAAAATCTGCTTTCCTTGATGATAATTCACACACTGTTAGAAAATGATAAACAGAGTTCGAAGTAAGATATAATGCTTCAACTGATGTAGAAATCTTGTTAGCTTCAATGTTTGAATACTGTGCACTATGTTGCGAAATGATTGCGTTGAACTCACAAATAACAATTTGCCCCAAAATCCTTAAATAAATTCAACCTGAAGTGACAAAGTACAGTGGTCGGTTCTCTGTTTTCTCTCAGATTGATTGTGTAATCAATTTTAAAAAATTAGATCATTTTTGCCAGTATTCTTCGGGATGCATTGTAACCATTGGTAGCGCTACATGCATGGTGTCATGTAGGTGCAAATGCACTGAAAGGGCGCTTGACCCACTTACGCATCCACACAAATTTTGTCGCATACCAAATTCAACGTAGGTGCGGGCCAAAATAAGTATTTTTATTTGCACCCACGCGATTCTGCCATGCCCAACACTGGCACCCACAGTAACCATGGTCTGGCGCCGCCACTGATTGCAACACTGTGACTTTGGGAAAGATTTTTGGTAAACTTTTTCGATGAAAAATTAATGTCTTCAAAACGAAAATACTCTTTAGATGCTTAAATAATCAGCCGTATGTGTGTACATGTGTAGTTTATTGAAAAGGCTAAAAACTAACAAAGGTATGATTTACAGTATGTCAAAGTAAATGTGAGTAGGGCCTAATTGTCACAAGAAATTAATTGCCATCATTTATTTCACACTTTCGCTTTGTTATTCATTTAAGTTTTATTTTGCTTGATTTCCTTCTGAACCTTCTTTTTCAAAGAAATTTGTGAGATCGAGCGATTCTTATGAAGCAGTATTTTGAAACACGAACTTATCTAATCCAAGAGCAACGTAGTGTTCTGCTGAAAGGAAGTAGCAAGAATTGAACATCGTTAGCAACAAAAGGTTCCTCGTTTTCACACTGTTCGGGGGTGTGGTTTTTTGTGCAAAACTTGCGATAATCTTCATTTTGTCTTTTGTACATTACTGAACTGACAGATGAAAGCTAACGTGGCTCACCGGAAGGCAGAGCGGGAACACATACTGGCCCACGCCACCAGTAGGCCTAATCCTGCTACTGTGGTGCATGTGGTACACGTAAGTTGACTTAACGGAATCCGCTTCATATAAAAAGTGTGACGTAACTTCAGTTTAAACCACGCCCACCGCTCATGCCTTGCACATAGAGTTACATGCATTGATCACCGTTTACGTGAACCATGGAACTGGAAGTTAACGCGCAGCTTCAGCGATCGTCCAATGGGAGCCTGCGTCCGCCTTCGTGACGAAGTCACTTACGAACCGGATCGAGAACTGTTTGCGAGAGACCGGTGTGCACAATACAACCTGCACGTGGGCAGGCCAGAGACCAAATGACTGATTCCTAATACTACAACATTACAAGCATTGTGTAATTGATATCTGGGGGGCTCCCCCCTGTATAATATTTTGGAGGCTGTCTAAGTGACCAACCATTGTAGGTCGGTCCCAAGTGATCAGCTAGAAAGTTACAGTTATCGCAGTGATGATGTGTTTGAACTAACAGTTCATAATCGTTTTTTATGAACCTGCTCGGCTGCTCCTATTCACTGTAACTCAAACTTTGACTCTGAATAGCATGTGCAAGAAGTTGGTTTTCCACATCATACCCCTCATACTGAAAAAAACTTGTTTTTACCATTTATTTATTTACACAGCACATATCTCCAACTCCACCGCCACCTGCATACTCATGTGAGTACCTCATTGTCTCAGTACAAGTTTCTACTTTCCTCAAACCCCCTCCCCCGATTCTTTAAAATTATCCTGCAAGGTTTGGCGACATCACAGGATTGAAGGAGTCAGAATCTAAGTATCATTGGCTTAGGGATTGATATCTGTTTAGCCAGAAGTATAGTACATGAGTGTGCACACATTATTGATTTCTTGGCTTCAAGAAATTGGCTTCAAGAGCATTGGCTTTAATAAATTCAGTATAGCAGGTTAATGAAGCCTGGCGTTTATATCTGCATTCTTCTTTCATAGCTGCCCAAAACGCATCCCCAGCGGCACCCACTGACTACCCAGCTGCACCCACTGGCTACCCAGCTCCACCCAGTTACCCAGGCCAACCAGCATACCCAGCTGCATCTGTCCCTCCTTATCCGGGACCCACTACGCACCCAAACCCTTACACATAAAGCGCACATCCCTGGTGCCTCTGTTGTAAAACTTTAAAGTAATAGCAAGTTATTTATCGTCCCAGATGTATACCCACATCGACCTTTTGGTCGATATTGTCAGCCTGGTTACACTTAATTGGTTCTGCCAACACAAAATTATGTGACGGTAATTTCTTGAGATAAACGACATACAGTTTTGTCACTTTTAATCTAAATATTGCAGTGGATTTCTTATATCTGGCTTGTTTAGTTTAGGTTCCATTTATTGAAGTTTCTTTAATGCTGTTAAAACAGTCAACAGTTAAAACTATTTCTTAAGGTTGTAAGTAGTAAAAGTCAACGGTAGTTGTTTCTTTTCATCATTATAAACCCCATTTCAAATTTAGGCCACAAATGACAATAAAAGGTTGGAAGTGAGAAATTTGCTACCTGGGGTTACCACAAAAAGACATTTATGTTTGGCCCCAGATGTGGTTTGTTTAATTGTTTGTGCTGTAAATTTGTGAGGAAAAGGGGAAATTGTTGTATGCCTTTAAAGATGAACTACAGAGTAGTCAAAAGGTTTGGCCCTGAGTTCACTCAATAGCAACACACAAAAACGACTATCGAGTTTTGTGCCATATTCAAAAAGTCTCCTAAACAATGAATTTATTCATCACTGCGAGAATGCTGTATTGACAATTACACACAGTCACATTGCAAACGTAGCACTTTGCAGAATTTTACAAACATAATAATAACATCGGGGCCTTAGTCATTATCTTGCCTCTAAGACTAAAGCCAATTAAAGCAACATTAAGTAAATATAATCCATCTGGGCTCCCATCACATCACAATTAACTGAAATTGGAGAAACTTTACGTATTTTTTAAACCCATAGTACAACTACAGAGTACAACTGACACTCGTATTTTAGAACCAAAACTTGGCAACATGTATCAAAGCTGCAAAGCGATATCAGTGAGACTAGAAGAGTGGTTTATATTGACAGACATTCGAAAGATGGGGTTACGAATCATTACCTTTACCGATGGAGGTGTGTTTTTGCGACCTCAGCAGAAACATGTTTGCAACTTCGACGCAACAGCTTTTGGGAATTTGTTACATTCACAACTGCGCGTTACCTACATACTTTTTAAAACATTCTTCAGTAATGGCAGGGTCTATAGTGGAATTGTATTACACATGAATGAAATAGATCTTTGATACAATAGTCTTATCCAGACCGAAAGACCAATTTGCAAATTGTTTACCGTAAAACCAATGGTTTGTTGTACACCTAGAATAAAGTTGATACCAACAACCTTCGGCACACAAAAGTGTTTTCTTTTCATTGCGTATTTGTTAAAAAACCACTATCATGGCTGGCAAAACACACTCCTGTTCTTTGAACCTAGACTGCCCGTATTCTCATTGTGAACAGCTAACAAAAGAAGCCCGGCGCAATAACAATGGTCTCTCATTGTAAGTGCACTGTGTTTCTTTTGTTAGATGTTCGCAGTGTCTGAATTTGGACCTCAAGGCCCCTGTTTATTGGCTTGTGTATCTCTGAGGTCACTCATAGTTCTCCCGGGGCTTTCTTCTTTAAGATCCAGGTGCAGGAGACTGATTTGAAGCGCCGCAGAAAAGTGCCAATGAATGACAAAGCGATGTGTCATCAATCCATAGGCCGGCTATCCTGTTGTCTGTTTAAAAGTTTCATAATCCCAATTTGCGGCCATCAAAACGGGCCAGCTGAACTGGTTCAAAATTCAAACGGTTAAATGAGTAAATAGTATTACGACCCGCACCAATTAGTCGGCAGCTCGGAGGGCCCTAACGACCTGCTAATGATTCAGGCGAAACATTGTTACTGCATAACACAAAAAGCCCGTGTGTTACTATCAAAATTTGCTTCGGTGTGGCCCGGTGCCTTATTAATCAGCGATAGGAGAGAGAGTTAAGAAACTAGACCACCTGAGCACAATTTGGGATGTGACACACATTTGGTGACCGCTGGATTGCGAAATTGTACTTGCACAATGGAAATCAAGGGCAGATCCAGAACCTTTTTTTTGGGGGGGGGCTTATGAATTTCGGGGAATTTTTTCATATAGCCTTTTACGACCTTTGGGGGATAGGGCTACTGGGAGTTTACACGGTTTGGGAAGAAAGATAAATAAAAAGGAGCCAAAAATCGTCGTATAATATAGTTTCATTGTTTGGTTTTGTTTTTAATTTTTAGGGGGGCAAATTTTTGGGGCGGGACGAAGGCCCAATAGGCCCGCCTGGATCCGCCCTTGATGAAAACCGTGGTGAATATACTTAAAAAGACTGACGAACACTGAAAGCAGCCATCATTGCCAACAGCAACATACAATTATCATCGTAACTAATCTAAAAATCATCATCCACATCGTCATCAACAAAGTACGAACAACATGCAAACTATACGACAGTTACTTTTATATCAACCATTAATAGCAAAACAATGCCACAACGGGACACCATTAACGGCAATTAAAACAAAAGCTACAACCCGCCAACAATTCTATTCTCTCAGAATTAGTGTCAAACATTCGTAGCTACTGGGTCGAACACCTACGGAGAGTAGTTTTGAATTTGCACCCAAAGTGCACGAGATGTTCCCAGTTCACTGACCGCGTAAAGTACCAACCCCCCTCCTCGAACCTGCACTCGCCCGCATCAGCCTTTTTATCTCTCACTAATTCACAGTTATTGGTCCCAAATCTTGATTAATCTTGGGGCTGTATCAAGAGCTCTGAGGATTTCCATTGGCTGACTTACACTGATAAACACGTCGGTTTGGTATTACCAAATGAAATGGGATACGCGAGAGAATAGGGCAGCGCCTCAGCAAAAGCTGGGCCGTCAAACTGGTCTGATAAGCTAACCCATAGCCACGTCCTCATAACAAGTGACCCCTGAAATTCGCTGTTGCCTCGCACGTCAGTGCTTCCACACAGTCGTTCAAGTTACTCAGAAAGCGGACTTTTTTCCGTCGTCGTTGAGTTATCAGGTAACCGTAGAAATCTGAAAGGCCACCTCTGAAAATCGGGTGTTAAGGGTTTGTGTTGCCTTCCCACAATCTCCCTTGTAAATAAGTGTAGGTCTATTTTGCATGCTATTCTCACTGTTTTCGGAAATCTGATCCTGGATGCGTGCATGAGCTGGTCATTTTTGGCCTTTGCTTACCGTTAATTAAACACGATGTAGCCAATCATTGTCGTTGGTGAATCTTTTTGCCTAATATATATTCACCGTTATGTGAAATATGAGCAAGCAAGCACGACTTCACTGTAACTGTAAAGTTAATTATATAATCCGAAAAGAGCCAGAGGGAGTAGAATCCGCCCGTCCAACATTTTCTCTAATACGCGCTGAGAAATAAAACTTTTTGGTAACATCTTGCGGTCGTTTGAAATTTATAAAAAAAAATCGTGTATGTCACATATGAGCAACGCAAATATTTTTTGTCGAGTCAGCCAGAACTTCAAACTTTTCCATCAATGTGCTCAGCTATTGCACAAGAGCCAACACGCGCGTGAGGCAATAGACTTCAATTGGCCAAAATATCAAAACTGTTGTACATGTATTAAATTGAAACTTTGCTTTGTACTTATGTCTTCACATGCATGCTAAGTTTCCGATCGGGCATGTGACAGCTGAGCTCTTAGGGGAAAACCGACCAGCTGTGACAGGTCCCCAAACCCAGCTCAAATTAGGGTTTTCAGCCGTATCTCAGAGCCGTATCTAATTCAGGCACCGCCATGGTGATAGCACCGAACCTCGGCTTTATCCCGGACAGCGGCTTCACGCTCCAGTTCCATGATCATCGGATATGTTTGAGACCATGAGTATTGAGTAAACGTGTATGTCCACAGGTACGAGGTTTGCAGTTTGCTGTTTTGAGTGAGAAAGGCTGCGGTGATTGTGAAGCCATTGACAAACCGAAGTTCGGGGTATAGAGGGATCCCAATGCGACGCTTTTAGCGTCAATCTGCGCACTTCCGCGTTTGAAAACGAGGCTGTATGTGTCAGCTGCAATTTTTAATACGGTCAGACGCTTGAAAGTAAGGAGTCAAGACACCTAATACATAAAGGTATGTTAAATTCAGACTTTTCCGGCTGAAAATGTTTGTGGAAGAGTCTTTCAGGAACACTCGACACGTAAAATCCAAAGAAAAATAGCGACAATTGACAAATTGATCTTGTACAGTGGGCGTGGTTTAGACTGAAGTGGCGTAACACTTACGAACTGGATAGTCCATGTACTGTGTGGACTCCGCGGGCGCACGCGAGGAAGTTCAACACAGAGAGCCTCGGTTTCGATGCAGATATGCGCAGACGGCGCTAACGTGAAATCCCTCTATAGCCTTCGTTTATTCGCGCAGCCTGAGTAGCTCGCGCGCCCTCTTACGGAACCCAGTATTTCTGACGTAGAAGATAATGAAGTTCCAGCAGCTGCTGGTGAAGACGGCTACCTGAGAGAGGTCAGCCAACCAACGGGGCACGATGTCATTCTTAAGACCCTCGTGCAAGAGAATGGCCAGGAATGGCAGCCAGGCTACCACGAAGCCGGCTGTCACAATGAAGAAGGTATTGGCAGCCTTGGTGTTGGGCTTCGGGGCCGGGTTGGGCGTTTGTTGCGGGGACTGCGAGCCGCTCAGCATGGCCAAGTCGACGCTGCGACAAGCCGAACTGGTTCGCTGGACGTGGCCTCGGGCAATCTTGAGGATGAAGACGTATAATGCTGTGCTGACCACGATGGGGATGGCGACGCTGACCACAATCAGAACAATGGCCACGACGAACGAGCTGCTTCCGCCGGGTGCGGCCTCGCGAGCGAAGAAGCACATGTGGAACTGGCCGTGGTAGACCGTGGAACTCCCCGGGAGAAACCCGAAGAGGCAGGTGAGCGTAAAGGACAGGAGCCAAACGGTGCCCAGGGCTAGGTAGGCCCGGCGCGTGGTCACCAAATCGTGGTAGTGAAGCGGCCGGGAGATGGCCACGAAGCGATCCAAGTTGATGACCAAGATGCAGGCAATGCCAGCTCGAGGGAAGAAGATGTTGGCGAAGGCGAAGAACGTGCAGAAGCTGGCGCGATTGCTCGGCAGGCCGCCCGCCGCCAGGGCCCCGATCACCGGTACGACCACGAAGACCCCGAAGCAGAGGTCGGCCACCGACAAGGAGGCGATCATGAACTTGGTCGGCTTCTGGATGCTGTTGACTCCCCGGAGAATGGCCAGGCAGAACACATTGCCTGAGATGATGGCCACAGCAATGAGACTATACAGCACACAGAGAAAAATGTCCCACGCTGCCACCATCTTTTTGCGGTGAATATAGGCCCAGTTTCTCTTTCGCAAGAGAGAGTCAATTGTACCCCGCCCGCCTGCAGTTGTAGGCGTATAACTGAACTAACTCAAACTGTCTCTCTCCGGGGTTACATCAACCATAAGCCATTAAATTCAGCAAACCGGCCTGCATTGGCGTCTGTTCTGTTCAATCTTCAGGAAGCTGCTGAATGTCCCACAGCTTTCTCCTTGGTCCGAGCTTGGAGCAATTCCTCCACAATCTTCCTGGGCACTGTGAAACAAAAATCGTTTAGATCTCTCAAGACAGGTGGTTTTACAGGTCGTGTTGCGCGACCGCTCGGCTCATGTTTCTCTGGTCAGATGTGAAAACACTCAGGCTGCCGAAGCCAACCACTGGATCCGGAAAATTGATCTGCCCGTAAAGTGACCGTAATTAGCCTGGCAGATGGAGTTTAACTAGTAAAAGTCAATCAGACCCCCTTGGTTAAACTCTATATGTGTACATTCAGAGAACACAAAACACGGGCAACTTGGTATATCGAAAATGTAAGTCGCAACGGCATGGTATATATTATATAGCAGGCATGGTATATAGCATGCAACGTGCTTGTGCGAGTGTCGTAAATAATAACGACCGAGGCACATTTTCCCTTAATTAAAAAAGCTCTAAAAGTCGTTGAATTCGTCCAAACGTGGGATCCAAGACTCACGCAAACTATCTGATAAAATTACTGGTTTAGGTCAGATCTGAGCGTTAATCCCGGGGAAAGGGTATATACCCCCACACACACACACCCACATTTTGACCGGAGGACGATCTATCGAATCATCTCCCACTTTTTCGTGGTGAGAAAAAAATGTGAAGAATTTTTCGAATTTCCTAACCATCAAAGTGCAGTCAAAAGGGAGAACAATACAAAAAGCCATAAATATGCCATCCCGATATAAGATTCTGCCGGAATGTAATACATATCACAGATAGGTCTGTATTATGACCCCCCCTCCCCAATTTAGTGTCATATGATGTCAGCACTTCCATCACGCTTTTCAAATTTCCATGACTGGGCAAGTCATCCCCACAATTCCCCATCCCCCACCCGCATCCCCCATTTCTGGCACAAATTTACTTAAATGGTTGTTTTACAAGATAGCAGTAACGCAAGTTGCGATGCAATTTCGGCAGTACGAAGCGTACTGTAGGCGCTCTATTGTGAATCGCCCGTATTAAAGCAGAAATGTCTATTTATTCTTTGGGTGTCATTGTTAGTTCCTTGAACACACCAGGACAGGTCAGTGGTACAAACACATTTTTAATTGTTTTTTAACATTTTTAATGTTTCTTTTCCTCCCTTCAGAACTGTCTGTCCAGAATCTGATGTCCAACAGAAGTTTACAGTTGTATCTGTACACTGATATTTTGGCAATGATTTTTTGAACTCCCGTTTCAATTTACCTAAAATTTTAATTTCTTTCCCTCTCAAGGAAGAGCTATGCTAAGCAGTTTGGTGGATATCAGTGAACGAGAACTGTGTAGTGAGATTACTGTGAGATTAACACCAGCTAATGCAAACATTGCAGAGGTGATGTTACCACCTCGGTATCGTTTCCATGTACAATAATTATGCACGCAAAGGGCTACCAGACTAAATCTGTCTTAGGTTTCGCACGTTATACGAAAGCCGGGCTTCAGTCTTTATTCAAATAAAGGTACAACTTACGAGTTGGGTACAGACAGCTACCGCCTGGTCTAAAATGGAAGCTCATGCATCTTTAACTGCAAAAATTGAAGTGTTTCGTTCTTCATCGATTTAACTGTGAAAAACCTGTCCAGTCTTATTTTGCATTTGATATGGAGAATACCCGATCCCTTTTTATCGGAATGGATACCAAGGACATCACATTAACACTGCAGCTGTATTGCGAAGCAAAATTGACAAGTCTTTACAACTACACCATAAAAACGGAATTTGAAACACGTTGAGTCTACGACGTGTTTAGATATTTTATGCAATAAACTGAGTTTCGGAAAGTGTTTAAATGCTAAACGTTTTTTCATGATACACGTTTATCTTTGTGAAATCTGCTTCACATTTAATACATTCCTAAACGTATTTTAATGTGGATGTCTAAACATGTCATGGGTGAAACATCTTAAGGTACAAAAATTGGTTAGACGTAATTAAACTCTCAGCGCCTTTTTACGTTGTAAGTTCTCATGCGAAACCAAAATTAGAGGCGAAGAAGTTTGAATGAAGAAAAGATGGACGATATTTCGCTTCGGCCTTTATGATCACTTAACTAACCATTTTATTTTGATCAGGATTAAATGGCTTTGAAACAAAATAATCAAACTTACATGATGGAACCAATTCAAGAAAGTTGCATCCGGTAAACTAAGGTGAGTAGCATCCAGAAAACGCGGAGGAGCAAAGTGATGCGGGATGCTTCATCCTTTGTGTCCTGTTATCTTCTGTGCTGTCTTAGCCGCATCATCGCTGCTCGTTTTGTCCATCGCGTATCAGCATCACTCCAATTCACCCGCGCATGCGCGATCCCCGACTTCTCACTGCTCAAGTCGACCTAGCCCTTCCTTTTGCATTAACGCAAATTCTCAAATGTTCGCATTGTGTAACTCTCGCGGGACGAAATCTTTACCAAAGCTCCGTGTCTACAGATTAGAAGGTAAACACTACGTGTTCCAATTTCTGAGCGTCAATGTGCAAGAGCTCAACACTTTTCATCAATACTATAAACATGTTTAGCATTTGTGCTAATTGCCACTGAGATTAAGCTAAACACAACGAATACTGACGCAAATGACAAAGCATGGACGCACTGTACAATGCCGATTGAAGGAGTATTATGCTGAATTATTTTGGGACTGTTTTACAAATTTGCTTAATTACGAAGCGCCAGTTTTATGTTTGCTTTTGTCAGAATCACAAATTCACAATTATAAAACAGTGACCTCACAAATATAGGGATTATCGTGGATAAGAGTCGAAATCGCCACTCCCGGGGGGGGGTTGCCGAACTCCAAGGAAGTGCATGATGTACAGAGTGTGGAGTGTAGTAAGCACAAATAGATCTCCTAAATCTAAGATACGGGCTTCCTCTTGGCAAATTCATTCATTTTACCAACATATCCCTTGTGAACGAGGGCCGATCTTTAGAATCGTGATCTAGTTTGCATAACCATTGAATTCGTGACTTCTTCTGTAAATCAAGCGTCAAGAGATGCAGTTAAGAGGTTTCTCTACCCAACCATCCATCGCGGTTCCTTGTTTGTTTACTTTGTTGTTCGAGTATCCGAAGAATCTAGTTCTTATTTTCTGTCCTTCCTCGCATCTCCTGGCAAATGTTTGAAAAAAGGAAATCGCTGGACTTTCAAGAAATGTCCGAATGATTTATTCCTTTTGATATTCATTGTCAAAACAGCACTTGGGAAATTGCCACAGAGCATCGAATATTTTTAACCTCAGGCAAAAAGGAATGACAGATGCGGGTGAATGAACTGTTGCTTTGCAGCTATGAGACTATGGAGGCAACCCTTCTCTTGTTTCCAGATGGCAATCCGTGAACAGTGAAAAATAAGGCCAAAGGGGGATGGAAGCCCAATCCAGCAACCAAATTATGCAACCCAACTACCACTTCGAAACCGGGTTCGATCCCCAGCATGAACCAGATGCAAAGCAATTTTTTTCCCGCATGAAAGATTTTTCACAGTGAAGGTGGCAAGTTAAGTACTAGGGTTGCGGTAGCACCATGGCGACTATCTCCTTTGTATGTGTGGTTCCGAAAAGAACCGGAGGGTACTCAACGGTTCGGACAGTATGCCCTGTCTGTCGTCAGTAGACTGCCTGACTTTTTGTCTCTTTGAGGTAGATAAATTAGGGTAAGAGAGGCATCGGTGAGATGTTATCGATTGGGAATGTTTCTTTCTTTCAAATTTTCTAGCCCGTTACATTCCCCTTTCCAGCAGCCCCTTAATCCTCATCTTAATTTAAAATGAGGAAACTTCCTTTAGGTTATACTCACACAGTTGGTTCAAGTGCAGATAAGCAGACACGCTGCTGGCAACCACACCTTCATTTCCCGAGTTATCTCCGAATTGAAACTAAAACGATGATACTGCATTTTGAAGACAGCCTCTTAGGGTAAGGAAACATGGAATAATGTTTTCAAAAGGTCAAAGGACCCATCCTTTCGTTGTGGAGACTGCAGTCAGACATTAAAATGCTCTGTCTTAATAGTGATGCATCAGCTGACTGTCATTAGCGTAATTAAAAGCCTTTCCATGTACATTGTCTCATTTGATTTCCTCGGCCACTGTGATTGGTTACCTAACGTCAGTATACATAGACAGATGCTAAGATGGATTTACATCGAAGCTAATCAAGCAATACACACGTCAGTCCAATCACACGGTATCATCTAGTTTTGACCAATTTTCCTGCAGCTTTTATCGCAGTTTTCATCGTAAGTACTATACGTAGTGGGATGCATGCCTTAATTAATTGGGCTTAGAAATGAACGTGCCTGCAAGATAAGTGGCGGTTTCGTGCTTCTATTTCCGAAAGCTAAGGTTCGATTCTTCGGATGTATATTCGGTTCACTGAAAATAGTGCGCTACTGGACGCTAGCCGAATTGCTAAGTCGAATTTTGAGGTTGGGATTCGTAGTTGATAATCTGATCTGAGAATGTCAACTGTATTGGTGCATTTAGACGTATGGGTAGATATATATCTTTCTTCAAGTTTACATCAGTCTCGAGCCGACTTCAAGCGGGACTCAAAGTTGACATACTATCTGCCAGATTTTCTAAGGATCAGCTCATGATGAACGTAACTGTCTTCCACTAATTGTTAGACTTATTCTGGCGCCATGCACTGGGGTTTGCTGTACTGTTCTCCAGATTGGTGGGGTGAGGATGTGGGGGCACGGGGTTGCAAGTCGGAGCTTACTCCAAATCCATTTTTAATCCTTAGTATAGCCACTGGTGTTGGCCGAAGTTACCACAAGTAAAACTAAATACATGTATATTCAATTAAGGCTCAACGTGTCGGCAATATTCAGTATTACGTATATCCGTTCTTTTCGATAGTACGGTTTACAGGGTTTTACTGAGAAATTGTTTTAAGTGCTGGCTACGCCCGAATTCTTAGGAAGCAGATGAAAATTTTCTGGAACTGCTCTCAATTTTATAACTTGATGCCAATATTACTCTGGCCTACCCAAAGTCACCCCTTAGATAACTTGGAGATGTGTCTGACTGCATATTACACAACCCCTCATGGGAATTAATCCAATTAAGCTTAATACGTTACACGAAGGTCAAGTTCAACCGTAATGGCCTTGCTTTTTATTCATTCGAAATCTGTCTATCAATTCGTTTCAATTAACTCCATGTCAGATGTGTTGCTGTTTGACGTTTCCTTCCCGTGTTTTTAATGGCTTTGAATAATCCCGCTGTAGGGTTTGGGAGCCAAGTGCATATTTCTCGTGCCGTTCACGGGAATGACAACAAACCAAAGCCATCGAAAAGCCTGGGATAATTGGAAAGTTGTTAAAGGGGCCAGGAGTTAAGTGTGTACACGGGGGAAGTGATTTTTTATTCAAATACTCCATGGATACTCAAGGGGATCATGCCAATGCTTTGTGTGCGCATGCACTGGGCAGACGTTGAACCCTCGGTCCTCAAACTCAAGACTCAGACAACTCGTCCAAACTTCAAAACCCAACCAGGAATTGTCGGTCTAAATTTAACAACCAATACCGAATTGTCCGTTTGTTTATTTCAAAAACCATTTCCATTACACGTTACGATATGCTATAAAGTGACAAAATATTTACCCTGTAACACAATGTACAATCTCGGAGAAGCATTTTTATCCATTCACCTCATGAGCACGTGATGATGAGCTCATGTCAAAGCCCATCCTGTTTATTGTTTTGGCAATCCCAACGTAAAACAAAATTAATATACATGTATAGTCATTGCGTATATCTAGGCCTTGGGTTCAAGCAGCTAGCTGAAAACTTGTCTAAAACTGAGTAAGAGATCACTCCCTTCCCCAAGAAAGATGGTAGTACCGTTCTACCATTATAGCGCTTTAAACAGGGTGAGGGTTCCCAGGGATATGTCACTAGTTTCATTACATGGCCAAACACTCAAAATTGAAAGTAGCCCCGCCGAAATGATCCCTTCGTAAGCTTAAATGCCGCAACAGGATTAAATTTTAATCAACTAAACAAGCGTTGTGCAATAGGAAGATCCACAGATGTGGATTTCTATCTACTGCCGATAATGATTCACTTTCGTTATTGACATCATCATTATACACCTTTTTAATAACAATTCTTCCTTGTCGGCGTTAATGAAAAGCAAAAGTGGCCGTAGAGGTCTCTCATGAGCAGCTCTCTTTAGAGCCGATGCTTCCATACCAACGAGTTCTTTCTATGCTGTGTCAGCAATTCTACTTCACTGAGCTTTTTACTGAGCCACTTTACTGAGCTTCATATGATGTCTGATGTAGCCTACTTGAGGCTCTGCAGGATGAATGCGGTATTATGAATGTGTTTTGTCGCCTTTTCAACAATTTATGAGGGAATCTGATCAAATCCTGCGTTTTAAATATACTCTTGGGCAAAAACTGAAGTGTAATTATTTTGGTCTCTTTGACAAACCTCTCCAAAACACCAACATCATAAAGGAATGAAATATACACCATCTGTGTTGATGTGATGCGTGTTTGTAACAACGGAAGCGAAGGCAATACCATTTTCAAACATCAATTATTACGACGCGGTGCTTGATGCAACCGCCTAAACATCTCGCTTAACGACTACCAGTATAGTAAAAAGACACTCAAAGATACTCTGAAATTAACTATTCCTTCTTACAGAATGTTGAATGAACAGTCAAACACGTATGTCATCGTGTTGCTTAATCATTGCAGCTTATGATATCACTTTATGCGTTGTTCGTGCATTTTACTAGCTTTCTGCGGACCACCTCATGCACGGAAAGTACTGATTGCAAAGTTGACGTTCTTATTTCAATTTTACTCTACGTGGGAAAAAAAATGCTCTGCAATATCCATACTATATGCTACATTTCAAGTCCTTAGTAAAAATGTATACACTTTTATTTGCATAAAAATCGAGTCTAATTTCTTCAAGGAATGTTTCGCCAGTGATGTGTAGAAAGAGAGAGGCTGTGTGCTAGACTGAACAGGTGAGAAGCCTTCGAATGCACATACCAGAAATGAACTGTTACCTCATATACCTTAAGCTATGATGAACTCAACTGCTGGTGCATGGACTGCGGTTTGGTGATCTAGTCCCTAAGTGATTACGAGCTAATTGTTATCCCTCAAATTACATATAATTATTTCAGAGACTAGGAATGGCTAAACTCACTTTTCATACAGAAATGAACCTAAAGATAGGCCTAAGTGGAGTGAAATTCACTTCGTAGGAAATACAAACTGCATTGAATTTCTTCTTTTGGGCGCAGCTGTTATCACAATAGTTTTGGGGCTCTGAAATTCAGCTCTGTGATTCCTTGTACAAAAGGATTTGGTTAAAGTTGGAAGTGTTGCGACATTCGGTCATTTTGAGGATTTAAGAAAAATTATCGTGCATGGCTCAACTTCATTTGCTGCTCACTCTTTTGTTTTAAGCCGCACTCAAGTGGTGAGTAGCTTTTACATGAGCGTCGACTCTCCTTGATAAAAGGGATTTTCTCATTATTGCTTCGGATTGGAATCGTTATTTCCTCGGTTACGCAAGTCACGATCTTGTTACAATGTCAGAGCCAGCCAAACACTTATCGGTAGCTTACTGGTGTGCACTGCCTCCCCCTCTGTGGTATCCACCTCGAGCAGAAGCACCCTCCATGGGTTGTAAAGAGTCCTGTTGGTCAGAAGTCTTTATTTTGTTGGTAGTGATGTGACCGTGACACGTGCATTTAACAGCTGTTTGTGAACCAGCTAAGTTCAGTTCCGACCAAAGGAACCCCCGTTGCTAAAAAAATTGCGACCTCTCTTGGTCCAGCTTGAGGCTCATTGTTTCCCACGACACTCTGCTCTCTCCTAAAAAAATCACATGCTTTCGTAATCAAGATTGTCTCAATCCTGTGTAAAGGGAAGAGTTAACTTTAGCATGGCTCTGATTTATCCGTTAAGATTATTTAAAAAAAACAACCCCCCCCAAAAAAAAACCACACGAATGAGTTGCCATTCAGGGTCTTCTCCCAAGTTTTTTTTCTCTGAAAAGTTTATTCAACTCTTACTTTTCCAAGTGTCGGTGTGAAGAAATCCCACGGGCGTGCATCTCATACTTTTGTCAGTACCTTGACAACCATCATGCCAACCCAGAGGAGGACAGATGCAGCTGACGATGCCACGAAAGCCCCGGTGGAGGATGTATCCATGGTCTCGTTGAAGTAGAAGCACTTTCCCGAGGAGTACGGCGCGACTTCAAAGCGCCGACTGCGGCAGAAATTCGTCCCGTTCTTGTACAGCTCCCCGATTTTGGAGCCCTTGAGTATAGCGTCTTTACAACGGTCGAAGATAAGATCGCAGAACTCCTCACACACCGTGAGCCTCTGCCGGAGGTAGAACTCGTACTGGGTCGGCGCACAGATGTAGCAGATCAGGTAATTGATGTACCTCTGGCAGGGTAGTGTGGCCCCTTTTAGGGGTTTGACTTTGCCGAAAGCCACCTCGATTTCGACCTGGCGGCAACAGCAGTTGTCCTGGTACCAGGTGCAGTTCTTAAGATTCGGCTGAAACTCCGGCTTGCGGTTGTTGAAGAAGGTGCAATAGGGCTTCTCTGTCTCGGAGACCACCAGCTCCGTATTGGGCACCTTGATTTTGGTGATTTCCTCCGACGATGTCGAGACCAGGGCGAGAGACCAGAACAAGCCGAAACACACGGATAGACAAGGCAGCAAGGATGCGGTGTGTATGCACTTGATGACATGCTGGGCCGCCATGTTGGATGCAGAGGTGTACTGCACGAAGAGCAGCGCCAATCGACCGCATCATCGACAGTAGCAGCAGCCACGCTACATTGTCATAATTTATGAGACGGGCCGTCTGCAGCACGCAGCAATGCAAACGTATAGGCCTACAGCTGCAGCATTACTCTGCGTATGGACGTCATGCAAACAGTGACCTTAGAAAAGGTCAACCCAACAAAATTCGATATATGCACTCATTTGCTTACACCTGGGACCCGCAGCTGTAACCACTAACTGGTTTATGGCCCAGTGTCAGTGAAATCATTCGTGAAAATGGACTACCTGACACACTATCTCGTTCCAACGTACCATTGTGGTAGCTTTGTTTTCACTGATCACCTAGGCCTACTGGATGGGTCTGTTGACGGTCAATGAAATAAATTGTACAATTGATTATCTTTGCGTTTTATTACTTTGCAAATTTATTTGTGATAATGTTGGAGGCTTTCCGGCGAAATTCACCATTATTTTCTGACTCAGAATCAAGTCAAACAAGGAACAACGGGTTTTAACCATCCAAGAAAGAAATGAAGATACCATGTAGTCTGTGGTGACAATCGAATTGGGCACAACACCTTTGCTTTCCACGGGGTAAAAAGGATTAAAAAGAGGAAAAGATATAAAACAAATGAACAAACAAACCCCCCAAAAACAAACAAACAAACAAACAAACAAACAAACAAACACCCCAAAAAACAAACAAACAAACAAACAAATAAAAACGAACCAATAACCCAAAAAAACAACCTCCCCCCCAAAAAAACAACAAAAACGAACAAACAAAACAAAACAAAAAACACGAAAAAAAGAGTGGAAATGAAATTTTGCTTGAAATACCTCAGAATTAATCCCCTTCCATCTTTATTGATTAGTCAGTTCGCTGCTGACGAGTGCCCCCCTGGAAAATCCTGGCATAGCTCACGGTGGCAAATAAAATGACATATTCATGAATACAGTCCTCAAAAACATCAAAGAACCTCATGAGGCAAGTTGTTGGATAGTGGTGTGGTGGCGTCGACATGACATTATTGTCATTGATTCCAATAAAGCATCGAGAAAACAAAATGATGTCAGTTTTAATTCTTAAAGGTCCGTGATGACATACTTTCCTGTAATATCTATTTTTATCGAATTCATCGGTCTTTACATGTTTCTTGTACACAATCAGGCCGAAATGGACTACTTCAATTTATGATGGCGTGTGTTCCCACCAGGCCGAACGATACTTGAACTTACATAGTTAGGAGCGGGTTGTCCTAGTTCTAATTTGAAAAAGAAAATCAATTTGTGAGACGCTTAGTGTGGACCAGTATTTCGTCTGCGTTTCATGATTTACGTAATAGTCTTTTCCAAAGGCCATGCCTAGGCTAGGCAAGGGTATTTTAATCAACACTTCTTGCGTTGCGGGTTGTCGCACTCGAAAATTGAGCCATACTTCGAAGGATTGGTTTAAACATTCGATCCGTGAAAATCTTGTTTGTCATCACAAATATAATGCACAGAGTACACTGGGCCTTGCTTGTACTGTATATTTTAACGTACATTGTCGGATTTCTTGTTAAAATCAATCATTCATATTTGAAGAAAAGCGATGGAGAGCATAGAATACGCGTGGTTCAACTAGCAGCGAGGAGTGGGGGGAATCAGTGACCCCCATATTACTCCTATATTAGATCTCCTTTTCTGTAGCAAACAATAAATTTTGTTGCGATTGCTTTTGAACCCACGGTGCAATTACGTCTCGTTTAGACTATTGCAACAGCTTACTATTTGGGCTTCCTGATAGTCAAATTGCGTTGATTGCAATGCTCACAAAACTTTGCCGCTGTAGACTTGTCTCTAAAACTCGCACAAGACAGTCCATTACACCTATTCTTCATGACTTGCACTGGCGAACAATACAGGCTGGAATTGTTTTTAAAATTTTGGTTTCTACTTACCAATGTATCCACAATTTAGCCCTCGTATTCCTTCAAAGCTTAGTTTAAGGGTACCTTAAACAGCAGTTAGAAACCTGCTTTACACCCATAGATATTTCACTGTTATACTTCCTGTTAAAACTAAATATTACGGATCCTGGTCTTTTCAATCAGGCAGCTGCTGCTCAGTCATGGAACAATTTGTCAGATGCCGTCAAATATGCAGAATCAATTGATCAATTAAAAACCCGGCTCAAAACATATCTATTCGAACTCTACAATCCGGGACAACGTATAGGGACCTCGCAGTAATTGTTGTTGTTGTTGTTATTAATTATTAACGTAGAAAGAAAGTAAAAGAAATGAAAATTAATGCAAGTTTTATATTTAGGTCCATGGCGGATCCTCCCTAAAGCATCCATCTCCGACAAACCAGGGACAAACGTTATTTGCGATTAGTTTTCTGTGTCAGGAAGCTTGAATGGATTACATGTCACATGTGCTCCTATAAAGAGCCCGATGATACATTCCTGACATAATAAGGAGAGGGTTGCTCAATGAGTTCTAATTCAACTTGAAAACAAAATTACCTTGTGCTGATGTTTTTGGTCTGTTTCCCATAATTATTCAAGGATGGCTTTTCTAGTGACTCATCGAAAAGCCCGCTGATTACGTAATACCAGGCAAGGGTAGTACATAGGCCAACGTTTAAAAAACGGCTCTCAGGGTGTGCCACCCAAAATCGTGTGATCTTATTCGTTTGAACAAAATTAAACATTTTGCGACAATTTGGCGTTTAGTAGATAAATTTCATTCATGTAAAACACCATTTCACTTCACGTCATATACATTTAAGACCATTCCAACGCAATCTCTATTCTGTACACTAGGATTTTTCTAGATCGATTTTATTCATATAACACGGATGCCCCACTTCACCTCGCACGCAAACCGTGTAGGCTACATGTAAATGTAACTGACAATGTGACCATCTACATCCCTGGGAAATGTTTCAATTTCATCACACTTCTCGCGTCATTTGTAGTCGCATTCAAAAATTGAGCCATGCTTCAAAAGTCTTTTTCAATCACCCAATGTATTTCAAGTGCCAGAATGCGACAGTCCAATTGAACAAAGTGGAAAAGAAATCGAAGATTGTTTCCAACCTTTAAATTGTAGCCCATCAATGTCCAGAGTTCTAAGACCATCTAATAAAGTAATTATCCCACGATCGGCAAACGGTTTGCAGAGAAAACTAACTCTTGTATGGTTGTAAGAAACAATACAAACTCAGTTATGAAACTCGGGAAGGAATTCACCACAATGGTCGCAAAAAAGTGAAGTTGCGAATCGAGCTGCACTCCCACACCTGTCACTGGATTATGTACATGTAGTTGGTCGCCTCCGAACTTAATAATGCAAATACCAGAAGATACTAGATTGTTCGACATGTTTGGCCACCCCGTCAATGTTGTTCTGGTTCCGTGGAGGACAATTTTTCATCGAAGAGTAAGCGATATCTGGCAAAGTACGTATACAGCACTACCATTTTCCGTTCTGTCAAAGAGTGAATTGTCAATGTATTTCGATTATAGGGCTACATAGTATTAAAGTCGTGTTTGTTACAGGATGAACTATATTAGGCTAGGCTTGCGATTGCACCATGTACAAGGAACAATTTCTTTTATGAGTGCGTGGTTCTGAGAGGAACCGATGGTGAACACTCGACGTTCCGAACAGCATGCTCTGTTCGTCTTCGAAGAGGATTAATTATGAGAAAAAAAAATCACGGTTCCAGTCAGTTGTCAAATCAGTGGATCTGAAACTGACATATGCCGAATTATTTACTCTCGAAAAATGAAAATACGAACACTATTTTTTGTTATTATCCACATGGATTTCCTTGCAATTATGGGTTATTTTTGTTGCATTTACGTCTCGCACAGATGTTTATTCTCCCCTTTAGCAAGGGAGTCACCACCTTCCAGATACCGAAGTCGACAAAAACAGAGGTCACCTGTCAGCGGTGTAGTCCGTAAATTCTTTGCTTTGTAGCTGCGCATTTGTCGTCATAATTATAAGGGTAATTCAAGAAATTAAGGGTCTATTTTTGTTCGTGTCCCTGTCACATCTGACACATGATTTTGTAAGCTCAGAACACTTTTTCTAATTTCCAAGAGTGATAAATTAATGCAAATTACCTGCCAAACAAATAGTGTTAGTTTGGAATCAATTCTGGTGATATTTCCATGTCAAATAACAAAGGTCAGATGTAACAGGGACACCAAAATGTTACACTTTTGGACCCCTTATTTCCGGAATTACCTATAACTGAACAAATATAAAGTTGAGTGTAACTTACGATATTTGTGTATGTCTGATTCGGAAGCAGACTTCGAGCTACCCCCCCCGCAAAAATGAAAATATGAAAGAGCAGTGGCGATTGTTTAAAGGTGACGTCACGCGCGAAGGGCCCCCCCCCAAGGAAATTGGTTTTAGAACAACCCTTGCACTCACAAAAAGCCGAACGGTTACCAGGCGAGCATTTGTCGCGTCAAGCCGGAGAAAACAAAACCAGACGCGAGGAGACCAGATGAATGTTGGGATGCAACGCAGCTGGTTTGGAATGCGGCCCAGCTCTTGACGATCGGAACAACTCGAGAGGTTCCGGTCAATTTCCCCGATTTTTCTGCCCGTCACGAACGGTGGAGTGCTCGTCCTCCGCTGCGGTGCATGCGTGCAACGTGAAGAGGATTCGGATGCATCTGGAAGATCTTCATCTATCAGAAATACAGCAATCTTATTTACCACATCATCTAGGAGACAAGAGTGTGGTGGTACATATTCATAATATCACAAAATTTCCAGTCACGAACCTGACGCATGGGATGCGTCAATGTTCTGTTTACGAGTAAACTATACATCTCCAGATCTCGTATTCTATTTATTCAAATTTGAAGGGCTATGACAAGAACATGGACCGCTCGCATTTCAGCGGAAGAGGATCAGCACCCCCAAATAACTTCTGACAACGGTGCGATCAGTTACTACAAAAGTGCATCAGAGGACGCGGCTTACTTTTTTCCATGCAAAAAACTGTTTCCTTTTCTATCCTGGCACAATCTGCTGTCATTCTTCAACTTGTCTCCACACGTTTACATTTTTCTCCGCATCATGTCGGAGTTTCACGGGGCCTGGAGCCAATTTTCCAGAATTCTCTAAAGGTGCCAAATTCTTCAATATTTTTCAGCTACTTTACACACTGTCCTAAAACAGCCACAAATTAAAAGCACGTGTCCATAGGAGATCTTCAAAATGCTTTAATAATAAAATACGGTTGAGGAAGGTTCTTTGTCAGATGTTGCCGTTCTGGAATGCAATATTGCAGAAATAAACAACTAAATCAAATGAATTACTCTGCAATACAACTTCAGAATAATCCTTAAGACAAAAAAAAAAGGTTTGGCATAAAGATTTCAATTCCTGCATAAATAATGGTAATATGAACTAGTAAAACAATTCCAATTCTTATTGTTCATACATGTGTCAGATGGGAAAATAACATCGAAGACTTTGTCTTTCCACTTATTGATGTTGCGGCTGGATTCCATACAGAGAAATTGGTATCTCTCAATCGTTTCGGTGAATCTCCATCCCAGTCCTGGAAGATTCTTCTCACGCACAGCACCTCCTCACTGGGCGTGGCTAAACAGGAGAGGAAGGGGGCAGCTTGGCAAATCATCCACAATCTGTCTCTTGGGACACACGTGAAAGAGCATCACTTCATCCAGTCTTTAATAAACAGGTTTGATTCGCCTCCCCCAAATGGTCTGAAACTGAATCCGATCAACTTAAATCTTTGACATTTAGAGAATTATCCCTAATGTAAACGATTTTCACATTTCTTGTGCTTATACTCCACTTTATGGAGACATGCTTCAGCTCAAAGGATTAAATACAAAACCAATGTATACACTTTTTTCAGATTACAAGATTACATTTGGATAAATTATCTTCGCTGTTTCAGAGAACTATACATTTCCCATAAGATTCCGTGATGTTCTCAAATGAAGATGGAGATCTATCATCTCAACCTGTAAGTCTTAAGAAGATCACAAGCGACTTAACTGGCAACATGTTGAGCGACTGCGGGCGAAGTGGTACACCCTTTGAAATTAAATCCACTGGAGAATACGAGACACGCTTGAATAACATGCCAGACAGCTCCGAAAGCTTTTAAAAGCTCAGAGTAGAAGATGTGAGAGTTAAGAGTGCAATTTTCAAAGCATATGGCTAAATCTGGTCTTAAAACATAAAATCCCTCATTTCAAGAAAGAGTTCTTTGGGTTGCCAAAGCTCAATGGACTTTACTGGACGCTAACATTCAGGCGATTTTAAAGAATACTTCGGAAACCACAACTAGAAGCAAACACTGAGATGGTTATCATGCAAACAGGTGAGGCATTCTTAGATCTGAGGACATGCACAAAACATGTTTGAAACAGCCAATCGGTCAATGGGTCATTCACTGTACGTGCACCTTCGCCACATGGTCACTGTGCCATCTCAATTAATTGCTGGGGGTACTTATGGGTGTAACTCCTCCAACAAGACACCAGGAGAAATAACGGATGCCTGGACACCACCAATGAGCTATGAGCCCTGCAGAGAGACTTTGAATCTGTGCTCATTCAAACGAAAATACAGTTGTGTGCACTTCAGAACCATGCTTGCTAAGCCAGAGTGCACGCATGCATCTTGTCTTAGGACTGAAGATGCCGTGCCATTGCCTCAGACCATTTCTGCACAGAGGCCTTTGCAGCGTTGTAGTTGGAGCCATCACAAGCCTTTTCACAATGCCCACCTGAAGAAAACCAGTCAAGAGTCATTTCACAAGACCAGTCACAGGTCAGTGACTTGGTTTCAGACTGGATGACTACATGAACAACACCGAGGCAGAGTAATGAGTGTCAAATCACTGACCCTCCCTAAACTGTCCCGCCTGGAACTGCCTGGCTTATACCTTACAGTCCAGCCACAAAGTTTTTTTTTGGGGGGTGAAATAAATTGAGTATTATACAAAGTGATTCTTTCTACACACTGTGCCTGCTAAACATACAAAATATGACTTTTTAAAGCCTGATTCCTGTTACCGTTTGATTAGTATGTTATTGTCCTTATAGATTTGGTGTCTAATGTTCTATACTATTCACTGTTCTTATTGTCAATATTTTATCCATCCATTTTGGATAAATGAAATAAAAAAATAACAACACAAAGAAACAGTCATTCCTCGTTGATGTATGAACAAAACCTCAATGAGTCTCTGTCACAAGCTTGATTTTTTTTTTGAGTTGTGAGATGTACAAATTCTACTTATCACATAATTAAAAATATAACTGTAGACTCTCTTTCCAGCCTGACTTTTTATGTCCTGGACTGAAGTGGCATGGATGCAGCGAGATCTCTGTAGGCTTTCCCTCCAGCCTGATTACCTTTGCATTTCACATACTCTAGCATCCGCACCTTGGAGGAAAACACAAGAGATTTTAAGCTGTGCAACATTTCAAATTTTCTTTCTTGCATGTGAACAGGCTAGATAAACAAGTTCAATTCCATTCCTAAACCTTGTCTCCAACTGCATGAATAAGATCTCAAATGCACACTGACATACGTAATCAATAGGAAACAAAATAAACAATATCCTCCGAATCTGTCCACTTTTAGGAGTCCCTTTATCCATTAGTATACTTACTTACAAGCTCAAATCACAGCAGTGTAGCAACAAAGGGATGTTGGGGGGGGATGCGCCAATCCGTCCCTGATACCTTTGAATTCTCAAATTCTGCATACAAACTGCAGCTGATATCTGCTCTCAGTGGGCTTCTGAGAAACAAAATCGCACCCCTGGATCCCCCCTTCCAGACATTTCACGCTAGTTACACCACTGCTTGCCCAGCTTAAAGCTATGCCAATCAGAACTAACCTAGCTTAGCAAAAATTCCTAAAGGACGTGCTAACCCACCCCGTCACTGCCTAACCAAATTTGACCCCTTCCTTCTCTGCTTGACTCATCTGTAGCCATCTCAAACACATCTGAACCACAATATGACCCGACCCACCAAACACAATACACCCCAACCAAACCCACTTCAACCCAGCTCAAAGTCAATCTAAGCATGGTCACACAAACCCCTTCCCACTCCATCCAACCTAGCCCCCAACCAGCTCACTCAAATACACTACACATCCTTCCCCAACCCAACTCAACAAAATAAACATACTTTACTCACACTAAAATACTTCCTTTCCAATTTTCAACCCCACCCATCTACGGGTGTTGCTAGACCATTTTGAATGGGGGGGCACCACATGAAATTTGCCGACGGACTGTCACGCAGTGTACTGTATCCTCCTTCCTTTCAACTTGCTCTGTTCTTTGTTTTTTATTTTGCCAACAGACCTTAATTTTGCCAACAAAACTAACCAATGGGGGATGGGGTGACACCCACCGACATCACCTCCTCTAGCAACGCCCGTGTACCCACCCAACGGACCAATCAATACCATCCTACCCCAATTCAACCCAACTCAGCCCCATCCAAACTCACCCACCCTGCACCCACCCACCCCTCACCCAGCACCCACCATCTGCTTGGTGTCGGCATGGCCATGTTTCTGAGCCAGATTCCACAGATTGAGAGCCAGGGAGGCTATCTCTTGCTGCGCGATGTCGCCATGAACCAAGATGCGATTGAAGAAGTCCATAGCCAGATGGGATTGCCTCTTCTGTCCATTCTAGACAAACAAGAAGGAACAATGTGTAAGAAGCCTCAGAACCAATAACCAGAACAAATTACGTGGGTATCAATCAAACAGGTATTTCAAAATGTTAGTTCTGTCAGCAGCTTCGATGCAATCTTTGGCTCTGGTCTCCTGAATATAGAAAGCTTAAACTGAAGATACATAAGATTTGAAACTTTGCACGGTGGAGGTTAGACTGAGGGAATGTTTGCAGGCACACCGAGTGGAATGGACCTCTTCTATAAGAGTGGCAGTTCGGCGCAGAAGCGGTGAGTGCAAACTCGTCGTTTCTTCTCTCCCGAGGGCAACCAAAGAATCCTGGTCGAAAGAAGAGATCCACATGACAGACATCGCTGAGATTTGATGAAAGGGAGCTAAAGCTGGAGTCTGAAAGTGTGACACTTTACACCCCACAACCAACACCTACCTCGGACTGCGCCAGGGATTTGCAGTGTTCCAGAATAGATGTGATGAGTGTGCCGCACAGGCCAGACACCTCGGCTAAGAACTTCTTATCACTTCCGTATAAGACGTCATTGGAGTCAACTGAAAGTCGAGAAACGAGAAACTTGATTAAAAAGAGAAGGCAGTTATTAGAGAGGTTCCTAAAAAAAAAGGACTCCTTCTTTGAGTGACAGGTTGAATTTAAAGACAAGACCAGCAGCACTGGCATGTTTTAAGAAAAGCAGCAAAACAGAAACAACTTAACAACAGAAGGTCCGGAAATTGCAGCAACAGAGGAAAAGACACTGCTTCAATGAATGATGTGCACCAGTTAATACCTGTGCACCAGTTAATACCTGTGACAACTCAAGCAGCGGAGACAGAAACTGCCTCAACAGAGCCAACAGCAGGAAAAGCTTAGATGGAGCAGCAGATAAGAACAATATATATGTGTGTGGAAGGGAAAACAGCAATAGCATTACAGCAGCAGTAACGAAATTAGCACAGCGGCAATACAAGAAGCATCGATTGCAACAGTGATAACACACACAGCACGATACCAGTGATGGTTGTAGCAACAACAGTGGAAACAGGATGCAAACAACAGCACTTCCATTAAGGGCCATGCCATTAAGCATCGACAACTGCAGCAGCGACTGGGCACACAACATCAGCAGTGGCAGTGGAAATACAACATATCACGGCAGCAACTGTGACATAGGCAGCGTTCATCACAGCAGCAACAATACCACAAATTAACAGACATAATGGCATTGAAAACAGAAATAAAAATGTTTATTTTAAGCGTCTACCAACATCTATCAATATTGCGTAATCAGTATGTCTGAGGACAACTGTCCCGAGCTTCCAATTGATAACTGTGTATTTTGAAGTTGCTAACTTTAATATGTTTGAAGCTTGAAGCGTTTGTTTTTGAATTGCAAGTTTGTGAATACTTGAGTTTTTTAATTAATACTTTAAAATACTGTTTTGATCTCACCCAATTTATTAGCGTTTATGGTTGAATATGAGAAATATATAAACAGGGCTTGCACAAAAATTCACAAGCTCAGTAGGTGGTAAAAGCCTTAATCAAAAGCAAATTCGGGATTCAAACAAAACAAATACGGCAACATAATGGCAAGCCATCCCTCACCGTTCTTGACATGGTATATGTACTGGTCTTGACAACTTGCCGACAGCAGGCTTAGGACATTCAAGAACACCAACGCCTTGGTGTCGTTGCCGGTATCCCACACGTAATCCTGTACCACATTAAGCAGACCACGAACCAAATACAGCACTCCGTGCTCGGGGTTGTCCTGAAATGACAGACGTTTCATACTTGGAGTCAGTACTCATGTTTGATGACACAACAAACCTTTCAAGATTGAAATGGGCATATCGTCTCTCTCTGTTGAAAAATTCCACTTTATGGGTTTGTTCCTGAAGTGTATGATGAAAAAAAACTACATTTTTGGAACAAAAACTCAGAACTCACAACACACTACACTCTACATATAGCATTCTAAAAATATTGGTTTCATTTTGATATGGATGAAGCTTGATAAAATCAATTGTTGGAATGATTAACTTTTATTTATTGCTGCAAAAGTTAAGAAGCAAATAAACAGAAGTGTTTTGTTCTGAACATTAAACTGAGGAAAGAAATAATCCTTCAATGTACACGTGATACTATGTGATACTTTTATACAGTGTGTTGTTTAAAAACAGGAAACCAAGATTAATTTGTTAATATCTTGGACATGGTTAAATACTTTGGAAATTGGCAACCACCCTTTATTAACTAATGATGTCCTCTTTCTTATGATACCAAGACATCCAATTTACTGTCATTGATGAGCACGAAGCAGTTCAATCAACCATGGCAGAACTGGTCTTGCACCAGATAGATGTTTTGGTAAAGAACTTTGTCTGCCCAATGCAGGGTTTTGTTGCGCCTCCAATTTATGCAATCCTCAGCATGTTATTTCATCGCACACTCCTTAGAAGTTGGAAAGGTTGTTCATTTCTCAGACCAGCAAAATGCAGCTTACAACTAGGCAGCGTGTGTTTGTGGTAACAGAGTGGCGACATGGCCTCCTTGATTCAGATCTACCCAGACGACCAAGATTTTGACAGTGGTTACTGGACAGCCATCCCAGATTCTGGGAGCACCTTGTGATTGGGGATGGAGCAGTGTTTTCATGAATGGCCAAGTAAATAAGAATGTCTGTGAATACGCTCCGAAGCATACCCCACCCAACTTCAGTTTTGATGTGAAAATGAACTGAGAGAAGATTTCTCTTTGGATAGGTCAGTGTGGAGATGGCATTATCGTTGGACTCTGTTTCTGTGATGACAATCTCAATGGTGAACTTTACCTTGAGATTATCAACGACAAAATTGTACCGCAGTTACAGTCACACTTTGAACACCAGGGTGGAATGTTTCGCCGCTTAGGGTGGGTCAAGGATGGAGCTCTAGCTCCTCGTCAGATCATTGTGAGGGAAAGACTATGAAAGATGTTTAACCACGGTGGTAATCCCCTCGCTCTTAATTCCCCAAACCCTGGTATATTGTTTCAAAACAAGGCTGGATTATCTCCACTTTTGAGAGTGAAAAAACGTCAGTAATTCCCAGCGATTACGGTCTTTTGTTACAAGGCCTTGTTCCTTTTGTCCGAGTTTGGAGACCCCGGCCACGCATACAAAGCATACATGCCCGGATCTGGAATCCCTGGCAGGAATTGGTTAACACAAGAGTAATTGTGATCAACCATGAGATTGAGTGGCCCCCAAGGCCCCTGACCTCCTCCCCTGTGATTTCTTTTTGTGGGGGCATCTTAAGAACCAAGTTTACAAGTCGCTACCCCAAGATATTAATGATCCACGTGCCAGAATCGTTGCTGCTGTGGCGACCTTAAGAAGACAGAGAGATGTTATCAGGAATGCATTGGGAGCGATGAGAACCAGAGCTGAATCTTGTGTTAAAACGAATGGGGGACATGTCGAAGGACAAGGGGGTTAGGTCCAGACAGGCATAAGCACCCAAATGTTAAAATCACTAAACAAATATTTTGCTAAGGACACACTGGATTTCCTTCTTTTTTTTTTAGGTAAGAAAACTGTCGGAGTTAGACTGCGGTGAATCTGATGTAAGACCAGTTCTGACACGGCTGATTGAACTGCTTCGTGCTCAGTCATCTGTGACAGAAAATTGGATTTCTTGATGTCATAAGAAAGCGGACATCAGCAATTAATAAACGATGGCTGCCAATTTCCAAAATATTTAGCCATGTCCAAGAAATGAAGAAATCAATCTAGGTTTCCTTTTTTTAAAAAATATGCTGAATTATTTAGAATAATTATACTCTGATTTTATCTAAAATGTTTTAAATGAAAGAAAATGTTGAGAATGGATTGTTAACACAAAACTGCATCTGAATAAACACAACTTGTCAAAATATGTTCAGCAGACGGAGAGACGAAAACCTCAGAGGAAAACCTCATTAGACTTGATGATATTTGCTACTCACGGGAACAACAAGCAGAGTGGACAGGAAGTTATTGATGTAATTCAGGAGGAATGGCTCTGTGGAACGAGACTTGCTGTCGATGACCATGGTCTTGGGAACGTCCGGTATGAGACTGATGGCGCCCTTGAAGAAAGCATCGGCTGTCAACAAACAAAATGTTAGAGGAGTATACTTTTTTTTTTACTCAAGAGGTCCCCCTTGACAACCACTGGTTAACAATTTCGAATACAATAACCCATTTTGTAATATTGCCCTAACATTTCCTTGTATTTACGAAGGATTTTCAGTCACATGATTTTTGATGATCAGCATTCAATTTCCAAAGATGTGCAAGGCGTGTACCTTTGAAGTCTTTCAATATTCTGGCGTACATGAAATTACCAACAGAAACATACAGATTCCAAAATGCTCACGCCTCCACGGTACGCTTCCTGAAATCCTTTACCTGTGATGTTATGCCATGTGAAAACCCTCTATACAACCACGGTACCCCTAGCATTCATACCTGGGGAAACCCTGAGAAATGATTCACAATTGACCCAAAAACCCTGAAAAAAAACAAAATGGGTGTGCAGTGCAAACCTGGTTCAAATGGCAGTCCAGGTATGATTTGAACCCAAATCTCAAAGATGACACACCAACATTTTGATGATAAAACGAAAGGGTAGAGTCTTTTTATTTGTCTGTGTCTGTTATCTGTGTCTTTGGCACAAAACAGTTTGGAATATATTCTATTTCCCTTTGGGATGGGATTTCATAACTCAGTGGATTACCACCTGGCTAACGTTGGAACCAATTTACACCCCCTTGTGGTGCGAAGCAAGTCAAGGTAAAATGGCTTGCTTAAGGACACAACACAAAAAGAGCAACTGGATTCAAACCTCAGATCCCCTATTCAAAAATTCAATCACAAACCAAAACTCCCTTACCTGTTTCTCGTCATGTTATGCTCTAAAACTTCTGTGATTAGTTTCATTTGACTAAATTCGTTCAGCAGGCAATCAGCTGCATGCCCTGTACACCGTTCACAAGATCAGAGCGCCCTAAGTGATTCTTACATCAGGCCAATAGGAGAGAAATTGTCCCTCACCTTGTGTCAGGGCCAGGTTGAGCATGGCAACCTGACCAGACAGGAGGTAGAGGTTCAGCCGATGGAAGATGTCGACGATGGAAGGGATGGTAATGAAGCAATACGCTGCGCAAGCCTGCGGGGAAATCACAAGAACGAGAATATGTCCAACAGGTGACAACGAAAATAGCATCACTGCAGATGATGACCCATTTGGACTGAAGCCTAAACGTCTTCCAAAAGTATGCTTTACACATCGAAAAAGAAAGCTTATGACAAAGACTCTGTACGCATTCAACTGAAAATCATTTGTGCAATTCATGCAAATGCGTGGCTGAGCGAGGTGAGCATAAAACAATAGAACTGTTGTAAGTAATCCCACAGCACCATCTTCAATTTGAATACGATGCAACGTGTGTTTCAGAAGAGTCCCTATGGAATGACATTAATTTCTCAAAGAAATGAAATTGGTCAAAGAGTCACTAAAATGCACTAGTCTGGCCCCACTAGCGTAATTCTGGTTAACCCTAACAGTCCTCAATCCTCCAAGTTTAATATGATTTTCCACACACCCTAGGGGGTTAGGGTTAATGAATAAGTCTACAGGTCTCCAGACTTTCAAATATATTCCACTTGCACTGATAGTAAAGAAGACTTGAAAGAATTGGTCTACTCACTCTGACAAACGCAGCAGTTTTCCTGGAGTGGTTTCCTTTCATGACAGTTCTTGTTTCTGATGCCAACTGATTTACGCACTAAATGAAAGACAGAGTACAGACAAGAAATACTGTCAGAATTTCCCTTCCAATTTCTCTATTTCTCTTCAGGGACAGGCCTAGGAAGCCTTCATCCATATCCACTACTTCAGTTAATCTGTAACCTTTTTCTTTCCCGTTAAACTAACAGGGCAATAGATTTTTCTACCCCATGCAAATAACTGCCAGTTTTGTTTAACAATTCAGGTACAAGGCATCTGCATGAAACAATTGTCATTTGCTTGTAGTAAGCAGGAGGAAAACGGTGGAAGCTGCCATCTGAATATTGAAAATTACCAATCTTGTGGCATTTTGGCACCTTGCATGAGGCGAGCACATGGTTTTTCCTCTGCTAAGAGCTGTTCTTGTACTGCACAGTTCTTCAGTTGTTGGTTGGACAATTAAAACAATGACTGAAGGACTCAACCCTGACACCTTCAGAATTTAAAATGCTTGTGTCCAGGCCCCCGTATGTTGTCTCTCATCAAGCCATAAGCAAGTTTTTTCAGGAGGAAGGTGCATGAAGATAATGTTAGACCATATGCCCTTTTCCTCCGGAGCTGTGCTTGCTATTCAGTTCCTATGCGTGGAGAGTCTGGTGCAATCTTACCTGTACCAATGCGACCAGCACACTGTCAATATTGCTGAAGTTGGCACGAGCCTCGACGTAGAAGCTCAATTGTTGCTCAAAATCTCGGCCGAATGAAATCTGTCGAGAAAAAACATCATGAAACAAATTCTCAATAAGTCTGTTTCAAATGACATCACTTCCTACAGGCTGCCGCGTGCACAAGTTTTGTATTTTTCGTGACACGTTTCATTTACGCTGTGCTTTGACGATATTTGGATCAACATGCATGCGTGTATGGAACATTTGCACAAACTGTGCACAAAGGCACTTGATGGAGCTGAAAAAGCAGCTCTGAGTTTCCTACAAAGACGGCGTCAAATGAGAAAGACCTATTGTTCCTTCACGTTTCCTTGACGCTGTCTCCAACATCCATTATTTGGCAATTTTCATTTATTTTCCTAGTTTAAACACTGGCTCGATATATTCTCAAACAAAAACAAATTCTTACTTTTCTGACGAAGCCGGCAATCAGTCGGCCAATTTCTCGGACATCGTCTTCCAAAGACAGGGCACTGATGGGAGAAATGAAATACAATCAACAAGGATGAGAAAGATATTGTAAAACAGAGGAATGCAGTCTGGTTTTTCTGTTCAAGTCTTGTTCAGAAACCTCAATGAACATTTCAAATAACACAAATAACCTTTCAAAGAATGTACACTGCTGTCTGTTGAAGATGGGCACATGACCCACAGGAATGTTTGAACGACGGTCCTTTATTTAATCATAGAACTCTGCCGTAGTGTGGATAACTTTCTTTCATTTTTGTTTTTTCACACTTCTCCACCCACCCTCCCGATGGTGGACCAGCATCCAATTCAGGCAGAAATATTCTCATTTAGTCATTTGGTGCAAGTGACAGGCGATGCAGATGCTGGCTTGAAGAGCCTCATTGCAATACGACGGAAAAAAAGCCTGATAGTTGCTAAAAACCGCTTAGAAGACTTTTATAAGACTTTCAGAAAAAAAAGAGTCACATGACCCACAAGAGCTCTGCACTTACTTGAGGGAGTCGTGCATGGTCTTGCAGACAAACATGAGAGCGTTGATGATGACTGGATCATTTGTCACTTTCTCTTGGTTACGGCAGAATGCCTCTATGATGGACCGGCAAAGCTCCACCTTTACCACGTCCTTCTGGAACATATCCACCATTGGCATGAACTTGTCCTGGGCACAGAGGAAAAGAAACAACAACTTGAGAGAAATTTAATTCCAATTCCTTGGTTACAAAGCTACCACCTTACTCTTCAAAGCAGATAAGTAACTGCTTTCCTAAACTTTGAACCGACCACAACATGTCGATTAAAGTCAAGTCCAGAAAGCTTTGGGACCTGAATGATGCTGTGAGGCACTTACAACATCTGCTAAACCATATGTAGTTACCCAGTGACCCATACTCCAATTGAGTAATGCTCGATGCATGATGCAAAGTCAACAGTTTACTACAGGTTCTGGTACACAACATTTCGGAAGAATACTAATGGTCGGGCAATTCTCAAATAATGCAACAATCTCATAAAGATAATTTCCGACACTCTCCGACTTGAGCTAAAAATCCCTTGCTTTCTATAAATATTGTGTCTCACACTGGCCAATATATGCAAGATGTCAATTTCAGTCAGAAAGTTTACAACAGCAGGGCTCTAACCTACTCTCAAGTGCTCAAGTGAGTAGTTCTATCGCATTTTAGGTAGTTTTCTAATTTTTAGGGCCCTTATTCATGACCTGATCTTCACAAGCTATGCATGCTGTAAAATTTCATTTCCAACCAGAGAGAGAAAAGGTCAGAAGGAAAGTCAACTTACCATTGACAGCAATGCAGAGAAATCCTTGATATGGGCCAAGACTTTGGACATCACTGACTGTAACTGAAATCAAACCAACAAATACAAACCATGAATGAATATTCATGAGGATAAATGAAACCAACTTTTGTTTACTGATATAGTTCAGTTTGGGGGAAGGGTCCAATTGAATTTTAATTGAAGTTTTAACCCCTGTTTTACTGTACTTAAATTCTGCAATTTATCTCCTTTTTCTGTGCGACCATTTCTTAGTACGCACAAAAATCCAGGTGTAAGATTTACATGAATTAAAATGGTCTAAATGGAAATGCTAAAAGCTGTTAAAATTTCAGTCAATAGCAGTGACCAAAATTTAAGGGTAAGAAGGAATTTCAAAAAGAATGACAATTTCCTTTTCATGTGCTCTGAAAAATTCTGAGACGGCCTGATCGATAATTAGGCAAATTGTACCGGCACATAAAACAAACTGGAAATTGTAATACGACAAAATTTGAAATGTTGGCTATAAGGACTAGACTTGATTTCCATACCTGAGGATAGAACGACTCAAATGCACGGTCAGGGGTCATGTGCTTGATGATGTCACCCAAGATGGTGTTCACTTCCTTTTTCTACAAAAGAACAAGAACATTTTTTACCCAAGAGAGTTTGCATAAGAAATTGAAATATTGTAATATCAGTCGATTTAACAATGCCCACCGTTGAGGCCAATTTCATAGAACACATTTTGCCAAGCCAGATAGTTTTGCTCAGCAAAATTTTACTCCACTTATTTTAATGAATAATTTATTAAATGGGGAAAATGGAAACCAGTTTTAAACTGGTTCCCACTTGCCCTTGTGCACCAGATACATTTGGAACTTTGCAACCCTGTTCAGTCACACTGCAAACTTGAGGCAAACCTTTCACTTTCATATCTGACAGATTTTATGTCAAATGTTTTCTTCTCTCAAATATCATGTAATTATTACAATTCGGTACTAAAATCCAAAGTTGAAAGACTCAATAAACGGACAGATAGTTGGCAACTTACAGTGAAGTGTCTGCACGGATACTCAATCCAGATCTCGGCACAACCGATGTAGTCCTGAAACAAGGAACAAAAGAGAAAGAGAAATTCTTAAAATAACTTCAAAATCTCTGCTCAGAGTGGACTCAATTGCAAATGAGATTATTTTGAAAAAATCCATTTCTACCCGTGTATCACTATTATAACCACAACAACATATTGTCATCAGATTTTACACACTAAACAAAGTCCTCTAATTAAATTGTACCCTGCTGATTCAGGACCCTACACCGGCCCCCATCTTATTAATGATTGTTAAAACCAGGAAATATTAAACTTCTGATATCACCTAGGGTGTCGCCAACTTAAAGTTGTAACTCACTGATGTCACTTGAAAACATGGCAAAATATGATTAATGAATGGAGCTCTGGTAACATACTGCTGTTAAAATGAAAACCCTTGTAATACAAATCTAGGTAAATGCACTGCACTAAACTCCCCTTGCATTGAACCCACAACTAAAATAGTAAGTACCTGACAATGTAAAGCTGGTTCAAATTGTCAATGGAGTCAGATGTCTGATAAAATACAGACCCGACAAAATATCAGTGCCAACAATTGAATGTACTCAGGTACAATACATCAATGGTTCCAACAGTGGTTAGATTTAACCCTGGTAGTTCAACCCCGCTCAAAGGTAAGACTCAACCAGTCTAGTTACCTACCTCTGGATTGCGTAGCTTCATGACAGTCTTCCAGACTTCATTCAGCACTGTCAATCTCTGCTGCTGGGGTGGATCGCTCAGCGCCAAGTTGGTACCCAGAGATCGATACAGGTGGTGCTGTAAATGCCATAAAAATTGACAAAATACAAATGTTGAAGGTGGAACAGTATTATCACCAACAAAAATGCAATACTGTGTCAAGTGGAATTTTGTACTGGCTATGGTGAAAGACTTTTGAGGATTTTTATACTTTATTGGTTAATGTGTTTTTTAATCATATAACTGTAATTACAGGCCTGCCTAGACTATCACCACAACAGCTACATCAAAACTTTCAAAAACTGGTCCAACCACCAGTAAGTAATTTCTCACTTTATTCCTGGTAAATATCTGCAATACCCACTCTTTATTTGCCCTTTAACAACCAAACATCAGACCTTTTTTCACTGAACAGAAGGAAAGTCAGACAATGCTACCTTCAAGGTACAGAGATTTATCAATAAAACCCCAAAAATTCAGCCTCTAAGCTTGCAAAATGCTTGGTTTCTACTCACCAACATAGATAACTAGGTGACAGGGCAAACCAACTTGCTTCAGAAAACCAATTAACTCAGTTTTGATCTTAATGTAAGTTTTGTGGCAAAACATTCATCAGGGTTTGTGCTTTGAGTATTTGAAACAAGAACACTTAGCAAGTGTTGGTACCTTGGGAAATCCAGCTTCTTCACATTCCTTGATAAGATCAGTGAATCCGAGGGCCCTGCTGGCAATAAACTCCGGCTTGAAGGCAGACATGATGGAGTTCAACAACAGGGCACTAGTGTCAAAATTAAATTTTGAATATCTAGATAAAGAGCATATTGTGGGTGACAAATTTTCAACTGACAAAAAAACATTCGAGAGAAATGTGGGGATCGCCCATACTGGCCAATACCAAAAGTGGCACCAAAGGTCAATGTTTTGGGCTAACAGCACAACACCTTTCTTACAAGTCCAAAGTCTGAAGTCTTGTTACATTCAGTGGCTTAACATAGATAAAAAAAGGTTGCTACATGTTTATAAGAAAAAACGGTCAGTGCTCTGAAGAAAAATTCTATGTTCTTGTTCACTTACTTGTTGCACTGCTTCTTGCATTTGCCAAGAATCTCAGTCAAGATCTCCTGGTCAAAAAAGCAAGTGGAAAGAAATCAAGTGGCAGAGTGATTCAAAGGGGATCTGATCTCATTTTGCGTACAAGAAACATAATTTGGAAAGCCATGAGATTGAAATCCGGCAGGACAAACTGAGGTGTTTTATTCGAGGTTTACCTCCGTGGCCTGATGTGCAATGCATTGCAATATCCAATCCAGTGCTGGCGAGTAGAGAGACAAGTAGTCGGCCATCTCCACACGTTGGATGGCTAGGACGTTCTGAACGCTGTCACTGTGGAGCTACAACAAAATAAAGAATACCTCTGAAATGTAAGGTGCAATGGGGCACAAGCTGTAACCTAGGGCATGTCACTTGACACCCTCACTCGTCTCTTGACACTCAGGGAGCAGAAGTAGCTACCTGTGAGGGCTGAGACGGTCATTTGTGATGGATTGACGTTGTACTGCTTAAAATAGTTCACCCATGGTTGCATCCTCCCTAGAGAGATGAGATGGTTTTGAGGACTGTTCCCGATCCTAGTGAGCTGGGACGAAATGGTGTGAAGCACATGGCGAGTTCGCCAGGAATGGAACGCATGACATATATAATATTATTGTCATCATATATTATGTAATCAAAGGAAAAAATTTGCAGCCACTTGGGCAGAGTATTGCTTGTAACTTGCTAAAGGAATGCCTCATCAGAAGATGGAACATTCCGATTCGGCCCGGAACACTCCTTTTGAGAACACGATACTTCCCTCTGAAAATTTGCCGTGTTCCCGTTGTGCTCCTGACAAAAATGAGTTCCCGGGTATGTCATTAAACAAGCAAATACTGGACAGCTATGTACCTGAGAGTACGAAGACAGGAAATCGTAGAAGTTGTTGATCAGGTGAGTGCGAACGTTAGGAGCTACAGCCATGCCAACCTGTCAAGATTGTAATCACACTGGACATTAATGAATCAGACAACTTCTGACAGAATGTGGAAGCAACTCATTAATCACCAATCATAATTATTCATGCAATTCTAATTTTATGATCAGTGCTGCATTATACAAAAGTTACTTTAAAACCCTCTCATTCAACTATTAATACGCATTTTGAAATTAGTTTTGTTGAGAATTTGAAATGCGTACGTGTGATGGTAGGGAAAGACAAACACAGATTATGAGATTAAAATGAGTACAAATGCAAAACGCTGGGTTCACCTATATATACAGCATCATCACGTTAGAGGAAACAGTGACGGAAACTGAGCTAAAACTTTATGGCCTCTGTGCGGATCTTATTCGTACACCCAATGCTGTGAATAGGGTAATAACTCAACATGCAACAAAATCAAGAATTTGAAAGGAAATTTACTTTTCAGAGTCCCCGAGTTAATTTTTTCCTTAAGCTTTGGGGAAAGTTTTCTTACCCGACACAGGTATGCCCTTGCATAGATGGCCACCAGGGGATCTCCTATGCCTCTCATTTGATTTGTTAGTCGTAGCAATGCTTGCTCATACTCGCTGAAAATAAAAACGAGACAACTGAATCAAAACTGATCAGTTTTGCTTGCCAACAACTTCATTAATTTGAATCCGATCACACACCAGGGAGTTATGTTTGGGAAAAACCAAGAAAGATGAATTTTGATAGATTGAAATAACATGAAACCCTTTTGAAAAGTCAATTTACAGTCTCATAGGTTAATGGTCTTTCTTGCAAGTGGTTTTAACCAGCAGGATTAATTTCATTCTATTCTGCTTACATTGGACAAGATACACCATGACGGACACCTAAGACTTCTGACTTGGTCGAACGTTGTCTGGTTTGTTTGTCTCATTTCTGTGATATACATGTGTTTGATAACTTTCTGGGTTTCAATTTCATATGTAATCTAATTTTAAATTGCTCTTTCTTATTGACAAATTTTAATTTCTTTTCTGATATAACGCCTTGTATGAGTCTGTTTAGTTTTAATTATATATATATGCATATGGATGTTCATGTCTTTTCATGTAGAGGACCACAATGGAAATACCCTGTTTCCAGCTTTTTTGGGTTATCCTTGACAATCCCTCGGATATACATGTATTTTGTATCCTGCTATATTGTATTATTGTCTGTTTTTAATTTTATGGTACCCGTGGAGATTGTCAAATAAATAAATAAATAAATAAATAAATAAATAAATAAACAAAACAAAACAAACAATGCCCAAAAAGAAAAAAATCTCCAAAGGCGGGCAGATAAACTAAATTCCGCTTACCCGGTTGTTAAAAAGCTGTAACAACCCATGATTGCAGCCTCAACATAGCTGTAGGGAACCAGTTAAGGTTAATTCACAGTCTCTCCCCACTACCCAAAAAAAAAAATCTCTCTCAGTGGATACACTGGCAGCAGTATGAAAAGAGGTCAGCAGTGCACTGAGCCAGGATTGTGAACAAACGACACTTGTATAACACCGCACCATCTGGACTCTTTTACAAGGCTGCAGGCCTGGCTGAAAACCCAGGCGACAATAGATTTTGTCTGTCAGGCTAGAGGGGCCACCAGGCAGTCCTTCACGTGTTTGTAAGTGTCCAGAAAATGAAGATAGGAATTTTTAAAGAATTTTGAAAACAGAAAGCCCAGCATCATCAACATTGATAACTGCCCCAGCAGGAAGTGGTTAATGTGGTGGTACAATATTCATATGCATGTTGAAGGTTTTCAGTTTGAGACGCTGTCAAAACCCGAATGGTTGAAGAGTCATGACAAAAGTACCTGTAACCTGTGCGTGAATGCCTTGCCATCTCAGTGATGGCTTGTGTTCTTGATCACTAGAACTGGTCTCTGAAAGTACAACTTGACTTATAAATGCATTGCAGGGGGATAAAGAACAGTTTTGAAACTGTCAGTTTTATTTTTCACAAACAGCCAAGGATACAGTCTTGGGATGAGCTCTCTGATGGAAGCGATCTTGAAGAACCAGTTACGGCAGGTTTCCTTGGCCGAGTCAGGGACCTGGTGAGGCTCAAAGTCCTCTGGGAGCATCTGGGGGGTGGTGCCACCGGAGGGGATGTAGGTAGACTTGCGGCGGATGCGGTCGTAGACAAGCCTCCCTGAAAAGAATGGAATATAAATACAATTGATGTTGGATAGAGGAAATGGTTAAGACAATACGAGGTCACCGGTTAGGGTTGCATGATGACTGTGATGACTGTGGTGGTGGTAGAGGTGACGGTGGTGTAACTGGTACACTGATGCAGGAGATGGTGGTGACTATGACGATGATAACAATGACAGCATTAATTGTGGTGGTGATTGCATGATGGGGTGAATGTTGTAAGGATGATGGCAGAGATGGTGAAGACTGTCAATGTAGTGGCGACGGCAGTCACTGTGCCAATAACAGTGATGGCGTTGAGGGATGATCGTTGTGGTGATGATGAAAATGAAGATAACAAAAATGCCTGCAGCAAAAGCAAAACAACTGTGGTGGAGACTGTGGTGAGTATGGTGAGTATGGTGAGTACGGTGAGTATGATGAGTATGGTGAGTACGGTAAGTACGGTGAGTACGGTGAGTACGGTGAGTACAGTGAGTATGGTGAATATGGTGAGTATGATGAGTATGGTGAGTACGGTAAGTATGGTGAGTACTGTGAGTACGGTGAGTACGGTGAGTACAGTGAGTATGGTGAGTACGGTGCAGTGAAAATAATAAAGAAAATGCACTAAACTGTGATAACATAAGTGATAAGAATGGCTCAGGTAAAAATGATAACAAGAACCGTGGTATCCATGACAATGTTATCGTTTAAAATACTTGTTTCTGCAAAAGTAAAAAGAGATGTTCTTGATTACTGGAATGAGACGAAGAAAAGATGGATTATCAACTGGAAGTAGTTCTTACCAAATGTGTCCAGGATATCGGTGATCAGAACAAACTTGCTTGGGTAGAACTGTATTACAGATGTGTCTGCCAACAGCTTGGAACACTGTTAGAAATTGAAAATTCAACTAAATGATTTAAACTTTAACAAGAGAACAATATAAGATACATCAACTGATAAATTGCACAATTTTTAAGTTTGAAAAATGCTCATTTTTGAGTTTAAATTTTAACAGTCAAGTTGAGTTCAGATTTTGATGACTCTAAAGGGTCAACCAAGATGAAGTAAAGATCAAAGACATTAATACTTTCAATGCCAACGCCGTACATGTACAATCTCAAGTTTCTCAATTTTTCCTGTTCATAACTTTATGTAGAGTCAAAAGTCACAAGAGGGCGTATCAGTCGATGTCTGTGTGGATTTTCTTTCATGTATGACTTTTTTTCATTGACTTCTTTTGGTTCCAAACAGGGCGCACGTCGTAGTGAAGATGGCAGCCTCCAGTAAACGTGCGGGGTTTTCTGCAGAAGAAGTTTGTGAGTATTTTGCTGATTCGGACAGCGAAAGGATTACTTTTTGGGTTCAAATGATAAACCATCAGACCAAGATTATGAGTCAGAAGGTGATGAAGAAAAATAATGATCAGGGGAACGGAGAAACCAATCATTCTTCTGATTTTAGTATGGATAGTGAAAGCGAAGAATTTCAAAAAGCCCAAAACATAGGGCACTCTTGGGTAACATTACTGAATATTCATGGGCACCGAAAGTGTTAAGCTGAACTGGCTTATTGAGCCTAACTCTATCACCTACTTGCATGTCTTTCACCAGCAACTTTGCTGTTTGATCGTGATCACACGTTGCTGCATGCATAATCGACTTTTTAACCCTAACTACCTAGAGAGTGTCTTGGTTACAGACCCTGCACGAATGAGGGGCCTAATTGCTGCACCAGGGTGCAGTACATCAGCTATCTCAGGGCTAAACAACCACAAGGTCCAAGCCAGCCAGCTACCATAGGATCCAACATGTTGGCAGTGCGCAATGGGACTGGCTGCCATTATCTCAGAATTGGTAGTTTAGGCTAAAGAGCGCTGTTGACGGCAAAATGCAACAGGGTCCTGCATCCCCGTACAGCCGTTGCGTCCGATTCACCACACGTCATCACTAACCTGTATGGCTATCTTGAGTGCCTTCACTTTCTGGTCCTGGTCCCAAGCACTGATGAGGGCTTGATTCAACTCGTTAATCCGATGAACATAATCCTGTTGACTCAAGTTCAACATCTCTTTCACGGAGCCCTGAAATAGACAGGGTTAAATCTTATGCCACATCATAACACACAGTCCATGCAGTACCGCAAAAAGTGTTTAGCGGCCTAATCAATGGTATGCACAGCAGAGAGCACTCAAGACCAATTGAGAATTGAGTAAACACAAATCTCTCATATCTGACAGGAACAAAAATGGATATTTTTAAATAACTGTTTCAATTCTAAATATTTGAATGAAAAGGATGTAATTAAATGGGCATATTCTACAAAGCCTGGCCCATTAATTAAATTAATGAAGACAGACAACGCATTGCTTCTCCTACAAATGGATTGATTAGACCAAACGCTGCCACTTTGAACTCAAAATACGAATAGTTCCACTGCCTCACCTCTTCAAAATCATCAATTTGCTCTAGTCGGTTCTTCACTTTGTCTGTGACAGTGCTCTGTGCTGCTGGTTGGGACTTGACAGTTGCTACCGGAAATAGAATAGGTTTGTTTAGAAATCCTACGCATGGCCTAAAAATATCTTAAATAAGATGCGAAGGTTTGCAAGTGGTTTGCGGTGACACCATGAAGCTTGAAAGATCTCTTTAAGTTTCAGACAGTGTGCTCTGTCCGTCAGACCTTTCAAGCTACATGGTGGCACCGCAAACCACTTGCCTTAAGGTTTTCTCATTGGTAAGTGATGGGATTTATAATAGTTCAAGAACTGCAGTTTGCTAATCTTAAGAGTGACAGGCACACAATATGCACATGCTTGTTTGACACATGTACATGTGTGACTAATTTTTCCACGGAATGAGCACAAAAAATGGTGTTATCCATGAGACAATTTCACATTAGTAACAGTATTCTGCATTTTTACTTCTGAGGGCTTAGTGGTGCTTAGAGATCATGTCTGTTCCCTGCAATTTGTGGTTATCATTTGTGGAAACACAGGGTCAGTTTTCGGGGTGTACACCAGTGAAATGAGTACATGCTTTGTACACATTAACCAGACGTGATGACGATGTATACGTCTCAAGCAGACAGAAGAGCCTTTTTTTCTCTGAAGTACCTGTGGTTAACGTGGAAATTATACACTTAGTGGCTTATGTAAGCAGACATTTATAGAGCATTGTACATTATCCTCAAGGACTGTGCTTGTACCATATGGCATAAAAGATCCCATATCTGACCAGGGGTTGAGTACTGTGTTAGGAAAGTTGCTGAACTATTACACTTGAGTTGAAAACTCAACAGGTACGTATACATTCTATATAAATCCAAAGTTATTAATGTCTCATTTTAGAGTTTCCTGTTGGGTTTCATTAGACATATATAACTAGATGTACTGTTTATGAATTGCTCGGTGGTGATCTGATCTAGCATGACGTACAAATACAGGAAATAAAACACTTTTACCTTTCTCTCGACCTGCAGTGGAGAGGAAGCTCTGTGAAATAAAGACCAATAAATGCGAGGTAAATTAAGAAATGTCACATGGAAAAAATTCTTCAAATTGAGCAAGCTTTGGTGTGTGGGTCAGCTCAGGCTGACTGAATTCCAACCACATCTGGAAACAAACTCTTTCTGGGTGTCATTTGTTTGGTTGAAATTCGAGATGACCTTTGGGGAGAACAGTTGGGATATTCTTGATATTTTGGAAGGAGGGAAATCTTTGGCTGAGGTTACCGTGGTGATGGAGAGCTTCTCGGAGGTGGTGTACTTGCTGAGGATGGTAGCTTTCTTGCTGGACCAGGGCTCAAAGGAGTCATCCAGTTGGTTCTTCTTAAATCCACCAGCATCCGTCTGAAAAACAGGAAAATAAGAAGTGATCCAAAATACATAATGCTCCCAAAGGGGAAAAAAAACAAACATCAGAACCGAAAGCTTTCAGATCTTCAGTTTGTAAATCTTGACAAAAATGTGTGGTCAGATGCAAACTGGCCAGCCTGCCACTGTAGAGCCAGTGGAGATGTTGATGTGTGGTGCATTTCCTCTTTCATAGAGAATGACAATGACAATTGAAGGAGGTGATGGGATAAGAGAGCCAAAAGAAAGAACAAAATTGGAAAGGGGAAGAATGCAGTCAGTTTCCAAGAAAATGCCTCGGAGCTGACCTCCCTTCCGCTGCTCATGGCTTGCCAGTCTGTGTATCGTGTGCTTTGTCAACTCTTCTGGCCCCCACTCCCCCCTCCCATGGCAAGAGCTTCGCCCATTCGTGGTGATTTCATAGATTGAAATACAAAAAAAACTTGGAACACATCAATTCACATTAATAGGGTGACTCATCAACAAAATATGAAAAATGTAAGATACAAAAAACACAACCCAAAACAGTCAAAATGATCTCAAGACAAACTTCCTTCTCTTGGCCTAATTCCTGAGTCAGCCATCATGAATTACAATAGAGGCAAATGCCGCCAAAATTTCTACACATTTAGTAGGTTTGGGAACAATTTCACCTTTTTTGCCCACATGAACATTTTGTGCGCTTTGCAATCTCTTTGGCCCCTAGCTCCCCACTCGCCCGGCAAGAGCTACACCTGTTCCTGGCAATTTCATGGATTGAAATACTAAAAATAATGAACAGGGTGAATCATAAACAAAATACAATATGTGTTTTGTCCACATGAAAATTTTGTTTTTAAAGTGAGGGTTTAACCTGTATTAATGACAAAATAGTCGGGCGCCTTTGCATTTCAGAGTGTTCAGTGAAGTAAAGTAGATTTGGGGAGTTTGATCCACACTGATCATCTCATGAATAAAGCCAATCTGCTACGCTTGTATGAAATTTATTTCTGTCTACTTACAGCATCTGTTCCAATGCCTTGTGCCCCACCTTGAGACAAGGGGTCGACGACCTTGACAGCAGCCGCCGCTGCAGCAAACTGTGAAAGGGGATCCAAACCATCCATGGAGTCAGCCAGGGGGTCCAGGGCGGGGCTGGGCAGGGCCTTGGGCGTGGCCTTGGCTGCCTGCTGCTTGGCCAATGTGGAGCTGCTGCGACCAAGCTTCTTCACCTCAGAAACCTGAATATGGCGAAAAGTAAATTACAAGTGTCTGTTTAGCCAAAGTCAAAAAATAGATTTAGCATTCCATTTGCTTCCTATTTGGAGGCAATGTGGATTTAGTTTGAGGTGCCAAATAGAAATGGTTGTGGTTATAAGTTCTTGTAAAACCCAGCTACAAACTGAATAATTTATTAGAAACCATTTCAGATTTGTTCAATTCTCCATTGAAATCCTTGCATTTGTGTCTTTGTAGAGTGACAACACTGACAGTAAGAAAAAGATTAAATAGAGGCTGGCTGCCATCTTAAAAACTAAAATAGAAATAATATTCTCCATTTTATATTATCTTTAAAAAAAAATCGGAAAGTCTTTTTTTCTCTTAGCTAAACAGATTCTATAGGCTTGCCTTGCACAGAGGACTGACACACAAAAAGAAAAGAGAATTTTTCCGGTCTTAACAATCAATCAATTGCTCAAAACCAGTCCACAAAAGTGTATAACTTTCTGCGGATCTAACGTCTTCAGTGACAGCAGAAAAGTGACAAACAAGTGCCTTGCCATAGTCCATTTGAGTAGCTTGTGATTAGCTCGAGACTGGATGACTTCTGATAGTCTTGACCGCAACAGTGGGAGGTTTACCAGTAGGCCTAGCTACTTACCGTGACTGGTTTCAGTGGGTGGTCCATTGTAGGCTCAGCCTGGAGAGCTCCAGCCTTCCGCTCGGCATTATAATGCCTGGGTCGAGGATGCCTGGGATAGATGAGAACATTTTGGAAATTCAATGCAGTTTTTTTCCACAATCTGGCTGTTGGGCTGATAATACAGGGTCTTTCTATGCCAAACCATACACAACAAGGCCAATGAACAATGACCCAACTAAGATTTGCTTGAATAATTCCCAATTTGGATAATACCTCAATAAAGGCCTACCAAATAAGAATAACAAAAGTATTAGCTTCTCAGCTTTACATCTTGTGTCCTGACTTAACTTTGTCAACTGTCAAAACTAGCTTCATGTACATGTAAATTCATGGACCCAGTGGCAGTGTTATTCCAAATATGCTGTTTTTCTAATATTTGTGTGTCCGTCATTTTTTACCGTGATTAATACCAAAGGGGTACTTGTAGGAAGAATAAATACATGTATGTGATTTGTGGAATCTACATGTATGGGCCTTGACTTTAAACCTTTGAATCCGCAGTAAAGCTTTTGCCAAAAAAATTTATTCGACCCACACAATAACGTGGCGATGTCCAAACGAAATCCCTATTTCAGACTTGTACATGTGAAACTGAAGATCCTTACACTTACCTTGATTTTATATTTTCATCTTACCTGTGGTACATGTCGGATTAGATTTGCATTAAAGATGAAAACTGAAGCACGAGGTGGTTGTTATTACTAATGACCTTGCACAGTATCATTATCATTTCAAATCCACCGTTACAATGGGGAGGGGGGTGCTGACAGCCCCCCCCCGGGTCGGGAGAAATTCTGGTTCACTCCCCTTCCTACAAATTCCAGTTCCACATTGTATACGAGATACAGATATTTGAAATTGTATGTTATTTCTGAATTTATATCTTATAAACTGTCTAAAGACACCTAAAAGGTCACAAGTATTCTCGCAGTTGAGATGATGTCCCTGATCCTTGATTCTTCTTTCTAATTGGTCAATTGGTGGCTATTCCATATTTCACAATCGAAACTCAATGGGGCAAAAATTGTGTTGCCGTCTAGGCCAATGGGGAAAATCTGAATTATTGACTCAAACTCTTAACATTTACATCAACTGTGCCTGAAGTTTTACTATTTATGCACTATGAATATCTCCAACACCGAAAAGGTTTCAGTTATACATGTATTTATCATGTTGCAGCAAAAATGGAGGAAAAAAGCAAATCCCTGTACAAAGTGAATGGAGAGTTGCTCCTTTGCCCAGACGTGAGTGCAATAAATGAAACAACCTCCGACCGCAAGAATTTAACCTATTAAGCTACTTGCATGTTAATAATGTTTATGGAAAGCTTTCATTCTCTATTTAAGCACAACGAGGGTTAGAGCATACGGTGTATCCGTGAATGAATGGATCTCTTTCCAAAAGCGCAGCGCGATCCATCGAATATGTTGAACTTGTAGGCCAAATTTACAAAGCCAAACAAAACATGCCAAACGTTAGATCCATGCCAAAGGTGCAAGTTCTCATGCAGATTTCGCCTAACATTTACACCACACATCAAACACTTTTAAGGTACTCATGTATGCTATCGGTTTCACTTCGCATCGTAAATTGCAGTTGTTCTTGTGCCAAAAATGAAAAGTTCTCACCACTCGTAAGTCGCCATTGTGACAAATGTAGCGCCCTCTGCTGTTTTGCTGTTCTCTGTCACGCCTCCTTGCCTTCATCCCGAAGGGTGCACCGCAGCAAATACCCATAGACAGCAGTGATAAATCCCCATACTTCATAAATATTTTTAAAATACTCACAACTCTCACAGGTGTTCAGGCTGTACAGAAAAATGATATTCGACATGTCCTCTTTCATTTTCTTTTCAATTTTTAGTAGGATGACCAGTGAATTTTTGAGAAATTCTCCCCCAAAGCAGACCACTCCTAAAATTAGGGAAATTTCACTGCCCGGAAAAGTAGTCATTTTGAAAATGCATCCCTCTGCAAAATGGCTCAAATAGTGCCACTTTCGGATCTGATTGCATCCAAATTGCTCAGAATTTGAAGCCCATAGTCAGGGCCAGAGGTTAAGTGCCATATTTATTCAATATCCGATTTCCATGGCTCTTAGGATCCTCTAATATAGAATATTTTGAGCCTATAACTTCTAATAACTTGAATGAGCTCGGCAGATTATTTCTGGCCTATATTATATACGTTGGTGCACCCCGAAACCTGCGACAATCTTTTCCTATACCTCCATGCATGGTATAAAATGTGTGTGTTTTGTTCTTCCGTGAGTAGCCTACATGTAATCCAATAATAAGCCTTGGAATTTCAAGTCGGGTCGTGGAGATCAGTAGGAAGGATTCATTTGTAAGGCCATTAATTTCCTTTGTCCGAAAAGTTCAGGAAGCATTTTATTTGTAGACGTAAACTGAAGGCTCTCAGTTTTAGAAGTCAGAAATACAAATATTCCCCAGGACTTATGAATGAAATTACATTCGATGAGAATTAGTTTGAGAAACTCTTACTCTGCAACCAGATGTAGCACAATACACAACTCCGCACATCCACACTTTACTTAATGTTCCTACACTATGAGTACGACCGTGCACCGCGAAAGTGATCGTGTGACCCGCAATAATGCATGAAAATAACAGGTAGCGGTTTGTTTTTATTCTGAAGGTGACTGTGAGTGTTAAATTAACATCTGCAATAATATTCTAACTTCTTTTTCAGTGTTCTGAAAACAACCAAGGATCACATGTGGTCAATAGAGTAATATCCATCGGCTCGTCAACAGCCGACACACTCATCTAATCAACCTCATAGGTCAATATGAACCACGCCCCTCCCAGTACCTTGAACACGGTGCTGGGTTCCCCAGTTTATTCAAAGGCTTTCACTACCTTGTCCATGTAGGGATTTTCTGGCACCCATGGTGGGCCCGCAGTTAGTCACCCACATTCTTCAGGCCCATTGTGTTCTCACCGAATCCTTTTGTCAAACGCTACGTAACGGCTAGAATGATGAATTGGTTTCTGTAAGCGCTGCATGCCATGAACATCACAGAAGCGTCTCCCAAGGATACGGCACGGGTCCTGTTTCCACACAGGGTGATTCTGCAAGCGGGTCTTCCTGATTTCGGGGAGTAATTTGTTCGACTTGTAAAGGTTCTTTATAAGACCTGATGCGCCAAGATGACTCCAATGATTTGATCTATACATCATGTCGACCTCGGATTGGGTTCGCCGGTGTTAGGAGGAAACAGTCTGTCATCATACACATGTTGGATGTTGACAGCTACTGTTAAATTCAACACGATCGGATCTGAGACTGAAAGAACTCGTGCCACTTTCTTTTTTTCTTGAAGAACCAGGAGATTTCATTGCAAAAAAGACATGGAAATGCGAAGACGGACAGCCCAGGTACTGAACCTCGTTGTGCTAATGACTATCACGTTTGCATCGCAAGCAATGAGTGGTAAGTTTAAGACACGTTGACCTATACAGCTGTGAGGGCGGATGGGGGGGGGGGTAGATGGAGGGCCTGCCCCCCCCGAACAGCCCTCCCCATTTTGGGAAAAAGAGCAAGGTGTATTTGGTGGGCTGTTTCATTTCCTTTCCTTCAGAACACATGTAAAAAGCCCCAAAATATAGCCTTAGGCCTACTTCCTCAGAAATTTCGGCCCTTATATAACTTATTTCAAATTCTGCCCCCAACTCGAAAACACGTTGTCCTGCCCCCCCCCTTCGGTTCTGGATTCATCCTTGCTTAAAGCCACCGAAATCAAAGTTTGCGTCAAAATACCGTCACGGTTGAAATTAAAACGCCATCGGAAAGAGATTGGAGGGCAAAAAACATCAACAACTCGGATGCCTCCATACAGCGTTGTTCTCGTGGAGGAATAGTTCGTTGCACAGTACATAACACAACTACAAATTTTGGATATGGATTTTATACAAACAGGACAGCTAGGAAAAAAAAGGACTTACCGAATCTTTAATTATTTCAATGAAGTTTAAAATCAAAAGTCCGGTAACTTTACCTTCAAAGATGTGCGCCTGATTTCTTTTGCGTGCGACTCTGAGTCTCCACGCAACACTTCATTAATTCTATTGTGCGTGTGCTGTGTTTACATTGTAGGCAACTTGGGAACTCATCACGGTACTGTTATGCATTGTGACTTGAAATAGTTGTGGGAGTACACAACAGACCCATAAATCTTGGTGTTGAATGTCACGCAAGTCAAGGGTACAAGCTCTTCAAAAATAATTTCAGTCATGCAAGTTGACGTTGTTTTTGTTTCCGGTCTTATAGGAATTTTGATTTTGTTGTAACCCCCCCTTTTTTTTTTACAGTTAAACAAAATAGTTAAATTTTGGAACAGTGGTAAGGCTAACAATGAGGAAATGTGTTTCCCCTGAAATTAATTTCTGGAAGTCGAATGAAACTATGACAAAGCATGAAGGAATCAAGAAATGACCACGATCAAAGAAAAATTGCGGGACGTGGCACATGGGCGGAGGCTGCATATGTTTTGAAACCCATGCAATTTGAAGATTGACTTGATGGTTTATTGGATTTTGTCTCAACAGTTTCGTACAATTTGCCCACACAAAAGCGTCATTATTATGATTGAGAATGTTCACTATTGGGTGTTGGTTCATCAATTGATTGGAAATCGCTGAAAAAAGGGGTAAATTTGGGGTGGGACCTTCAAGTTTCGACTTGATTGTTTGGAGCGCTCAAAATTTTCTAAGGGAGAATGAGAAACTCGTGAGGGAGGGAAGCCTCACTCCTTATCAGGCTAAGTGACTGAGTCACAGCAAAATTGAAGATTTTTGTATTTGAATCTTTTATATCAGAGTTTGAAAAAATCGTTCCATTTGTGGTGGGCCTATACAGTTGCAGCAACATGCGTTTTCCTGCATCCTAGGCCCGCCACTAGCACTGCCCGAACGAGGGAACTAATAACTGCGTACGCGTTAATCTCGCAAAAAGTAAATCTTTCAAGTCAATAGGGGGCGGTATCACACTTGTGCGGGAGTTTTCGATTTTGCACTTTTGATTATTTCCACAGCTGAAAGCGTACATGTAGACTCGACTTCTTGAGAACAGGACCCATCTATTGCTGAAAAGAAGCCTCCTTTGTGACTTTTTTCGGCGACAACTGCATCAAATCATGGAGGAATAAGTTCCTCCACGTTCTAATCGCGATAATTGAAGGTCCTGAGGCTCAGCTCATGCGGCGCGAGTCAGAATGCATGGGGCTGGGCGGGGACGCGTCAACATGCACCCGGCCGGCCGGGTACGGCCGCGGCCGTATGTGTACTAGTTGGCCTCCTTGGTTTCTCTGTTCCTGGCATGGTGGCCGTACCTGCCGGCCACGAAGAAATCCGTTGCTCCATTACAGGGTTGCCATTATTGTACATGTGAATACTGTCACTGATCAGAGCGACTGTCCTTGGTCACATTTACCTGTGAGTGACATAGGCCTAGTTTTGTTTGCAGTGAGTATTCATCTGTCATGTCTGTTCACGAGAAATTAGGCATGATGCATTGTTAGGGGAGGGGCAGCAAGGGGAGGGGGTAATCAACTGGTAATAGTATTACACTTTTTGTAGCCCACATGGGAACTAAAAAACAAAATGTTACAGTCCCAGGAATTCTTTCCCAAGAAGCTAAACAAATCAAAGATATGAAAATGCAGAAAACAATGTACTTAAGACTAAGTCTTCAATGATGAAGTTATCTAATGTTAAGCCTACTGCATTTTCAAAATATTTTGTGCTGTCAGTCCAAAATATGGACCATTTGCCACCATAATCTACCCCAAGAAGCTCAATCTGCCTCTCCAGAGAGGCAGATTCCTGAGCCCCGTTGATCCAGGGTAATATATAAACCTTTGTGCCGATAGAGTGGACATTTTTAGTGCTGATGACCAAGTTTTGTTGTCCAGGATGCAACTTGTTAAACCATGGAGGAATTCCCTCCTTCCTCCATGGTTAAACCTACGGTACATTACATTGTATCTCCAGATTGTTCATTGCGTCCATGTGAGAATGGTGCTACATGCCTAGATGCCTACCTCGACCCAGGATATGTCTGTCTGTGCCCGGCAAACTTCACTGGTGCAAACTGTTCCCAGATATCAAGTGAGTTACGTGGAATTCTTTGAATATTTGGTTTGTTCTTTAATGTGCTTTTCTTTCAGTTCTTTGCTTGATAATTAACACAAAAAACAGAAAAAAATTATGACATACATGCATGAATAGTGTTGAAAGTCAGAAATGAGACTGGGGATTAATTTTTAAAAATTTTTGAATTGAGTAATGGGATGTTTTGTGTGCATTTGGCATTTCAATTAATGTAGTGCTGGGGTTTGGGAAAAGAATGAAAATTATTGTTCATTATATATTTATTTAGAAAAGCATAACCCCAACTTTTTTTATCTTTGAAAAATGGTTTACTTTACAGAATTCCACCCCTAACAAAAACGTTAGCTTTAAATGTGATTAATATTTACATTTCCCTTCATTTTCAGATAAAAGATGCCAGTATAGTTTCTCCAATGCTTCCGGCATCTTCATGTCTCCAAATTTCCCTGATCAACATGACAACTTTGAAGACTGTCTGTACCACATCCGAGTGCCCGGAGCTGTCAATATCACCCTCAACATCTCCTACATGCACACGGAGACGCTCAAAGACTATCTCCTGATTGGTTCGGGAAGCAACGAATCAAATGGACAGGAGTACAGCGGACAGCTGGACCAGCCGCTAGTCCTCACCTTGCAGACCAATCAGGTGTTTGTCAGGTGGCATTCGGACTTCAACATTATTCAGGAGGGGTGGGTGATCCAGTATAAAACAGGTAAATAGAGAATGTGGAATCTTTGGAGCAGTTTCACGCAAGAAACGCTGTCTGACCAGTGTTTGACTTGCATGTATTTTTGTCAAATGGTCAATAGTTTGTGGCCAGCCTACAGAGTTTAGTAATTTTGCTGGTTTCGAAGCCACGTGCAAAGCTTTCAGTTCTTTGGGGACTGTACAAATATTTTTCCTGAGATGGGCGTGAATCAATTGAAAATCAGTTGAAAATGAGTTTGTACTTTCATATTGTGTTACACTTTATTGTGACTGATAATTATAGTTGAATACATTTAATAATAACCCTGACACAGCTAAAATCCTTTAGGTTTGGAGGATTCAGGACTGCTGAACAAACTTCATGTGAGTTAGCATTCATCATTACAGCTGATCACATTACAAAAACATTAGCCAATGAAATATCTATCTGGTCTACTGTTGCATGTCCCATTTCAACGGGTCAGGTGACCAGTCTAGCTAGCTCACAGCCATTAAGTTCGATCAGCAATTTGTGTATCATTTGTCTTGCTATCCAGATGGTTTGGAATGTACATGGCCCACCAATCCATGTGAACCAGGCTTCAGGTGTATTGAAGGGTCTGGTAGCTATTCGTGCCAAGGTGAGTCACTCCATCCTTAGCATGTCAAAGATTGGACATACACTGTGGACTGGCAAGGCCACTAAAATGTGTGCCGTGATCGTAGAATTGTAATGTGTCGAGTTAATGACTCATCTTGAGTCTGACTTGAGTCACAAAGTTTGGTCACTCAACTCAAGATGAGTCGTAACAGGTGACTGTCTTGACTCAAGTACTTTTTTCCTGAAAATGACAAAACTTTGCACCAAGGTGATGATGGAGATTGTAGTGGATTCCTTCAGGAAGTTTTTACGCTCAAATTGAAGTTGATCACCTGCAAACCTTGTCAGGTTTCTGATATGGTACATGTATTTGATTTTGAAATTTGATTTCACATCCAATAAGGAGTGCAAATGAATGAATATGCACTTTAATTTGAAACACTTGTTTTTTTTTTCATCTGGAACTTTTGCAAGCAAAATTAGGCACCTAACAAATTGGATATTGGAGTTCCATTTTAAAAATAAATGCCATCTATCATAATTTTTTGGAAACCGTGACAGAGGTGTTGAAGTGCTCCAGTGATCCATGTCAGAATGGAGGCCAGTGTTTTGAGGGACCGTCGGCTTTCTTCTGTCGGTGTCCTGCAGGTTACACGGGGGATCTCTGTGAAACAGGTAGTGCTTTCTGGTGCTGAAAAACTGCATGAAATCTTTCACTGAAAGATCATTCCGACAGTCTTGATGTAGCCTGCCTTGAAAAGTCTTCACGAATTGAAATATTTGGTTCACAGGAAAGGAATGGGAGCTCTTTCCAGGTATATCAAATGCTACGACCCATCTGTAGCATGGAAAAAATAGGATTGAAGGCAGCTTTCTCATAATATAGACCAAACATTCTAAGTTTTTGGACCAGTTAAAGGAATTACACCACAACTTGTTTAATCTTTCCATTTTGGATTTATCGAATAGGACGTCACAGTCAGTGCAAATACTTTGTATATTTGAATGCAAAATCAATTTTTCATTGTTGTAATGTCTCGGCAGAAATCAGTTTATGCAGTACAAGCAACCTTTGTATGAATGGAGCCACCTGTACTGCTCAGGGTACTTCATCATTTACATGTGAATGTGCAGATGGCTGGACCGGGTCGTTATGTGATGAAGGTAGACTTGTGAATTGGATCAAAAAACCTTGCTTAAGACGCTCATTCTGAGAATATACAAATGAAACAGTCACTTTACAAAATGGACTTTATCAACTTTGCAGAATTGGCCACTTACATGAAATACATGTATATAATCCATATTATCAGTTGCCAAATTGAGAAATAAGTGATTGCTTTAATACAAATATTGACAATATCGAAGAAATAATGTAAAAACCTTCAGAAGTATGATTCAATTTAAACTTCTTTCTTGAATCAGGGACAATGGGGAACAATTTCAACATGTTGCTGAAAGCAAACACCAATTATGGCCAAGATACAAACATTTAAAACAAGCTCAGGCAGCATGATACAGAGTTGTGGGAAGTCATATTCCATTTTTGTCGCTATTTTCATTTTGGTCAATCTTTCTCATGTTCAGAGATTCTGGAATGTGCCAGTTCCCCCTGTTTAAATGGTGCTCTGTGCTTTGAAGGAATTGATTCCTACTTCTGTCAGTGTCCCGATGGATTTGTTGGTGAACGCTGTGAAAATGGTAAAGTTACAACAAGGATATCTTTACACTCCTTAGTTTGGTCTAGAATCTATCAAAAGCTGAATACTTTGTCTCACTATTCCTTTTCTAAAGGTGTGATTTGCAGCTTCACATGAGAAAAAAGTGGCTGTTGCAATCCATCAAATAAATTTACCGATCCAGGGTAGTTATCATTAAAGTTGATGAAACTCTTAATGATTGCAGACTGAAGCAAAGGTTTGCAAACTCTATGAAAGGTGTACAGAGACTCTGCTGTAAAAACGAATACTCAACTTTGGAAGGAGAATGCAGAAGTTTATAACTTGATTGTTCTGAATTGAAATGAGTCTTGGACGCATGATGGCTCGTTAGAGGGAGAGTTGGTGCTGGCCGCGCGTGGAAGTCCCACCATGTTTGGTTTAAACTTGTAATCTATGTTAAATTGTGTTTATTTTAATTATTTTGGGTCTTTGTAAATAGTTGTTCTAATAGGTATTTTTTTTGTTTGTTAAGCACTCCTGAACATTTTTTATGAAATGAGCGCTATATAAATTGAATGTAATAATAATAATAATAAATTATTGATACTTACATGTTGTAAATAATTCTTTATAATTAGGATTAGTTTACGGATGGATTGGTGGAAATTCATATTTTTCCATTTGCTTTTGCATGGTCTAGAGACCTTGGAATGCGAGAGTAACCCGTGTCAGAATGGAGGCCTGTGTTTTGAGGGAGTCAGTGCCTATGCTTGTATTTGTCCATCAGGCTTCAATGGCACGAACTGTGAAAATGGTAATGTAGGATTTAACACGTAGGCGACTTCTTTGACAACTTTAATTAACCCTTTATTTTGACAAAGTGTGTGCAATATATTGCACACACTTTGTAACAAGTGAGGTTCAGATGCTAACAAACCTGCTGGAGAACTTATCCATTTGCCCTCAGATGCCTCAAATGAAGGATGTGATGACATGAAATGATTTACTGTTTTGGTAAACTTCACCGAACTTTTTGGATGTTACTGTGACCATTCCTTAACCGTTCTATGAAGTTCTAATGCTTTTGTGGCAGTTTCCAAAGATGTATATTTCATGTTAGGGAGATGTCAATTTTTAATAGGTTTTACACTGATGTGTACATTCATAACACCGTATGCTCAGTGTTTGTGTCAGAGCTTGCAAAAAATATATATCTTTAGAAATAGTTCATGGTACTTAGGTATGCTCAGAATTTTTTGGTAAGTCTGTCGAATTTTACAAGACTGGTTTTCTGGCAGTTCGACTCTTGTGAATATAGCGCCCTCTACTGGTACTGCTCTTCGGCTGCGCTCGCCAGAGCATTTTGCCTGCATAGTGCACTGGCCAAAACAGTAAAACCAGTCTTTGGGCAAAACCACATCTGGCTTGGACTTGTCAGCCGACCTCGGCAAGCTCGGTGGTTGAGTGGTTAGGATGTCTGCACTAGTGAGCAAGCGTGAGTCCCATCTGAGTAAGGTTGTGAATTTTTTCACAAGCTCTCAGACAAATGCTGAGCATGCAGTGTTATGAATATATACGTCAGTGTAAAGGCAAAAACCTGTTAAAAATTGTGGACATTGTGGCGGTAAGGTGGGGATGGCATCGTGTTGAAAATATTTCTGTTGTGAGTTGGTAAGCTTCTACTGAGACCAACATTTGGGGCAAGGCACTCTACCTGTCATCAACTGTGTAAGATGTGTTTATTATACACAGATATTGATGAGTGTGCCAGCTACCCTTGCATGAATGGAGCAACGTGTAGTGATGGCGTCAACCAGTATAATTGCACCTGTCTCCCAGGATTCAATGGTACAAACTGTGAAATTGGTAAATATTGGAAATTTGTTTTCATCTCCACTCTTGCATGATCTCGAAAAAATACTTGCCATCATTTGCTTGCATCTATGCTCTTGTATGCATATTTTATGAATTAAGTACTTACTTTGTGCCACAAATGTAAATGTGCATTTCTGTGCAAAGTTTGGCACGCTGCAGTTTTTTTCCAATGTTATTTGGCTAACTCGATACGTATCATGCACTGAAGTTTGCACAAACATTTGACATCTGGGTCATACATGCTAAGTTGCTTCATTGCTCCACAGTGCTTGTGTTTAAGGCATCTAAATTCATTTAGCAAGATTGTGCCTGTGCCAAACAGGGCAACTGTTACCCTGACCTTTTGTGGCTCTAAAAGAAAATTGTACGGTGTCACTTCATCTCTGTATTTGACTTGATCTGACCTATTCAACTGAGTTGGTACTGAGTTTTCTTTTTTCTTCTCCAGATATCCAGGAGTGTGCTAGTAACCCCTGTCTGAATGGAGCATCGTGCATTGATGGAATAGACTCCTATTCATGTCAGTGTAAGCTGGGCTATGCAGGGGACAGGTGCGAAACAGGTAAGGACTGAGTGATTTGGCCGTGCTAAGGACACAACAGGTTACCTGTTGTTCTTTCTTAATATCCTATTCTTTGCTGTATCATTGACCGCTTTCTTGTTTGTATTTTTTGGTGTTTCTAGATATTAACGAGTGTGGCAGTACCCCTTGTCAGAACAATGCCACCTGCATTGATCTTGTGAATGCTTATAGCTGTAACTGCACTGCTGGCTGGGAAGGGGAAACTTGTGAAATGGGTGAGTAACTGCTAACGGTGGTTCCGTAAAAACACCATGTAGTAGAAATATTTTACTAATACCTTTGGATGCACATTTGCCTTTCAGCTGACCTTTTTTTCAGTTTTAATTTTGTTATTTCTCTTTGTTCTTCAGCCTTTTTAGTTTTTGCTAATATGAATTTGTATATTCATGGACAAAAAAGTGCGATTTACTGTTCACTTAACTCCAAAAGATTGAGACAGTTTTCATACATTGAAGAAGAGTTTACACTTGTCCAAACAGTGGTTCTACGGAAAAGTCAGTGCATTGTTTCTTTAAATGCTTTTCTTTTCGAGCAGTTTGTCTTGATTGATTTATGTTCTTACTGTCTAAAGCAGTCTTCACAAGCTGGTTCATGATTTCATTAAAGAACAAAAGAGGCTTAACCATTAAAGAGCAATCTCATGGACTGGTAAGCTTGCGCAAGTGTATAGAGGTTGCCGTAAGCTAGTTACTAGCTGAATACCATCTGACTGCAAGCTTGCTTTACTGTTGGGGATAATCACCCAGATGTCAAGTCCACATGTATTGGGGACTGACCACCAAAACAACCATCCAAACATCTTGCCAATGTTTTTTTGCCTCATATTGCCATGATTGTACATTATAATGTCAACATGTTAAAACCCAGTCATATTCGAAGTAATAAACGTCTACATTCAGTGCATAATAGAAAGATTGTCATGTTGTCAAGGAAAGCTGCCGTTTTGTGATCAAATGATAATGGTACACCAAAACAAATGTGGCATCATCTAATTACAGGATCCAATTACTTTGTTTATGTAGAAAATGTACCGAATAAATGGCACTCTCTTTTTAGATAAAAATTCAGATATTGAAGTACAGTTTTGAAAAATATGAGAAACTCACGAGTCAAGAACAAACGTGTACTGTGGTAACTGCCAAGCCAAGATTTTTATTTTTGTGTTTCTGTTTTACAGAAATAATGCCCACATGGAAACTGTCTCTTTTAGATACAGGTTCACGGAAATGCCTCAGTTGATGACAAAAATTTGTTTGAATTTTCAGATATTGCTGAATGTGCCAGCAATCCCTGTCTGAATGGAGGTTCGTGCATGGACAGCCTTGGCTTCTATGAGTGCCAATGTGTTGAAGATTACCTTGGAGACCGCTGTGAAATAGGCAAGTCAATTAAGACTGGTGAAAGATATTTGTTAATTTATCCCTGCAAACCAGAACATACATTGAAACATTTGACAAACTTAACCTCCTGTGAGGGGGCACTGCTTGATGTCACCTATATATGTCGTTTTTGCTAATTTCTTAATTAAAAAAATTTGGAAAAAGGAATGCAGCAATCCAGTCAAAAGATAAAGCTTGTGGTTGCTCAGAAAGTGATAAAGAACAGTAAATTATTGAACGTGTAAATATCTTACTCCATAAATGATCCACCTCCCTCAGATACGACCCCATGTGGTAGCAGCCCTTGTATGAACAACGCCACTTGCAGGAACTTGAATTCATTGGCCTATAAATGTCTCTGCTCCATTGAATGGACAGGGAGCAACTGTGAGATTGGTGAGTCCATCTTTGTTGAAGGGACCCTAGAGCTGGATCCTTTGGCAAATATTTGTACATTTCTTGCATATTAGTGTCAGTCGGTGTGGTTGAGCACTTCTGTTCATAATATAAACACAGTATGCCGTCAGTATTTACGAGACCAGACACAAGACCACGCATGATACCATTTGCATGACTTGTCGCGAGTGATGAGGTGAACTTTTTGAATGCTTTTGTTGCAGTTCATCTGAATAGCTTGTGACATGAATTCAGACAGAAGGTCTTGTGCTGGTCTTTTGATGGTCTTGTAGGGTCTTGTGATGGTCGGAAGAGGTCTCAACCACAATACTAACGTGTACAGTGTTGAAGTCTGGTTTCTACTTTGAATTTAATTATCCTATATTGGAGACATACAGGGCTTAAATGCAACTTTAGAAGTTACTTCATGTAGAGAATTAAAACGTTCTTGCTTTGCTTTTTAAAGGGTCGCTGCAATCGAAGTTTTTGATTATAAACCTGTAAAATGCATCTTTGTGCCTCAATAAACCTTATTTTCAAGTTTGGTTTCACTATTTCAAAGGGTATTTCAATGCCTTTTTGGTTTTTATGCTGATGAGTATTTCCATATTCATGAGCAAAACTGTGATGTCATCCCAGGAAGAAGCCTCAATGTTACATTGGTTTGTATACAAAAAAGTCCTGTGTTTTTGTAGATTTTCGGAAACTAAGTTTTCTCTTCTTTCCTGAATCATTGTTGTTTATGTGCATAGCAATAAGAAACCATCAATCACTCTCTCAGAAATGTTCTCAGTTGGTAAATTTTGGCTTCACAATTTGAACAGAAATACCTATGCACTAAAACATGTCTTCCCTAGATGACTTCACAGCAACAGCACCCTCAGTTGTCTGGGAAAATGTGGATAATTTTAATTGTTTAAAAGTGTGCACCTTTCAATGTATTTTACCAAATAGGAGTGTGTAAGAGTTTTCATACATTGAAGAAAAGTACAACGATGCGGAAAAATTGTGTCAAAGAATAGTTTATTGCAGCTACACTTTAAGTCTGATATTTTGAACAGTGTTATTCATCAAGCTGCATCTGGTGTAAATAGAAATCTTACTCTAATTTATCGTGATGAAGTTCTACACAAATGACCGTGCACAAGCTTATTCCCAAAACGTTGATAGCACTTCCATGTACATGTACATGTAGTCATTTGCAGTTGTATGAGTGGGACTGTGGCAAAAGTAGACAGGCTTATTTGTGTCTTTGAAGTGCATCCCCACGCTTAGTGCTTGTCTTGAGGATTTATTTTGTGCTTTTAAGCTGTGGATGCCTGTGTCAACTCTCCGTGTCTGAATGGAGGAAACTGCACCAATCTCTACACTCACTTCAACTGTTCATGTCCGACAGGGTGGAGTGGCTCACAATGTGAAATAGGTCAGTCACATGGTTGACAGCTCTGTCTGACTGTCTTTCTTTCTGACCTGTTTGCCCATGTTTGACATGAGTTTGTTGTTTTCACATCTTTGGTACAATACTGCTTGTATGATGTCAGTTTTAGCAGATTTTGTTTGTCAAATACATTGTTTTGAATCGTGTTTCCCAGATTAAATATAATTGTCATTCATATATACACGATTCATTTAACTACTCCATTGTCAATCTTATTTTTCAGACCTGCATGTTTTTTTGGGAGTGGTGTTTATTTGGACTGCATTTTGCAGATCTATTGAACAAAGATTGTGCTCCAAAACTTAAGTTGAAGAACCCTTTAAAAACATGATATGCAAAATGTATGCTATTACTTTCACATGCACTAGTGGTTTTTACACATCGTTGATAAGTTTGATGTAATTCAATTCAACAGAAACGATTGAGTGTGTCAGCCAGCCGTGTTTGAACGGAGGCACCTGCTTCGAAGGAAACAATGCATTCAGGTGTGTCTGCCTGCCAGGCTACACAGGAATCGTCTGTGAAGCAGGTAAACATGTACGTCGTTTACATTTACATTTGTAGAGAGGGCTTTCCTTGCAGATTGGATTGTGATGCGATTTTCTTGTGTTAAAGTTGATTCAGTGCAAATGTTAAGCTTATTCCTCGTTCCGTGCATCTTTGTAAAGATATTGAAGAGTGCTTGAGCAGCCCGTGCCTAAACAATGGAACTTGCATCGAGGGAGTGAATGGATATATCTGTCAGTGTCTGACGCACTACACAGGCATCCATTGTGAGCTAGGTAAGGCACTGTGATGCTTACAGTTAATAACCTGTGCCATTTGCGATTTGCTTTTCAACATTATTTTCCAAATGTCTTGTAATTTACGCTTTGATCCCTGCCACATGTATGTACATCTGAATCGTATCCTTTGGGCAAAGACACTAACAACTTGGGAGACTACTAAGATTGCTGTCGTGGTTACAAGTTCGAATCCCTCTCGAAGGAAGGTGTATCATTTTTAATGTGAAAGGTGCTTGTTCTGGGACATACTGAACTGGGATATATTGATCTGGGATATATTGAACTGGGATATATTGAACTGGGACATACTGAACTGGGATATATTGAACTGGGATTTATTGAACTGGGATATATTGAACTGGGATATATTGAACTGGGATATATTGAACTGGGATATATTGAACTGGGACATACTGAACTGGGATATATTGAACTGGGATATATTGTAGGCATCTGGAAAACTGGACAAAGACAAAGAATTCCAAGCAAAGTAGTGCTTAGAAAGAAACAGCTAGAGTATGTCTTGGAATTGGCTTTGGAAATGTACAAATATAGAAAAATTGTTTTCATCCACGTTTATCACAACAACTTTTTGTTATTACAGTTTTCTTTGCCAAGTTAATACTCTTTACGTTAAAAGGTCTTCTTGCTTAACTTACAGTGTCATTTATTTAAAAATGGAAATCTGAAAGGACTAATTTTTAAAGAAAAATTATTTCTTTACAGAAGTGGATGAGTGCTTAAGCAATCCTTGTCTCAATGGAGCAACTTGCAAGGATCAGTTGGGTGCTTATGAATGTATGTGCCCCATGAACTACACTGGTGTGATCTGTGATACAGGTAAGAGATTGTATCTGTGAGTTCCTTCTGCCATTAGGTTGAGTAAAAGAATAAGCCAAGTTGAGGTTTCACTTGCAGAAAACAATGTCTTTGGTGATCACAAAAGTCATGTACGTGAAAAATGTAGGTGTGTCTCAGATGACGTCACTTCCTGCAAATTGCCATGCGCGTTGGATTTTGGATTTCAAATTGTACAGGGTCATATTTATTGGAATGTGAACCAGTGACCTCCAGGACACCAGTGATTGCAGCTGTGCTTGCCTGAAGCCAGTGGTCTCCTAATTATTTTTCCAATGTCCTTGGACAAAAGGACAAAGTGGGAAAGTATGGCAATTTATGGCTGTAAAGCGGTCAGTAGAAAGCAAGAGTACCCGTGGAGAGTTCCAGATGTCCTGTAAAAATGAGTGTGTGCTTGGCAGCATCATTCCAAAGAGCTGGTGATGAATTTATATGAAGGGGTTTAAACGGAAGTAGAAACGTTCAGATAATTGCTAGCAGGTTTATGCTGCTCTAGCAAGGTTAGGTTTTTTTTTAAGTTAATCTTCTGCCCTCAATGTGATTGGTTCACACAAATNTTAAGACAGTTCTTGTATTGTTCATACGTGGAATGCCGCGTGTTATCACTTTAGGACCAAAGCCTGCATTGTAATTTTAACTTTAGCTGGGTTCACTGTTTGTTGTAATTGTTGAATGAAAGTTTTGCTGACTGCAGGATATTGTATTGGTGAAACCGTACCTTGATATCAGATGTTAATGAAGCTTAATTGGCTTGAATTAATTTAGAATTAAATCCTTGCGAGAGTCTACCGTGCCAAAACGGTGCCACATGCAACAACTTGAGAACCACCTATACCTGTGAGTGTGTTCAAGGCTATGATGGAATCAACTGTGAGCTTGGTAAGTTTCATGATTACACAGAGTGTTTTGGTATGCCTGTAAAGTGCCCTGCCCAAGGACATAGCTCATGGCAAGTAGCTGGATTTGAATCTTGTGCCCTCTGATCATGTGTTACAAACTGTAGCCCAAAGTCCTACTCCCTCAAATGAGGAAGATATGCTCCCAACATTATCAGTGTGATAGAATGTTTGTAACAGCAAGGTAGCTAGTAAACATGGTAAAACTGTACAGTTGTTGAGGTTTTATTGGTCATTTTTCCCCGCAGTCACTGACCTGTGTGCCTCCAACCCTTGCCGGAACAATGCTACCTGCATCAATTACGCCAACTACTATACTTGCAACTGCACAGCGGGTTGGGCTGGCCCACTCTGTGATGTTGGTAGGTTGAATATTGACATTTTTCGAAAGGTATCTGATACTTTCTGCAAAGTAGCGATCGGTTGATTCCCTGTCACTTTATGCCTTTAGAGCAGGCAGATGTCTCAAGAGGTTACAAGTTCTTTTAGATAGATGCATGAGGGGCATCAGTCCATCCAATTTTTGGCCAAGATTTTTGTGTGATGAGTGGATGTGCTGATTAACTGCAGTAAAGGAAAACAGTACCTGAAGAGGAAAAAAAGACATTGGTCATCATGTCAAAGTTGTAAAGTAACGACAAAGATTGCTATGAAACCTTGTCTTCAACTTTTTCATGATGCTATCGGACTACAGCGAGAATTAACTGCTGGTGGCTTGATAGTGCTATTCTTGACAACTCTCAGAACTCACTGTATTGGACAATTTTCTTTCCTGTCTTGATGTATAATTGATTTTTTCGCTCTGGAATATATTTATAGAGATTTTCAAATAAAAAAACAAACAAGCAAATAAACTTTTGATCAATTTGTATTTCATAATGCTATTGGATGAAGACAAATGTGAAGGTCGTTAGACTCTCAGACTGTCCTGCATTCTCCTTCAGTTCTCAGAAGAATTTTGCTTGGCACAGGAATAGGCTAAGACAACACTGCGACCTCTGTGGACCTGTGCATGCCATGTAACCCTTGGGTCTGTCAATCCTCGTGCTCAGACCATTTTGAAAGGATGCAGACTGAGAGAAAGTTTCTCGGTAACTTGTGACTGAATTTTTCCTGTTTAGTCGTGGACCCCTGCGCATCCAATCCCTGTCAGAGCGGTGGATCCTGTAACTCCTTCTTGACCTACTTCACCTGTACTTGCCTCCCAGGGGTATCCGAAGATCTCTGCCAATTCGGTACGATGAAAAATATTTTCTAGTCCATGAAACTCTAATACCTAGAGGTCTTGAGATTCCTCAATCTAACAGAATCCAAAACTTGCTTGGTAAATCTTGGGAAAATGATTTGTGAATATTTGAACATGTAATGTAACATTGGCTGGGCTCAATGTATTTGTTTTTACTTTGGGTCCAAACATTTGCCCAAAGAACTTGAATTTTTTTGGATTTTGAAAGAAAAACATGGTATGTTGTCTTGAAAATTGCAAATCTGTGCATTTTCATGTTCGTAGTCACTGTGTTTTATGTGGTGACTAGCATGACAGGTGTGCCAGAGACCGAAGCAATCAGTAATTTTTAAGATGACTAGGTTGGTAGCTATACATTCTTAAAATCTGTAATCCTCTTTTTGTATCGATACAAAAAAAAGGCAACTGGAACACCTGTGCTTACAGGCATGCAATTCCATCTCAGGTGGGTCTGTTCACAAAAAAGGGTTCTCCAAAAAGGGTCACCAATTTTTTCTCTGAATTATCATCGTGAGATGTGGACATTTTCTACTATAACTTTTGCTCTGGTGATAAGAATGATAAAGAGAACAATGGTCGATGGTCTCTCTTAAAGACCCATGAAATATGAAACCTCCAATCTTCATGTTTAATTTACTTTCAGTTTCCCAACCCTGTTGTCTAACATGACTCAAAGATTTGTCTGACGAAGCTTTTATACTCTTTATCATGATAGCCTTAGATCCATGCACTTCTCTCCCTTGCCTGAATGGTGCAACATGCTCCAAGAATGGGACCTTCTACCAATGTGTATGTCCCCCAGGCTGGACTGGCAATGACTGTGGTGTTGGTAAGTCTATTCAGTTCCTGCTTCCACTCTAGGAGGTGGCCACTTGGTTTCCCTTTGGGTATTTGGGGGACTTTACTCTGGTTTCCTTGAAAGTTTTGCATTAAGTTCAATTCAAATCATTGTAGTTGGTCTCTGTTCCATTGGAATTTTATTGAAGCCAATTAATTGGGAAACATTGCACAATATTCTTAGATTGAATGCCGGATGCCCTCCATAACGTCACACTTAACCCCCCAAAGAGTGCATTTTTTAAAACGTAAGCATCTAAAGGTAAGGTCTCAATCCATTTTCCATAATCTTCATTATGTATTACTTCCAACCTTATCATGAAAAGAAATGAGCCCTGTTTGTGCAAAGTTTTGTCATTGGCTTGTTTTTAAATGTTATGGCCATCAGACATCGACGAATGTACCAGCCAGCCGTGTCTAAATAACGGAACTTGCGCTGATTTAATGAATGGTTATCAGTGCACCTGTGAAGACGGATGGAACGGGACCAACTGCCAAATACGTGAGTACCTTAATTTAAACAGCCTTGGGGGGGGGGAGTTCAAAGAATGAACTGCATTGGTCTCGTGTATGGAGACTGTCGAGACCATGGGTTTTGGACTTTTGAGTCAAACTTCACTATCTCCAGCCTCCAACTTTTGAGACTTTTGCAAGGTGTGGCCCGTTTCTTAAAGGAACATTCTCTCCAAGTAATACGAGGCCAAAGTTAAAAGTGTTTCCATTTGAAAATGAAAGCCTTTGTTTAATGACTTCTCAGTCATAAAGGAAACCACGGCCACAGCAGTACTAAAGTTATATCAACAATTTTCCAGGGCCATGTGTTAAAATTTACATCACCTGAGTACAAAATTCTTTCAGTTGTGCTGTGTATAAATGCAATACCTGAGTAAATCTCAGTCACTGGATTGATGAGTTGTAAATCACACTTCAGTGAATTATTCATCCCAGTGCACAGGGCAGCTGCTCTTTAAAAACAGAAGTTCCATTTCCTAGCAAAAGAAGTGTGCCACGGCATTGCCACATTATTGGTGATGCAGTGATGTTCCCATTCAGTCTATTTCACCATGTGGAATGGAACGTTCCATCTCTCACATCAGAAAATATATTAATACTATTGCACACACTTCCTTACCTATACAATGTGCTAATATTCCCTTCCTGGCAGCTATTGATCGGTGTGCTAGTTCCCCCTGCCTTAATGGAGGGCTCTGTAATAACTACAGGACCTATTACACCTGCAGTTGTGCCCAGGGCTTCACAGATAGAAACTGTCAGACAGGTGAGTGAAATTTTCAGTTTATATAAACCAGTCTTTTCTCACCCTTGAAACTCTTCCTTGTAGGGTTGATATTAGGATTTAGCTGCCCGTTCCGATAAGTATAAAAGATCTGGACTGGTTTAGTTTCTAGGCTGCTAGCTTTTTTGGTGATGCACTAGTCTAGCGTTGTAATCAAGTCACTATGTCATTACAAACCACAAAGAGTCTCTATTACACGTTAGTCTCAAGTGATGAGCTACTTGTATGCACAGTGATGAGGCATTCCTTTATCATTTGTTAAATTGCTACGTGACCTGTGATTTGGCTTTTAAATAACTCCAAATTGGTTCTGCGTGTGTGTATCAGAGAGGATCCAAACTCTGACTTGAGTGTTTCTCTGGTCTCTGGTCTATTTGATCCCTTGATTGACTATTTTCACCGTTGCAGCACTCGATGCCTGTGGCCCCATTAACCCATGTCTGAATGGAGCAACCTGTGACAACCGCCTCACGTTCTACATCTGTCAGTGTGCGGACGGATGGACGGGCACAAACTGTGACATTGGTAAAGTTTGAGTTCTACACAACTATTCAATCTTAACCTGTCAAATTACAAATTTTCATTGTAGTAAGCACGATCAAAAGGGTTCCAATTTTTTTATTTTCCCCAATTTTATTGTAGTTGCGGATGAATGCAACCCTAGTCCATGTGGTAATGGAGCGACCTGCACCATTCTATCCCCTGGGTCATTCTCCTGTGCTTGCCCCGATGGATGGATGGGTGAAACTTGTAACGAAGGTAAGGGAGGATAGCCACACTCGCAATTTGGGAGGTGTGAAAAATTGTCGTTTTAACCGATAGTTGATATGTCTTTGCATTTTCCATTGCATAGGTACTTTAGTTCATTACAGCATACGCTGTGAGTTTTTGTTCATTAATTTGGCAATCGGTCGCTCAAATTATTTGAACTTGTGTGAACAAGTGTGCGCGTAAATATGCCTGCCTCGGCCGTACTTGGTATTCTGCATGGTGCCCTCAGCTGCACCTGCATGGATCAAATACAACACATCGCTTTATTTGGCCCCGCACTAAAACAGACAGTTATGTGTGCTGTGAGATCTGTGCTACTTGCACGACACAAGTTAACCCTGGAAAATAAAGCTGACGGCCCTTCTCAGCCTGTTTTTTGACCAGAAGGGCTGAGTGTCTCCTCCATAGTCGCTACCCTTTGTGTTTATTGTTCTGTTATCTTCAGCTGTGGATCTGTGCACCTCTGCACCGTGTCTGAATGGCGCTACTTGCTTGAATCAGCAGACCAGCTATGTGTGCCTGTGTGTGCCGGAATGGACTAGGGAACGCTGTGAGACAGGTCAGTCCTTTGTCTGTGTCTCTGCTTGCCTAGCACTCCGTACAACACAAAGAGCTCATTTTGCCCAAATGCAAACTAAAAAAAGGAACAAGGGCTCGAGAATGGCTCCAAGCCTCATTTTGTTAGATCTGGTTGAATGTTAGATTTTTCCCTCTGCCGTTCTAATTTTAGATATCATTCGGTGAGCATCCTTTGCTATTCAAGAGCTTTGGGTGGAACTCAAACCCACGACCCTGTGCTCCCTAGTGCTGATGTCTCACCATTTGACCACCAGGCCTGCCACTTTCAGCAGGCTGGTTTTGTAAGAGTCCACAGCAATTGTATAAACATCACAGGAACAACTTTGGATGGAATATGAAAAGATCGTAATTTTTTTATTTTATGATAATGTTGTTTTGTTTCCAGAGCTGAATGCCTGTGATCCTGACCCCTGTAGAAATGGTGCCCTCTGCACCAACCATCACACTTCATACACCTGCGAATGTACTCCGGGTTGGACAGGAGTGGACTGCAACATTGGTAAGTCACAAAGAAGTTTCCTTTCTTCATGCAAGAAACAATGTTTCTTAATGGATAGAGTTGACAACTTGTAGCCTGGACATTGCTATTGTGTTCACATTCACGGATGCTAGTGTTGTTCTCAGATATGATGTCATAGCACTTTTGTGCCCATCCTGTCGAAAATCGGTCATGTGCACTCTGTGTCATACGAATAAGCCACATCTGAATGTTAAAAGTTTGCTTGAACTATCATTTGTGTCTACATTAAGCCTCTGATGACTGGTGGCTTCATCCATTTCCCATTGACAAGTGTGTTATTACTATCTGCAGCAAGTTGATTTTGTCATTTGGAGTTGAAAGACCATAAAAGGTGCTGCAGCTTGTCTGTTGTTGCATTTTCTGAACATGTTGCCTATTTCTCTTCAAATATTTACCTTGTTTGTCAACCTCTGTTGCAATCAGTTTGTAGTAATATCTAAATCTAAAAATGGCAACTTTCTCTTTTTACCCGCTTGAATCCAGCCATTGATCTATGCAACCCAAACCTGTGCCAGCACGAGGCTGTCTGTTTCAATCTACAGACAGATTATTTTTGTCTCTGCTCTGCCCTTTGGACTGGCAAAAACTGTGAAACAGGTCAGGTTTTTTTTCCAATTGTTTAATCTCATTTTGATTGCTCAGTTTGACCAGAATATGTTTTAACAGATGGAATAAGAGTCAGACATGACACCTACATACTATGACACCTACATACTATGACACCGACACACTATGACACCTACATACTATGACACATACACACTATGACACCTACATACTATGACACCTACACACTATGACACCTACATACTATGACACCTACACACTATGACACCTACACACTATGACACCTAAATATTATGACACCTACACACTTCGACACCTACATACTATAACACCTACACACTATGACACCTACATACTATGACACCTACATACTATAACACCTACACACTATGACACCTACATACTGACACCTACATACTACGACACCTACATACTATGACACCTACATACTATGACACCTGCATACCTGTACTATGACCTTCACGTTTCTTAATGAAGAAATATTGTTTTTAAATGTGGATTGGAAGATTCACCTGTAGGAAACTTAAGGAAACCCTAAATTTTCTGTATTCAATCGGTTTGATTTCAGCTGTGGACGTCTGTGACAGTTCACCGTGCTTGAATAATGGAACTTGCCAGAGTACATCAGACGCATATCAGTGTCTCTGTCCAACAACCTGGACAGGTGCCAACTGTGAAACAGGTGCGTTGCCTTCATACGCACGTAACACTACACCCTTTTAGAGATTAACTCAGAACTGCCTAGTTAAAATTCAACATCAAGCATCAAACTGTTTACTTTTTTTTTTTTGCATTGGCATCATTTGGATTTCACAGTCTATGCTCATGGCGAAGCTTCAGTAGTATGGTACTCCATACCAACCCTAAAATCCTAGGTTGTGTCAAAATTTTGATCAATTATATTAAAAAGGGTTCAGGACTGTGAAGATTAATGGAATACGTTTCCGGTTCTGTTATGTATTTCCGTGTATTAAAATTGTATAAGAAGTAGTTACAGTAATGAATGCACTAACTTAAAAATTAGGTCAAAATGCTGATTCACCGGTTGGAATTTCCATGACTTTAGTAGAAAATTTTGTACAAATTGTTTACACATTTCAAAGATTTTGCAAGGAGTTTTAGCTTGTAAGCATGCACGTATCCCCGTACAGAGGATTCTGTGATTAGGCAGTTTAAATTTGTGCAAACATTTCTGAATTGGTGTTCTAAACACAGTAGGACGATTACTAATGCAGTATTGTCAGCAGTAGTCAGGACCCGGTTGCATACTTTTTGGACGCGTTTGTGCTTCTGTCATGAATTAGTTACATCCTTTTCTTCGGTTTGCAGCCCTCACACCGTGCGCATCCAATCCGTGTCGGCGCGGCGGTACATGCAATGACTACGGGACCTACTTTGAGTGCCATTGCCTACCTGGCTGGAAAGGAATCCTTTGTCAAACAGGTGGGCGTACTGTATGTTTTCTCTGTTTTTATTATAGCTGTGTCATGGGATACAGTTGTTCAACCCAGGAAGTGGGTGGGTCAGCTAGAATGAAATAAGAATGGAGCAAAAGCCAAGCCCTAAATCATGTCTTATTTAGAATTATATTTTTTTTTTACAATTCAGTTCTGATCACGCTTCTTTTTGCCAGTTTTTTTTAGATGTAGAAAATGTCAGCCACAAAGATTTAACCCTAAAAGAGCCGTTATATTTTGGCCCCTCTCACAGCCAGGTGGGGGCAGACACTGCTCCCCCAAGAACTTGACTGTGCTAGGCTGAGTTTTTAAAACGTGGCAGGCATGTACAGACACTTCTTATCGTTACAAATGTGAAGTTTAAAGTCAATCAAACAAACGGTTTCATTGTTACGATCAAGTTCAAGGCTAAGCGTGTACCAGACTATATGCATTGAGCAGCACAGTAGCAAAAGTATACAGTTTTTGCTGACCTGTCTGGAAAAAACTGGCGCCTCGCAAGAATGGTAGGGTCAACTTTCACAAAATTGGTGTCAAAATTACCACAAAGAGTTACTCTAAAAATCCTGAAGGCTCAGCTCCTGAAAAAAATCCATTGTGGAGATATCAGAAAAAATGTTGAGTGGGACAGATTCTGGCCCCTCGGCTGTTTTAGGGTGAAAGCTGTTTGTTGGTAATAATATATTGGCATTTGTAAAGTCTGTCCTCGTATGGATTAATCAGAAAGTGAAGCGTGAGACTTCCTGACTGTGGTAAAATGGTGTTTTTTGTATTTCTTTTTCAGCCCTCTATACAAAGGAAAGTGGTTGAGGTTTAACCTGCAAAATGACCCTAACCCTAGTAAAAAATCCTCCGCTGTGGGTCTGGTTGTGTGTTACACCTTCCTTTCATGGTTTTAAAACAAGATGCCTGACGCAAGTTCATCCTCAACAATTTTTCAACATATTGCATAATAGTGTGGAACTTTAGGGAGCGAGGATGAACGCTATCACACAGAATTACCGACTGTTAAAAAAGAAGGTCAACACACTCTGACCATGTTTTGTCTGAAAGGTCTACTTGATGTACTTTTTTCTTTCAGCTGAGGTGCCATGTCTGAGCAGCCCCTGCTTCAATGGAGCTGAGTGCTTTAATAACGGAGAAAATTTCCTTTGTATATGCCCTCTTGGATTCAGTGGACCGACTTGCTCAATCGGTATGTCCCTCTGTTCTGAGCACATCATGTAAAAAAGACTCCTTAATCAGTGAATATTTTGCAGTCTAATACGAAGTCATAGGCTCTGCCCGCTAGCAAGAGAGGGCTCCGAGTTAACTAGGAACAAGGGGACACCATGAACTACATGAGGTCATGTTTAGATCACCTACCTTGTGTGAGCAATGCGTTGTTTTTTGGGAGCTATAAAAACCTAGAGGAAACAAAAACCTCATTTTCATTATTTGAGCATTCCTCCAACCTTTGTTTTGGTCGTGATTTCCTAGAGCTAGAGCGTTCTCTTCGTCTTGGTGATAACCCTCACTCGAAAAATTCCTCTAAAATCATATTATAGCTGCACACAAATTCAGGTATGCAGCCATCACCTTGATGGGAAAGGCTGGGTATAAAAGTTTGCATACTGCAGCATAGCAGTGGCTTCCAAGTGTCAGTCAAACTCTTTTTTTCGTCACCACTGAGGACGTACTCGGGCACAGGGTCCAAAAAGAGGACCCAGTGTTTTAGGTTGAACTTTCTTTGAAACATATACTTCCTGTTTGACTTTGCTCTCAGATGATGACGAGTGTGCAAGTTCTCCCTGCCTCAATAACGGCACCTGCATCGACGGGCCAAACTCTTACACCTGCGCTTGTGCATCACGCTGGATAGGTGATCATTGTGAGACAGAGCGCAATGCATGCAGCAGCAACCCCTGCCAGGGTAGTGGGGAATGTGTCAACATGTACACCTACTACGTCTGCCAGTGCCCGCCGGGATTCTTTGGAAATCTTTGTGAATACGGTATGTCTTCACGACGCACAGAAACATAGGAAAGTGGATAATAATAACTTGTTACCTCAGGAAGACTTTGACGTCCTTGACAGTGACAAAACCTAATGCAATCCTCTTGTTTCCCTGCAAACAAACCTGACTTTCCCACTTGAATGAAAACTTTGGTCTCCGTCTCGAACCAAAAGCCTCAAGGAGACTTTGAAATGGCCAATGTGCAAAATATCTAATGTTCAGTATTGCTCTTTTGGTACTGATAATTTCTGAAAAGATGGCCCCCAATCGGTATTTTTAGTGACGTTCATGTAAACTTACCCAACGATTTTGAACTGAAAGAATATTCTTTACTCTCAGATGTGAATGAGTGTGCAAGCGGGCCATGTCAAAACGGAGGAACATGTACGGATGGCAGCAATGGATTCAATTGTACCTGTGATGTCAACTGGACAGGGCCAACATGTGAAATAGGTGAAACAGATTGCACTGTGTTGGCCCATAAAATCCCACATCAAGATTTGGGTGTAAAATCCTAGAGATTCAAAGATTGAGTTAAGATGGAATTCTTAACAGAAAGACTGATTTTAGTGGAAAAGTTGTTGTGATGGGAACTGTGCTCTTCAGACTGGGTAAAGAGGGAATTTCTTTTTGCTATGAGGTTTGCAATTCTGATCAATAAAAACAATGAAATTCAGAGGGTAAACTTTCACTGGTAGTAAATTTCCAGGTGTGTATTTGTGACGTCAATTCCCTGAAGTTGGAATATTTGAAGTTTCATGAGCAAATTGCTTTTAGCCCATTTTAGCCCTTTTCTAAGCTCTAAGTCAACATTGCAGACTTGTGCAGAAGGGAGCTTTCTTCTCATTGAGAGCAGGTTCAAATCCCGCCCCAGTCAATTTCTTTGTTCATCCTTATAGTTTGTGTGTTAGTTTGATGACTACACATTTCACTTGGCCACGCTCGATAGAAAGTGAATATACTCTAACACTCGTTTTGACTCTGCATAATTTCTCAGGTGTAGATCCTTGTGACAGCTCACCCTGTGCTAACGGCGCAACCTGCACCAGTAATGTGATAGAGTTTGCTTGTTCATGCCGGCCAGGCTGGCAGGGAAGACTGTGTGATGACAGTGAGTACTGAAGCTTAGACATCAACAAGATCACTGAGAGATCAAACTTAGAATTGTTGCCATGGGGATCAGGTTGGGAACATGAGTGAAAACACAACTTTTTAGAGTCTGCAAAAGTAACATGGTGGTTGGAGCATTCTAGACAAGTCTCTCAAAGTGTTCTCTAATGAGCCAGATTGGTATCAGTTCAGAAAGGCATAGCAATTGACTCCAGTGTGAGCATGTTCAGCGTGTGAGAGTCACTGTACAACTGTCCTGGTAGACCTGATTTCCCTGCCATGCTTGTGGATTCTGTGTGTGCCAATATACATGTATCTGTACATGTATTTGGGGCCCTTAGTTAAACTGTACACTTGCCCACCTCCTAGAATATTTCACGTGACAATACTGTGTGAAAGGACTGGGCCTAAGAGAGAAGTTTTCAATGTATTCTTTGGGGGTTATGACTATACTGTGTACGATGTCTCTTCACAACCGTAATCTTTCTTGAAGTTGCAAAAACTCCACAAATAACTAGCTTAAAACAAACACTTATTCCAAGATCTCTATACAACGTTCTGATAAAAAAAACCTTAAGGTTTAATACTTTATAAAGGGTCCTCATAAAGTTTTCCATCCAGAAACGAAATGAAGTGAAGATTGACAACCCTCCTCGTTTTGTCACTAACATGTATGTGTTGGCATCCCATAATAACACTAGACACTTGTGAACAACAGAGGGCGCTGTAACACCTTCACAGGATTGATTTTAGCATTAACAATGGATGTTTTTGATTGCCCTACAGTGCTCTTCGTTTTTACCATGTACTGTTGCAATACTAAACTCACTGGTATTCCTGTTCATCTGGCCATGAAATCCATTGTGCATCAGCTTGAAAACCGTTCAGTCTGTTATCAATCCTCAGCCAGTGATGGAGTCGAGTCCATCTAATCCGAGTCCAAAATGAGCCCAGTCCGAGCTGAGTCACAAGTCCAAAAAAATTGGACTCGACTCCGAGTCTGGTTTCAATTCCTCTATCACTGTTCCTCACTGGTATCCATTTCTACTTCAGGGTGGACAGAGGTTATTGCAGTAAAGTTTCTTGCCCTAAGTCTCAAAGTACAACAATCCCTTTGAGTTGGGAGTTGGGAGTTGTATACCGCTGCATGACATTTTAGCAGCTGCTACAAGCCACTGATTGTAGCTATGCCCTTGCAAAGGTTCAACTCTATGGCGTTGGTAAGCACCCAAATCTGTGCTTACCAATATTTTCTACAAACAAAAGTCCTTCTTTTGTGAGCGGCCTTCATTCACATGGGCTCAATTTCTAAGCACCCAAATCTGTGCTTACCAATGTTTTCTACAAAGTCCTTCTTTCGTAAGCGGCCTTCATTTACACGGGCTCAATTTCTTAGTACCCAAATCTGTGCTTACCAATATTTTCTACAAAGTCCTTCTTTCGTGAGCGGCCTCTACTGACATTGCATTTTATTGTGTCACCATATAAAGATACTGCCTATTGTCCAGTACTGTCGGCTCAGTGCTAATGTGTTGAAAGGATTCCAAGCCCATTTTGGTTTCCTGGCGGCCAGCTGACCAGTGACAAAAATAAACTGCATCTCTGAACGAATACTGAGTGCTCTTCACATCTCCCCCCCCCCATCAAAATCAGCTTGCTGTACCTCAGTTTTGATTTTAGGTATCAGACCATTAAGCACATTGAAGTATCCATCACACGGAAGGAAAGTAGGATTATGAATTGCCTGGCACTGCTCTTAATGCAAGGTATACTTTCACTGACGAGTCCCTTTTCAATTTTTATTCTAGACATCGATGAGTGTGCGAGTTCACCTTGTCTGAATGGCGGGACATGCACTGATGCTGTGGACGGTTACCAGTGTGATTGCACACCAGCTAGAAGTGGCAAAAACTGTGAATTACGTGAGTTTGTACCATCGCATATAAGGCACATTTGCGAAATCAGGTTAAATTCTGCACATGGTAGAAAACTGTTGCGGATGTTAAATTGGATTTCCATCTAGGCAAACATTTTCAGAGCCAGAATTTTAAGTTCATTTTTCACAGTACAGTTGTCTGTTGCTGTACGATTGTGGCAACTTGTTTATATCAAGTAGTTTGTAACTGCAAAATTAAAATGAATCTACATATTCTCTTTTTCAGAACCAGTGTTTTAAGAATTTTTCAGTCGTGGCGTGGGTACAGCCCTGATTTTTAGAATTTCACTGTCAATAGAAGTTCTGTCAATGAAAGTTCTTATGATGTTACAGCCAGACAAAATGAAAAGTCAGTTCTAAAAATAAAAGTAAGCCAGTTAATTTCCTATTCTGTGTTTGTACAATAGAGGGCAGCTGTGTCCTTGATTTGGCTGCACAACCGAATGACACCCTGATCATCCACACACCAAACTTCCCTGCCAACTATGATGACAACCAGTACTGTCGCTGGATGGTGACCGGCCCCGAGGGTGCTGTTCTGCTTGTCGATACTGTGGAGTTCCTGACTGAACTGAACTATGATTTGGTGAAATATGGCATGGGCTCGGACCTCAACGACCCGGGGTCCATTGTGCTTCAGACATCAGGGGACAAGGTTCCCATCGCATTCAAGACCGAGGCGAATCAACTGTGGATGACATTCACCTCAGATCATGACAAGACGGAGACAGGAATTTCAGTCCGTATTACTGTGGAAAGTGAAAGAGATGGTGAGTGTGACTGTGTCAAAATCAACTGGCTGTGGCTTGTCAGGAATGCATATGTCTATGGGAAGTGCCTCAGCCACTAGCCAGTGGCTCCCTATGCAGCTTGTAGGCCGTTAAGAGCAGCAGCCGTACGGCACTGCTTTGCAAGTTCTATGGGAACCAGTGAAAGACATATCATGTGTGCACAGCAATTTGTGCATGTGATTGGTTTACATGCAGTGTTTGCAGTGAGTTCGCAATGTCTCTACATTAAAAGGAATGCAGCTCAAATTGAATATGGCTGTGTTCGTTTGCTCTGGGCAACGGGCTCCTGTCCCAACCATGTCTTTACTCCGACTCATATAAAGGAAAAGTCTTTTTTTCTTTCAAGCCCTGCCAGCACTGAGCCTGATCGATACCCAATATTGATACCCACGACTGATTCCTTGTATGCCATGTCTTGTTTCCGCAGTAACCGATGAATGCAGCAGTAACCCTTGCCTGAATGGCGCGACGTGCCTGAACGGCATTGACAAGTTTGCATGTTACTGCATGCCTTTGTTCACCGGACCTCTCTGTCAAACTGAAATTAGTAAGTTTAGCTTCCACTGTACCCTCATTTTGTTGGAGCATATTACGCAGGCATATTGCACAAGAGTTTAATGCCCTCTACGCAGACGATTGCGACTTTTTTATATTCAAACAAACAGTTTGTAAAAGATCATTGGTGTTGTTATAGGTTGTCCAGTAATCACAAAGAGTGCAATTTGAAAAGATGTTTACAGTTGTGACAAAGCTAAGATTGCTGCAATGTGTATTTGTTTAGAAGTATTCAGCTTGGCATAAACTGCCTGTCTGGAGAGTACCGATGTATGACGCCATTTGAACCTGGAAAGGTAGTGCAAACGAACGAAGTGCGCGTGCGTATTGGTTCACACGCCGGTTCTTGCGCTAATGCTTTTTACACACATACATGTAATTGTGATGTATTCACTTCAGCACTCTATAGCACTCTGTGTTAAAAGTGACTTTCGTATCACAGATATACATTTATATCTATCGTTGGTCTCTTTCCAAGGTCCCAATATGTGTTACAGTAATCCCTGCCCTCCTGAAGCAGAATGTGTCAGCGAAAACAAACAGGTCAGGTGTGTGTGCCCTGAGGGATTCAGGCATCCGTCCTGCTCCGTACAGGGTGAGTGACAGACACGGTGAGAGACATGGGTAGGAATGGGGTCATATGTTCATTTATAGGGTGTGGTATGCTCTACACAGCGTAAAGTGACAGACACAGTGAGGTATTGCTGTCAAAATAGGGTCATAGATTCATAATTATGGTTGGGTGTTCTTGTCCTGTGTAGGTTTTGCACTGTGTTGCTATGCTCTGCACATCGTGTATGACCGAAGTAATATGAAACGGTGGTTGCGATTGGGTCATATAATCTAAAATGATTGGATAAGCTTGCTTTTTTGGGCAATTCGAATTTCCACCCGAGCCTGTGGACTTCTGTACTTCTATCCACATACTTTTTCTGTCATGGGGCGGAGAGCCGTTTTTGTAGTATTCAAACTGGCTTTGTTCGTGCATTCTCATTATAGAGGTTGGGTTATGCGACAGTTCTCCTTGCAAGAATTCAGGGCTATGTACGGAGACAGCAGATGGTCTGAGCTTCACCTGTGACTGCGCTGCAGGACGGGAGGGAACCTTCTGTGAACTTGGTAAATATCAACCATTGTAAAAACTTATCATAGAAATCCAAGAATTAATCCATAGAGGAGAATAGATATACCTGCTTTTTTTCCCTTGTTGGCAGTTGCACTTGGTAGTTAGCATGTGGGCGACTTCTACTAGGACTCATGACGGAACCTTGGTGTTGTGGAATTCTATGTCAAACCCATTTTAATCAAAACAGCACAAATGGCCAAAATGTTTACAGTTGAAAAAAAAGTTTGAAGACACATTTTGCCTCAATCCATTCGGTGTTGGAGTTGAGTCCAACACAAGTAACTTCACATGTCCAGTGACAAGTCCTTTCACAAGATAGTCATAAGTAACAAAGTGAACAATGGCAAAGGAATGCTTTTGCCACAGCTCATTTAATGAGCTTGTGACTTGAATTTGACTTGATGACTTGTGAAGGACTTGTGATGGTCTCGGATTCACTGTTTAGAACGCACTTCTGCGTAGGTAGATGTTTCTTCATTTGTGTCTGTAGTCTGTGAAGATGATTACACTTGTTTTCGATGTGTTTTTGCAGACGTTGACGAATGTAAGAGCAACCCTTGTCTGAATTCCGGCGTCTGCATGAATGGAATCAACCGCTTCACCTGTGTGTGTATGCCCTACTGGGCCGGCCCCACCTGCAACTCGCGTAAGCTCACTGCACAACTCGTCAACAAGATTGCTCAAACACCATCGATCCATACCTTGATGCCTTAAGTTGTATCGGCCTCAAGCAGAAATTACTGAGGCAGCCTTGTAGCTTAATTAGGGTGCTAGCTTGACGTAAGCTACAGATATGACGCACATGACCAGTCAACTGTTGCGTACGGCTGGTACCTGTACCTGTGGGGGCGGGGTAGTATTTACACTGGAATAATTTGCTCTGGTGCTCAGTAGAAAAAGCAGTACTTTTCAAATTGGCTCATTGAGGGGGGAATACATGCTAAGTGACCACAAATTGAATGGTATGTGGGTGATGTGGATATCACTGTTGAGAAAAACCGTTCATGGAAATCTTATGAAATGTTATCTCGGGCGAGTAGTCACAAGTCAGGCCCTAATTGACGGGGAATTCACAGTGACAAAAATCTCAAACTTGATGATAACTTTCTCTCTTGCATGCAATATTATTCCTAATCTGTGTTTGTCTTTGTTTCTGTATCCAGCTGTGATTGACCTGCAGTGTCTGAACAGCCCTTGTCGGAATGGTGCGACATGTCAAGCTAATGGGGATACCTACCAATGTGTATGCCAGCCAGGCTTTCAGGGACAATTGTGTAGCATTGGTGAGTGTATACGAAAGGACCATAAAGAACCATAAAAGTGCCGATTATAGGAACCATATGGGTACCATGGGTACCAGAGCCATATGGATACCTTGTCAGAACCATTTTGGTGCCAAGAAGAAACCGTTTGGGTCCAGTTCCCATGAGGGAACCATATAGCAGACTATTCCACTATTCTAGTTTTATCTGGATTTCTGGTATTGTCTAAACAGATCCCTGAAAATCTATTTTTCCTTTTTTTCCCCTTTGTTCTGGCTTGACAGAAAAGGCTGGAAAAGTAAACAAAAACGGGAATGCATTTATTTTCACCTCAGAGGTGTCTCCAAGTTCAATGACGGTCGCACACTGCATTCATGGCATGCATGTGTACATGTAGCTCAGTCCTTGAGTAGCCTTATAAACAAGGCTGCCAAACTCGCATATGATGCGCAGATGCGGCACACGCTGCCTGGGCCTGCATACCTTGATGATCTTCGAAATGACCAGAGCTCAGCAGCGCCACTTGTACCAAGACTGCATGTATGGTGAAGTGAACTGTCTGAATTCAAGACTATTATGCCAGTCAGTGGTTCCCGATCGCAGTGTTTGTGTGAATAGTTATATTGTACGTAACAAGCCGGCAACCAACTGCATCGTGGTTGTGCATGTGTGTTTTCGCAGGACGAGCCATGGATTGATGTCTGCATCATAATTGTGCACGGTTTGGGGTAAAACTTTTATTGATGCATCATAATTGTGCACGGTTTGGGGTAAAACTTTTATTGATGCATGAAATAAACATTGTAATTATTACAGTTGGTAACCAGAAGCAGAACTAGTCCTTTTTTGTTGAATTATTAAGCTTTAGGAAGGGTACTTTGGTAACAAAGAAACTAAGTTTGTTTTTCCTTGTATTGCACCGCGAATATTCAGATCAAAAACTGAATATTTGAAAATAAACTCAAAATGATGACTGGCTCTCTGTCATTCTTGCTTTCCAGTGGCAATCACAAATGACAGTATCTTTCATGATGATGGATTTCTACATTATTTGTTTCGTCTGTTTTCAGATGTCAATGAATGCGAGAGTAGCCCATGCATGAATGGAGGAACTTGTGTGAATGGCATCAATGAGTACATCTGTCAGTGTCCGTTTGGTGCCGTGCAAGGGACCAACTGTGAAACACGTAAGTAAAACAGATCTAGGCGCAATTCCAATTGCTTAACAATTACCAGAAAAGTCATGCTTATTATCAGGAAATTTTCCTAACCATTAGCACTAATTCATGGTGTTGCTTGGCATGGTTATGCTTACGGTTGCGTGAACATGGACTTTCCATTGCTTTGTCACTACTGCGAGGGGTAAGCGTGTCTTCTACTGCTTACAGTCTATGAGGCGGAGCCTCTGTTAATGTTAAATCATGCTTAATTAGCAGGGCTTTGAAATTGGGCTCTGCAGTGTACGTCGCAAAGCTTTCTTAAAAAATCCACAAACACTAGTAAGGCCTAACCCAGGCTATGCAACAAGCTGAATACAATGGACCACATAATGACCCGTGAAGGGCCTAGGCTGATACGATGTTAGCCAAGTCTTTCGTTATTTCAGTACATGTGACCTGCTTATATAATGAGTGCACTAGATTAACACTGCATATCTGATATCACTCTCATGCTATGCTTTCTGTTTCGTTCAATCCCTAATTATTTTGCGTGAGATCTTGTGCTTGCCGTGACATCATTGTTTTGAATATTTGGAAGTGCCATGCTGACATTGTGTCCCTGTCAATATGAAGATGGCTCAGAGTTCAAAACGTTCATTGATTTTATGCATAGGAAGAATTCAGTTGTAGAATAATGAATGACAGTAGCTGTATATACCATGGCTGCATGACTGAAATGTGCCCTGGACTATTGACTTTCTTCTCAGCTGTTTGTGAGACGTTACCATGTCAGAACGGTGGAATCTGTCAGGAGTCTAGCCCCTTCGCCTTCACATGCAGCTGCCCTGTCGGATTTGTTGGCCAGTTCTGCGAAGTCCGTGAGTGCCATATTGGAAATAATGACATCCATTGGAATTAATCTTTTTGGGGGTAGGATAAATGTTTTAAACACGGTGCTGTCCTACCAACTCTTATGCATAAAATGGTTTATATGAGCTTGAAAGAACAGGTAAGTGTGAAGTCACTTCATCAACTTGAAGCATGATTTGGCACTAATTATGCCATGACATCAGCGCATCGGATTTGTTTTCACATTGAGCACGAACCAGCTTTCCCAAAAGGTTTTTTTTCCTATTGGTAAAAGTCATGGAATTCAAAGCATGATTCAACAACATGGCAATGAACTCAACATTTCAATACGTCAACATTTTACACTTTCAAAAATCGTGACCAAGGAAAGTAATTGTCCAGTGCAGTAGATTTCTTGCAAAACTCTGCCTGATTTGGATTCACCCTTGTTTGATTTATGCAGCCACATCTAGGACATGCGAGACCAGCTTCTGTAACTACCACGGCATTTGCGTGATGACGGAGCAGCAGGTCAAATTCTGCAGCTGTGACAGTGGCTACTTGGGAGAATTCTGTGAGGCAGGTAGGGATCAGGATTCACCCTCCTGAAGGGGTCCAGTCCCATTGCCACCAACCATTAAACTGCATTCTATTAACACTGTAACAAGATAAGGACAGTCCAGTCTCGATTTGAAGAACAAATTCTGTAAATCCCAGTTTCTTGAATTCTTATGTTTGTCTTTGTTTTTCCACTCCTTTTATAACGGTGCCCTGGTTATAACTCAGTAATTTGTCTGTTCTCTGTAAGTTTGTTGTAATGAGAGTTGACTGTATTTTTCTTTCAGAGTAACCTCCCCTACTTTTAGTGGTCTTGCCTTTGAGATATTTCTAGGGCTTTCCAGAAGCTTTGTTACAGTGAAAGAATAGAAGATTTCAGGATAGTCAAAAGCAGATTTAATTTATAATGACATTATGTTCATTTTGTTATGTTATATCTTGCCTTGAAAACTAATTCTGTTGGTATAGATCAGTAAAATTACTGGTCTGTATAAGCAACTATTTACTTCCTTTGGTTTTAAAAATGCCTCAATCATGTGACGGAACATCGTTGCCAATTTTTCTGTTTGTCCACTCCAGTCAGGAATCCCTGCGCCAACCACCAGTGCCAGAACAACGGTACCTGCTTTGCCACCAGTCTAAATGACTACATGTGTCTCTGCACTGAGGGGTACGAGGGACACTTCTGCAATCTGGGTAAGAACCGGAGGAATGTTTGAGCTGGGGTTGTATTGCAAAGGTAGGCTGGGAACCAGAGGGGGAGAAAGGGTCCTGACTCACCCCCTCCCCGTTGTTTTTTGTTCTTGTTATTGTATGGGAGTTCAAAAGTGATTACATGTATAATGATGGACGAAGAAATTGACCGGAGGGGCATTTAAACCCTTGACCTTCTCAACACTGTACAAAAAAGGGATATGATTAAAAGTGGATGGCTAACATGTACCCATGATGTGTGATATGGACAGAAAAGACTCGTTTATTAATAAAAAGGCTTTTTTTAACATTCCAGACTGGGGTGCGTTCCACAGGTGAATACCTTGTCAACGAATGAAAACAATTCTCTATTTGATTTGAAGAAAAGATTGCATGTGGTGAATAACGATATGCAGCCAAAATACTTGAAAACACTTGCATGGATTTAAGGCAATGAGACACTTCAACCTTTCACATGTTAGTTTTGTTACAGATTAAAAGTAATGATTATTTGATCTGCAGTGGGATAGGTGTGTAGTCAAGCTCTAGCCATTTCTGTGTGACCATTGACACTTGAGGCTTAATGAAGCAAAATTTGAATGCTCTGCGTCGTGTGCCTTAGGAACCTCTGAATAACTGATGACTTTTTGCGCATCTCTTTGCTTCGCAGAGGTGGATGAGTGTGCATCCAACCCTTGCATCAATGGTGGTGTCTGTAAGGATCTCTTCAGGTCGTTCTCTTGTACCTGCCCTGAGGGATACATTGGAGACCTCTGCAATACCAGTAAGTACTACCTGCGTTAGGGGGAGTCAGGTGGTGCAGCTGCACTGTTCTCTCCTTCCAACCCCATGACCCGGGTACAAATCTTAAAGTCAAGGATTTTCCGCCTTGCGGAAAATCCGCAAAAATTGCGGATTTGGGGTATAGGACGCGGAAAATGCAATTCTCGTAAGAAATAAATAAATAAATAAAACAAATAAATGTTTTTGATCGTTTCTGCACAATTAATCAAATAAATATCAACCCAAATTAGGAATGACAACTCATTTTCATTGATTAACTCACTTTGAAAGTAACATTTGGTAGCGTTTCCCTTCCTGTTTTTCCTTTGTGATATCGCAGAATTCGGTATTGATTTCCTCCAGCTCCGCACCACAAAGATCACACTGGTCCCCGTTCCCGTCATATAGCCCAGACGTCTTATGGCTGATGAATAAATCAGTAGGGACGGGGACCAGTCCATGATCACAGTGACATGGTGCGTGTAGGCCCTACATGTATCATTATGCCAAAGATACCTGTAGATGTACGGTAAATGTAGGCCTACAGTATATACGTAGAGTCACACACAGTTTTTGTACACAAAATTTAGGAAGCGGAAGAAAGCAGATTTGACTTTCAGAAAGCAGAAAATTCTTGACTTTAACGAATCTCTATTTCCTCATTGAATTAAAAACTGTATGACACTGTTAATTACTTGCTTAAAAGTCACATGGCTTGTAAGAGCGGATTGAGAGACTTTGCTTCTTTGGATGAGTGGGAATAATATGGAACATGAGTTTTTTTCCAGCTAAAGCATAAAGTTTTAATGAATGGATTTAATGCTCTCTGACTTTGGAACCAATTTGGTAGACTAGGAGATAGCAAACATACCTCTGAATTGTTTGGTACCTCTCTCTTTACCGGGGAACTGTTCTCATTCCAAACTTTCCCTTCTGTAGAGCTTGTCATCCAGAACGGGTCGGGTGCCTTGCAAGGTAGTAACCTGGAGATGGAGTGGATCATCATTATCGTCCTGTTGGTGCTCTTAACGCTCTTCCTGATAGGCCTACTCTGTCTGTGCTTCTGCTGGAGCCGGAAGGAAGGAGACCGGGAGTAGGGACAGTCTTCCCGGAGCAAGATCGTTCAAGGACTGCTAGTTACAGGAGTTGATTCTTGAAGCACCTTCTTGCATCTTGTGACTAGAAGGAAGTGCCAGCGATTCTTAATAGTCAAACTTCAGGCATGTCGACATGAAATTTCATGAACTTGGCCTACCCGGCGAACGTTGCAGTGAGGCACCACTGACGATAGCTAGAAACACAATAAACCAAGGTTGGCCAAGCCCATAAATAATCCAAGTATTGATTAGGATTTGCTGGCAGTCGACTGTGCTCATTATGTAGATCCTCATGCACACAGGTCTACTCAAGCGGCAGAAATTGAAAATGTTCTATACAAAGTCTTTTTACTTTAATCTGAGGGGCTGTCATTCATGTGAAAATGAGAAAAATGGTATTTTTGTAAGAACTCTGTACATTTGAAAATAAAAGCTTTCAAATATTGAGTAATTTGAAGGAATGTTTGTAAATGTTTAAATGGTGTATTGGACATTCAGGTATATGCTGACATTTGTATAGGATTAAACTTTTATGTTTAAATTACAGTTCATATATATTTGGGTCAGTCATGGTATCAGGTATTGTGGAATTGCTTGCATAAACAGTATTTAATATTGATTAGAATGTATTTTAGCAAATGAAGTATTTTATACTTGATGTACTGTAAAGATGAAATGGTAGTATTCTAAATTTTTTACAGAGTAATTGTTATCTTTTTAACGAGTTACAGGCTTTTGCATAATTCAGGTAGTTGTCTTCCATTCTGGGGTTATTTTAGAATACTCAATAGTTTTGAGATATTTTTAACCAGAAACATTTTGTATTAGCAAAACAAATGTCAGGTGGATAAAATTGATTTGATTGGAAGACCAGAAATATCAAATAAAAAGAAAGCTTTTTTATCTGAAGTTACATGCAAACTTTGAAATTGAAATGACTTGTTCTTAGGCTTAAATTGGGTTTTTATCACATGCTAGCGAGAGCAACGGTAGGAAATTTGGTAATACAATGCCAGATGCTGAAGACAAATTTATACCAAATCTTCCCAAGATCACCAGTCAAGCAACCAAGCTGTCCTGCTGACCTACTCTACTCTTTCCCCTCTAAAAGTCCAGTACTTTCTGATACTGTACTTAGAGGGTATACCTTTCTATCAAAAGTGGAAATCCAGAAATCAAACCTTGTACTGTTCCAGCGGTAAACAAAATGAAATAGCTGCACATGATGCAAGATATGCGGCAAAAGGGACCCCCCTCTCAATTGTGTCTTCTTTTGTGTTGATGGAATCTTTGGAATTCCTTTCAGTTGGGGGGGTGCAGTAGGTACAATAGCCTTAGGGTATACAGCTTGTGCATCACGGTGGGGGGTCTCCCTTTACCGCGTATCATGCTGGATATCAATAGCTGAGTACTTATGCATCTTATACTCTAGAACCTCTTGCTGAAGGGGTTGGATAACAGAAGTGTAATAAGAATACTCCCCCCACAAAAAAGGTAATTCAAGATGTAATATGAGCCAGAGTTTCATGAAGGAAACCTTTATTTTGAGGTGCTGTACTTTACAGTGGTAAACATACTTTATTAAACTATACAATCTTTCTACACTTAAAATCCAAATTTTTAAACTTCTCAAAAACTTTACAAAATTTCAGTTCAAACTGAACATAATAGATCCTCACTCTGGGGAGAAATGGGCTGTATGCCAAGCATATTGCATTCAATCCTAATTCAGTTTGACATCGTTTTTTTGAATTTTAAACCAGTGAGTACTTTTTAGTGGATGCAAATAAATCTATGATGGGGTGTAGGACTTGAAACACCCTGCCTTCTTTATGTTATCCACTCTGGGCACAGCATGTTTTAGCATTGGACCCACCACACACCCAACCTCATTGGACCACTCTTGATAACAGGTGTCAGGTGAGATTGACCAAATAACAACAGCTGAAAACAGCTGAAAAGATGCATACAGAAGCTGAACTGTGAAAATATCTCCCATACTTTTGTACACAGCCAGTGAGGGGAAAAAACCTGAAATCCAAAACAAAAAAACTGAAAACAGCTAAAAAGCTGAGAAATCTCACCCCTGAGATATAATTTGCGAAGTGCACATCTCCACATTAAAAATCCTCCTTTGCTGCAACAGTCACAGACAGTTAAAAATTCCTTCCACTTGCTTTGCCCCAGTAAAGAGACACATGGGGGCCATTTGACTGATTTTGACTGATAGGACAACTTTGGCAAGAATGCATCTTTGCATAGAGGGGTTAAGGGTCCTCAGGGTGCTATGTCAAGGTTACCCCTGCTCAATGGGCCCATTACCTAGAATCACCTCAGCTCCTTGGGGAGTATACGGCGGCTCGATGCTGCCATTTTAGGCCCCCAAAACACACAACCACCCTCTCTGCCCTTACATCTCTCGCCAAATAACGGGGCATTTTCATAAATTGACAGCAGGTTTGATACCCGCATTTCTGAAATTCATCAGGCAGTGTTCCTTGATGAACGTACTGTCTGTTTGCCAGGACTGGATTAAGTGCTCTGTAGGCTCTGCTACAAGTCCTAGATAGAGCCTCGCATTTGATGTTTGAACCAATGTACCAATGGCGACTTTGAAGTTTTCTTAAATTGAAAATTCTGAGAAGGGGGTTTAAACTTTCAGACACTTCTTTGTAAGTTTGTCTGGGAGTTATTTTAACATTTCCAGTAATGAAACCAAACTAGGATATCTTAAAGCACCCTAATTACTGTAGCTTGCAAGCCTAACAAAACTGCAGCGAGGAGACAATGACAAACAGTTACAGTCTCAGAGGTGGCAGGAAAACGGTTAATCCTCGGAATATTCTCAGTAAAACCCATGGGATCAGGTAGGGACTGGAAACCCAATCCACGTGTGGACCTGGCTGAGAAATGAACCCGGGAACAAAGGGGTGAACCTCGAGGAAACAACCACTACACCAGCCTGTGATACTCCCTTTGAGTACTTTATGGGTGTCTTTTCTGGCACACTGGTATTTTCCCAAGCCCTAAAAAGCTCCACAGGTGCTAAGCAGAGAGCCTTCTGTGCCAGCCCGCTGTGATGTTCCTGTATCTAGTCACTTTAACAGCCTTCCCTTGTTGCTTTTTGGTTTAGTCGCACATCGTTCTTTTTGTGGTATCCAATGAAGTGCAAGTGCCAAGACAGCTACCTCAGCAGTCAAAAATTTTTGCTTGCGAAAACTTGCGCCTCTAGGATCCGGTTCCGACTGCAAAAGATCAAGAAAACTTATTGCAAAATGGATATAAACACAGCGCTTTTGTGACTATAGTGAAAATCTTACTCGAGGAAAGTTTGCCCAAAAAGTCCTTTATTAAAACAAGCTAGCTTTTGAAGTTAAGTTACAATAAACTTTAGGGGGAGCCAATTCTTGAGATTTTACTTTGGAAATTAGAACTTTGCAGATATCAGAACTTATCTGGATGTTACTCTGACTGGGAGCACTTTTAAGAAAACAAAAGATTACCAAATGCAAAACTGTAGGAATTAACGACTTATCACTATAAAAAAAACCTTTGATCTAAGATATAAACTGAGATTAAGTTTATATGTAAACTGAGATTTTGTCACAGAGGTTTCAACACTGCCTCCATGTAAGACATTTGGGAAAAGAATCAACTTCCTAAACTTTCCTATGGCATGTTACTACCTCTGAACCCCTTCACTTCTAAGTGGCAAAAGTGCCCTCGCTACGGACTCATGATTACTGAGTGACATGTTGGCCATTTTAATACCTGTTGCATCTGCTGCCCGGTCGAGAGCCATCCGACGTCGAGACGCTGTGTATACTCAACGCTGTGCCCGGCCTAGGGGAAGGTGGGTCTAGGGGCAGACTGTCCATGGTCGACCGCACACTCTCAAACCTACAGCAGATGTATAAAATACAGACTAGTGTTTTACACATTGTAGGAAACAAATACTGTAAATAAGGTAAGGTAAGACCATAATCTAGAATCATGCTCAAGAGATTTCGTGAAGGACTTTGCAACTATGGTATCATTGGTTTAGTGTCATCTGCATGGGGCCTTTACCTTGCTGTAAGACTTGCTCCCAATGATGCCAAATCCTCCTCAACACTCTTCAGCTGATTCTCAACCTGTCTGGCACTCAGCGCTGATTAAACGAAAAACACAAACATGAGAAAGTTGTCAGCAAAAAACCAAACGTTTTGTGGGCATCAGTAGAATCTCCCAAAGCATTATGATATTCCCAACGAACAATTCTATTCGTTCCCTCGATGTTCCCACTTGCTGAGCTTAATGTCTTTATCCAATGTCAAGGGGTTGTTGAAGTGAAAACAATGACGATATGTTGTTGACGGACTTTCTAGCAAGATTTCCACAATGGTTCTGAAAATTGTCTCTGGAAAAATTTGCCACTGCAAATGTATTTAGAAGAGATTTGTCTCTGTCAAATTGAAACCTACCAGACACAGCTGACATGGGTCTCATTACAGGGGCTGACTTGCTTAAGCTTCTTGTCATGTGAGCACCGTCTAAAATTTCAAGGTTAGGTATCATCGCCTGGATGTCATGATGGTAACTGAGAACAGAGAAGTGGAGCACTGGCATTGAAACTGGTTTCAAAAACAGACCTCACACGGTCCAAAAATCCTCTAAAGAAGGCATCTCTGGCTGAATTCATCAAATAGTGGTAATGACCAAAAAGACGTTCCACAATCTATTTTACACTATTGTGGTTAACACTGAAGATCTTGTTGTCAGCTCTCTTGCTTAAGGACATAAATAGCACTTGCTTTAAGCCTCTACAACATGGAGAAACTGGCTGGAATGCTCTGGTTAAGTTTTAGTTTCCAGAACAGGTAAGAAGAAAAGTCTACTTTAAACTTCAAGTCGTGAAAAAACAAATTCACACAATGCACCCTTTACTGCAATTTCTCGAAATGCTCTCTGTCTTGAATTTAAAACCTTTGTGAGGAAAACACCTCACGTGGTGTACTGATATTACCTAGGTTTTTCGCCGTCCTCTGCACAGAATGGATTTCCGGACAAATACAGCTCAGACAGACTGCTGCACTTGGCTAATGAGCACTGCGTGAAAGGGAAAAAATGACACGCCAATTGGCCGAGCTCATTACGTGGATGCATCAACTGTCAGCAAATTAAAAGCTTCACTGCACAAACATGTGGAAGTGGGCAAGTGTAGGTGGAGACATGTAGACACTGTGGATACGCCTGGTTGACTTTTCAACTACTTTAGTTGACATTAGATAGGGAATGAAAATAAAGGGACACATCTGGTAAACCAAAATTGAATTGGGATAGTTTTATAACAACAGTCGCGTAACACTTCATATTTCCATTTTGCTGATTAAACTCAGATTGCGTGTGTGGATTTGCCTCAGGCAAGTCAGATACAACAAGGGCAAAATAACATCACCAATGTTCATGTACAAAAATCTTAAATGAGCCTAGGACTGAACTGTTGAGCAAACTGTTTTGCAAGAATGATGAAGTAAAAAAAATGACAGTTGTATTCAACAGTCCTTGGTCCCCTGCCAAGAAAAACATCAAATAAACAATAACAACAACAAAAAATGATAACTATTTACCATGGAGGTCCACTTTAGAATCCTGTTGTCACTCACATTAAGCACCTCTAATGATGGAAATAGTTCCGTTATGCAGGTTACCTCAGCCAACTGGTTGTTTGACACGTCCAAATTCTGTAAGGACCTATGGGAGAGATTAGCATTATAATAAGACGTGACCCAATCTAACCAAACAAGTTTCAAGTCGCCATGACAACTGTTACAGTTGAATGCCTTCGACAGAATCTTGAAAAGTGTAAATCAATTGCAGCCCCTAAACACTTTCCACCCAGGTAATTTCCATTTCTATCAGGATACCAAAATGAAGAGAGTAGTTTGCTCTTTTTCATGCAAATTAATAAAAATACTTAAAACCTAGTGCCTGGGGACTACCAACATCAGGCTGGTTAGCTCAACTGGTACAGATCCGGGGCAGTATTTGAAAAATTGTAAGTTCAAAACCTGTCTTATTGCTATCTTTAAGTTATGTTAACATTTGTCTGTAAGGTCTATTTTCACATCTTGATTTCTAGATGTCTGAAAGCCATTAAAACAAAACATATCCCCCCCCCAAAAAACAGAGCTTGACAGAGCTTGAGTAATGCAACAAAACTGTTTGTCTCTCACCTTGCTTTGCCCAAGGCCTTCATATGACCCGTTGTCAGGCTGTTATGTGACAGATTCAGAATCTGAAAATAGTCCAAAGTCAGGAAGTACTGAAATACCAGTCATTTTGATGAAAATGCCATGATAGCATTTGTTTTTGTGCATAGACTTGAAATGAGACCAACGAGTTTTGTGTCAAGGAGGCATTGAAGGACACTGTTGTTTCATGTCTACATGGATGTCTTGTAATTTATTTATACATGTATCTAGGATATTAATGCAGACATACCAGGAAGCTGCCTGACGACAGGATCTATGGAGACTGGTTCCTGGTCCCTCCATTACATTATATGGACCTTACCTATATTTTTTGTATTCATCTCAGCTTGAAACCCTGCCAGACATGTCATCTGCATCACTTGTACTGCACCAAGATCCAGCAGGCCAGCTATATCCACAAGGCCAAATGGCCTCAACATCTCTGGGTCAAATGGCCTCAGACAATGTGGGTCAAACGATCTCAAACTCTGTGGTTGCCAGACACCACAGGATCAAACAGTACGCTAGTGCCGCTATTCGCTGGGACCAGCTCTAATGATCTCAACATGAGCAGTTCATTCACTGGTGTTGACTCCCCTAATTACAACAAAGTGTACCAGGATTTTACATTTGCTGCACCTTGCTGAGGGCTAAATATTAATGGGCGCAGGTAGGTAAGATGTGCCAAATGAAATGCACCCCTACATCAGAAAGACAGGTGCAACTACTTACACCCATTTGACTACATTATTGTAAGGAAAAATACATGTACCTGAACATGTTTACCGTTTGTTTCTACTTTTGTCATGAAAACTACCTGAACTTTTTGACTTCACTTCGGATCAGCCTTGTCATGGAACCATAACATGGTACACTTTTTTTACGATGTCACTGAGCACACGCTGCAGTCTTGCATGTGATACATGCGCACACAGGAACGTACACACGCATACCCGCGGCCAGTGTCACGATCTCGCTGAATGGTCTGCACAACACAGTGGCCATGTCTGAATAGAACTTACTGGAAACTGGCCGTGACCACGACCCCCTAGACTTGTGCGTAAATTGAAGCCAAATGAGTGGATTCGGCTTGGACTTCAGTTTAGCTGGTTCCAGTCCTAGCTTGAACATGTGGTTTTGAACGTTCCTCTAAAAGAGCTGGAACCAGCGAAACCAAAGTCTCAGCCTAATCCACTCATTTCAAAAATGCTCGATTGCTGCAGTTAGTTCCTTTTTATGTCTGTGTGCATACGCAAATTTTTAAGGCCTGGTGCCTGACTCTTGGCATCGCGTCACTAAGCACGTTGAGGATTGTGACTCTGAGTCTGACAGTAGTGAATAAAGCAGGGGTGTGAGAGTTCAGTTTTTTTGGGTTGGATGTTGACCCCAAATGTCAGCTGTTTCGTACACCTGGTCTGTACAAAAGTAATGAAATTTTTTAAATTTCAGCTTTTTGCAAGCAGTTTCAGCTTTTTATTTAACTAGCCACTCACACCCCTGATAAGGAAAGTGTGCAGTATTTCTGGAGCAGCAGGCATTCTATCAAGGTTTTAATCTCTGCCAAAGCCTAAGCCGTAAGTTATCAGTGTCATTAATTTAAACAAAAGCAACAGTAAGGACTAGGGTCTTTGCTCTTTTTACTTGAAAAGACACTATGTCTTTAATATTGTATGGGAGCTACTTGCTCCCCTGATGATTAGCCCAATTTCGAGCCCTGATAAGGGTTAACCTTTGGATCAGAGAAAACCTTTGGCAACATTCCATATTGATATTCACACTGCTTTAATATCAATGTTCCTGAGAAGAAACTCAACCAACACTGAGCTGGAATCCTCGTGTGAGAATTGAGGCTGATGATAACATGTGTACCTGTCAAAGGCACTGGCTAGCAACTTACAGCCAATGGCTAGCAACTGACAGCCAATGGCTAGCAACTTACAGCCAATGGCTAGCAACTGACAGCCAATGGCTAGCAACTAACAGCCAATGGCTATTGACTGATAGCCAAGGGCTAGTGACTGATCGCCAATGGCTAGCAACTGACAGCCAATGGCTAGTGACTGACAAACTGCATAGACATGTGCACTACTCCACACCCTGCCAGTTCATTCGAATGCAATCCTCATGTTCACCACAAATTAGGAATAAGTTCTACACAGTGATGGTTCAGTGTGTACAAAGTCTGATGGAAAAAATTGAGTACGTGTAGATGTGCATATGTATGGTTTGGAACTCACAGTAACATGAGGAAGTCCCTTCAAGCCAGAGATGTCCGTCAACTTGTTGTAGGACAAATTCACTTCGTTCAGCTGGAAAATAAAAATACATCATATTAACTTGCAAAAAAACCCCACCCCAGACCTATCCACTTGGAGTTGAAGTACATCCTAACCAGAAGGGTTTTAACTGGACCCAAGCATGCATCGGGTGAACAGGTGAAGACCACCCATTCAAATATTACTTGCATGTGCTTCCTACGTCAAACATGCCATCCGCCTACGCTTGGGTCCTATGCCAAACATGCATGAAATTGGCACCCAGGTAGTTGGTCCCCCCGACGACCATCCTTGTTATGTAAAAACATGGCCTCTATTGTAACCAACTTAAAGTGAATACTCTCCATGGTAACATACAGGTGACATCAGCCTATTTGTGACTACCGTGAAATTTTACTTTTTCTACACAGTTAATTCTGCTCTTATGAGTTCTGCTCTCCTAATGTATTGCACTTAATCTGCGAACAGTGTGCTAAAAGTCTAAAGTTTGTTTTGGGGGCAATCAAAATGTTTAGGGAGGTCGGGAGTTACTGGATGAACGATGGTGTTTAGCTTAAATGCTATTGCCTGGAAGAGACAAGATTACTGTTTCTGATCTTACCCACCTTTTTACACCTGCTTAGATCTGTCACAGCTCTCAGACCATTGTGGGTTGCATGTAGCTCTTCCAATGCTGATAGACAATTTAAACTCTACTTGAACAGAAAAAATAGTCACATGTACTATATTTTACAAAACTGAAATGTCAATCGACAGTTTAAAAACTATTAAAAAGTCAATTGCTGATAATTTACAGAGAATGTTTATGTTTTCAACAGAAATAGCAGAGGGAAATCAGTTGACGGCAAACAAAGGCGACAGTTGGAATCAAGTCATTCACAAGAAAGTCAGTCCACAAGACAATCTGTAATCAGGTCAGATAAAAAGGGATAAATGAGGAGAAAGGAATGCCAAATTTGTCACTGTTCATTTCAGCTTGTGAGTTGACTTGGAACTGACTGACTTGTGACTGACTTGATAACAACTATGGTACAAATCAATAAATGGTAAAAGAAGTACAGGTCTTTACAGTTAGGGTTTCAATTTTATTGCTGCTGATGTCAAGAAATGTTAGCTGGGAGCAAGCGGCGATCTCTCTGGATTCTAGCTTCCTGAGACAGTTGCTATCAAGTCGCAGCACCTTGAGTTTCTTGAGACTAGACAGACACTGTCCTGCATCGAATATAATAAAATGATACACCATACGTCAAAACTGCAGTATTGAAGACTCCATGTAGAAAGGAACCTTTGCAACCTGGCAACAACATCCCACCGGGCCAATACAGTCAAACCTCATTAACAAGAAGTCCTTTGGACTCTGCCCATTACCTTTATATGAGAAGAACCTTCAATTATCAGGATTGAAAGCAGTGATGAACAAAGGATTGAGACCTACACAGTTCCTTGTTATAAGCAGTATGTTGTCAACAGCATTCAATTGTACAATGAGTTACCTGCACTAGACTGCAAGCACATTTATGCTGGTATGCAAGATCTGTGATTTTCTTTACAATGTATGGACTTTTTGTGCCATCTCGCAACAGCTACATTTATACACCCAATCATCAAGTCTCTATGCTTTTCAATGTTAACCTGGGTGGGGTCAGTTATTGTTCAAGTTACACACAGGAAATGGAAATGAACAGAGTCAAAGAAGACATTTGACTGGACAATGAGTCTTACTGAAAATATCTCACCTTGAAGAAACTGGATGATGGGTCTGGCCAGTGCGCAGTGTGCGGCCTCCTAAGGCCTTCCCACTTTTGGGAATTGGATAGTAAAGTTTGATAATCAAATGTCGAATATTAAGAGTTTGAGTTGTTACAGAAGGCCGTTAACCACTTCCTGGTGGGTGGGATTTGACTATGCGGAATCAGTTCCGGGCGATTTTCAAGATTTTCCATTTTCAAAATTCTTCAATAATTCATAACTTCATTTACTGGATGCTTAGACCCACACGAATGACTGTCTGGTGGCTACTCTAATCTGACAGGCGACCTCCATTGACGCCCGAGTACTGCAGCCGGGCCTGTTGCCCAGTAAAGAGAGCCCACATTGTGTGGTGTTGCATAATTTCCTTTGTTCCTGAAATTGGTCTTGTGCGTTGCTGAATGGCAGTGGTGTCTAGTCAAATGCAGCCACATTAGCGTGCACCGGTACTGTATCGCTCATCTAGAGCTGAAGCACTTTTGTCCCAGCTGATAAGCCGCAGGCACTGAATGCTGCAAATAGTGGTATACTGTTTCAAAACAATGACAGATAACCTCCACCTATGCGTACAAACCCATGGTGCCTGGTATGGTACCGGGAACCCCGGCACCGAGTGGTTAAACCACTAGGTAACCCTTTGACATTGACAGGAGCGACATTGACCTTGGCAGGAAGAGACGTGCTACTATAGTGGCAAATTCATTGGTAAAGCAAATGACAGAAGAAGATCAAACAAGCGGAATGAGCAGAACTCACCCAAACTCTGTATTCTGTTGTGCTGAAGTTGAAGAGTGTGAAGCTCAACAAGACTGAAATAAAGAATGACGTGAGCTGAACATTGACAA
>NW_019091380.1:2121128-2153557 GCF_001949145.1 Acanthaster planci | reverse complement strand
GTTTTGTGAGTGCTGCAATGGATTGTGAGATGTTGCAATTTGTCTTGCTTTTACAGCACCCAAATAACTCACCAACATCTGATTGGTGGGTTGTTGATCATGTGCTACTGACTTTGCGACAATTACATCTCCATACACGTATACCTGTATTTACATTTATGTAATGGCTACTTTCAACCAATGTGATGTATTAAGCAAGTAGGTCTTTAATTAGGAAATATGTAACCTACCTTTCAAGATTGCTCCCTGATGTGATCTCATTTCCATACAGCTTCAACTCTCTCAAATCCTACCGAGAGTAAAGTGCAACATTACAGCTTGGTTTATACTGAAACAAATCACACTGATCCAACGCGTGACAAAAACCAGTATAAGGCACACTTGCTCACATGATAAATGCTCGCTTATCAAGGTATCCTATGCTATGTTGGGGCTTGAACAGTGCAAGTGTAAACCTAAGGAGTACAGGGTGCTTCAGCAACACTGCAGCTATAGGCCCACGCTTAGTTATGTTCAGTATTGCAGGACAACATGGTACAGTGTATGTTTGTGCACATGCTGATGAAAAGTGGTTGAGCCAATTCAGGCCAATTTGCAAGCAAGAACTAGCATGCATAGTAGGACCACATGCATGTACTGATGATGCCACAGTTTGCTTACACCTGCGCTTTCCTAAGGAGTGGGGGGGGGATGGTCCACTGAGCATGATAGGAAAGCATACATGTATAAAACACTGTGTGCTGCTATCATTGCAGTATGTGATGTGTGCTTTACAGGCTTTCATAAACAGACTGTAACCAGCGCCCTCTAGAATTCCGGCGTGAAGCCAATAAAAGCTAATTTCAGTATTAAGTAACTACAATACTGAAATCATACCTTCATGTGATGCAGATTTGTGATCTGTTTAATGAAATTACAGGACAAGTCCAACAGACGAAGATTCCTAAACTGAAATGATATAACACAAAAATACATATACTGTAATTGAGCAAAAACTAAAAAAGTGAATATAGACAGAATTGTGGTTTATTATAACACACAAAACCAAAATGCTTCTGGATAAAAAGCAGGATTCTGTGCAACATTAAAGCAAGGTTCTAATTAGCAAATTTTGAAATACCAGCTCAAGTTTCAGCTAAGTGTATATTTGCATCCACTTACGGGCACTATTATTATTGACAGCTATAAACAAGTTTTTCTTAGCCAATGGCATGGGATTCTTGCCTGAGTCTGTGAATATTTGGCAGCAATAGCAATAACAGATGGAAGTCTATTCAATTAAAATCTTGAACAATTTATAACCACTTCCACAACTCTTGAATTATGGCTTTAAAACTTAAAAAGAAAAAAAGGCAGCATCACTGAGCAGCATAAATAAGACTTTGAAATTCTCATACCTTCTCTAAGTTCGGAACTGTGCCAATATTGGATGCATGCAAAGTCACTTCATACACATCAGCATACTTGGACTCTTGGCTCATTTCAAGCTGCGGCAAGATTAAAATAACTATTAGAGTTTCATCTTGAATGTGACTATAAAACACTTCAACCAAGACAGACCAAAATGTGTTCAACTTCATTTTTAAGTTTGCACCATCACCTGGTTATAATTTCATACTTCAAATTTTCTTACTTTTTTCCCAATGAATTCTAATTTTCAGCGAATTTCTCAACAAATTCAGGGTTGCGTTACCTTGCATGCAAACAATGAAGAAAGTTTGACTCTGTGTGCAATATGCAGTCAATGTCCAGGGCAGATCCTGTGCTCAAATTAGTTTGGGTGCCAAAATTGGTTTATTAAAAAGGAATGCGCGGTGGGAGGAGTATAAAACCTTTCTGTGGCCTTTCTGTTTGTTGAAGCTACACTGAGGGACTTTTGGATGGAATCAGAACGAAGTGCATCAAAAATTAAAATTGAATTTCAACTGAATTTGTAAGCATTACATACGGGTTAGTAAGCAGTGCCAAACCGTTGCCTCTTCACTTACAATTTCTTGAGGTGACACGGTTTGGCATTTTGAGTCTGACTGTCCAGATGTGCCATCTTCAGATGGCACATCAATGAATCGCACATCCTGTCCTCTGTCATTTGCCTGCAAATCCTTATCCGTGTGATCATCAGCTACAAGTTTGAAGGAATTAGGTCTTCGGAGAAAAAAAAATCAATGTGTTAAATATCAAAATTGTGCTAACACTAATACTTAAAAAAATTATAGTTTTTGACAAGTAATTTTATCTTTTGCTGGACAGAATAGTGTTTTGCAATCTTTTCACACAACTCACAATGCAAAAGATGGCTTAGTGTACATGTATTAGTAACCATGCCTTTTTACACAGCAGGAGACGATTAATAATTCACTTCAGGCAATTTTCTTTTCTTATGTAGTGGCTTTGGTTGCAGAAACCATGTGGTGAGTTGTGAATCAATTATTTAAAGCACTTTACATGACCAATCAATGTATTCAGTTCAGTTTCCCGTAGGCTATCATGGTCCTGCAGCAGCTTATTCAATATGTACATGTATGCTCCCAGTAAGCATGTGAACCTTGGTTTAAGCCCCGCGACAATTGTCAAATTTTTCTTTCAAAAATTTTCAGTCAAATCTTATTTTTACTTTCTAAAGACCTCGTTTTTTGGGGGGTAGATTTACAGCCCTAGAGGATTTTTATAAACGGGAGATATAGACTGTGATCCATTTGCTACAGAATGGTCTGGTTTCTGTTTCCAGTGGTCCAGTTTAGAGTAATAGAAGTAGACAGCATCTACATGTAGTCTAAAGTGCCATAACTACCACGATAAAGTTGAAAGTAAACAGCTCAGCAAAACCCAAACAAAAACAAAACAAACCCCCCATTAAAGAAACAAAACAAAGATACATTTGAAAATCACAAATGTATTGCATTTAATGTTAAACTGTTTGATTTTTTTCAATGTTTTCACAAGAAATTATATCCAAAATTGTTTAAACTGAGCAGTAAACAAGACTTGAGATCAAAACCAATGCCCAGCTACCCCAAGAACTGTGGAGCTCATCATCTGCCTCACTCCCAGTGCCCTACATTTGTGAAAGCGTGGTGGATGATGAACATAACCAACCCCACAGTTTAGGGTAAACGCCAGCCCCTTCAACTTCAAGGCTTCAATTATTAAAATAAAATATTTCTTCTAAAATTTTGAAGCAAGTTTTACAACTATTGGCACTCCTTTCTTTCAATTTGGTGTGGGGACAATTTTCTCCGCCATCCAACGCATTGAAGCTCACCTGTTTCGTGCATGACCCGTCACATCCCCACCATTCGCAACACGGCGTCCCAGATCAATGCGTGTTGCTGGTCGTTGGTTGTGTGCTGGCGCACTACAGCTGTTTTTTGGCGTCTCGGTTGAGCTCTTTCTGCGCGTCATTTCAGAATTTTGATTGACCCTGGAAGAAATGGGTGCCAGCTTCGACTTGGCTTGAAGAACCGTGGGTTTGAAAGATGCCATTCGAATATCCCCACTGGGTTTTCCAGGGATTCTTCCTGGAGAAAGTTTCCCGTTGTCAATGTCAATATTACTCGCCAGCGGGAGCTGCCATTGTTGTTTAATTGACACTTTAAAACACTTGAGGGCGCCAGAGTAAGCTCAGCACAGGCGTTGAGCAATGAGTACTCGATCAACGGGACCGGTGGTTACCCCATAGTTCGACTAAACGTCTGATCAAACGCACGTTGGTCGACGATGGTTGGACTAGTCTAGAAAACTATTCGCGACCAGCCTACCGAGGTTGGTCGCGTCGATCGTTGGAGTCCATCAACCATTTTTAATAGAACGGTGCGTGCAGAATGGACCAATGATAAGAAAAATTCCTGGAAAACAGTATGCCAGTAGTAAATGACCATTTTCACTGTAAGTTTTCTATTTTACCACCTTTGCTCAGGCTCCCCTTCGGCCTGATGACCTGAGAACAGACGACTAGGGTCGTTCGCACTTGGGCCTAGTTCGATCAAGGAGCATGTTATAACTAGCGGTCGGTTGGTGACGCATTTAGGGCATGTGCTGAGAAGTTGAAGTGCGAACGACCCCGTAGTAAAACGTTGTTGGGTCATCAGAGGCCGAAGGGGAGAAAAGGAGGCAACAGGAAGGATAAACTAGTAAAAATAAAAGTGAAAATGGTCGTTTACTTTTGACATACTGTTTTCCAGGCATTTTCCTTACAACTTGTCCTCTCTGAACTGTGTTACTACGATTTATGGCAATCAACGATGCGACCAACCTCGATCATACTGAGGCTGGTCGCGAATTGTTCAAGTTGACTCAGTAGACTAGTCCAACCGCCATCGACCAGCCTGAGCGTGCGTACAATCAGAGTTGGTCAAACTAAGGTTAACTATGATCCTTAATCGAACTTGCCCGACCCGTCACTGCAAACTCTAGGGGACTAGGTACGTCACGAACCATTCACCACTAGTTAATTGCCTCTACAGTCTAGTAGTCGGCTATTTGCGATCAATCTACAGAGGTACGTCGCGCCATTTAATAGTTGCCTTAAACCGCCTTTAATTGCACAGAGCAGAGAGGGCCAATTAAAAGAAAAATGACGGAAAACATGTCAGAATAGTAAATGACCATTTTCACTTTTATTTTTGCTATTTTGCCCCACCTGGTCTCGCCCTTCGGCCTACTGACCTGACCACGGTTAACTAGAGTCGTTTGCACTCCAAATTCACCGCATACATGCCATCATGCGCCAGGTACGTCATGAACCAACCAAAATGAGTTAACTAGTATAGCGCGCCTTCATCAAACTTGCCCAACAATACAAGACAGGGCATTCATCATGTTTTTTCCAGTCTTGAAAGGACACTGATCTGTCGAATTGTCGGACTGTGTGTACTTTAAAAAGAAAAGAAAAGAAAAAGCCAAAGCCACGAGTAGCCCTTTTAGTCAAGTCTGGTTCCACCATCCTGTTGTGTTCACAAAAAATCGAAAGCGGTGCAAGCTAGACGTGTCCACGATTGAAGCGCAAGACTAACTGTCCGGTATTCTTAGTTGCTGTGGAGTCGGGAGATACAGCGGCTGTGCATGATGAATAACGTGTCCCCGGTAAACTGTTAGCCAAACGAGGGAGGGAGAAGTGAGGGGGTTGGGCGGTTAAAAAAACAAAGTGTGCGATACGTTGGGGTACCATCCACCATTCTCGGTCGACGGCGTACGTGGCGAAACAAACCTAAACCAGTCTGAAGCTTGCCCGCAAATACCCTGCGTTCAGCCCGCGATTCAGAGTAGTACGAGTGGTGCTTAGTACACGTACATTAAAATTTAATTGGACATGGTCGAAAGTGAGCCTTGTTAATTTTTTTGACCGTTGTGCGCTCGGGGAGTGAGCAAAGTTTTTTATTCAATGCAGTGTAAAGTCCTTTTAGACCAGAGAGTAATAGCTATAGTAATTTTAGAGGGTTTCCGAAGACAAAAGTGAATAAAAGTGCAGAAGCTGAGAGAATTTAATGACATTGAAATTTTTGCCCCTGTACATTTTCAATGGACCGCTCAAGCTTTTTGCCTGCACATGCCTTGTATGCGCATGAGCACATAAATTGGAATTTATTAGTGGAAGAGCCTATTGAACCGCACTCGTCGTACGTATCCACACGTGTTTCGAACGGTCCAAGTGAAAGAACAACAATGTGTCTGGAAGTCCCACAGACGAACATAAAATACGTCAGTGGCCATACCTGACAATATTGGCTATAATAGTCTTGTGTGTGCAAATGATTATGCGCAACGCAACAACAAGCGGGTAGAATATTCGACAGGCATGTGGGCAGGTATACCCACACTATCCAGTAAGTGAATTAATTTCAATGTGCATTAGTGCATTGTTCGATTTAAATGTTTTCAACAATCGTTCTGCGTCACTGACTAGAGCCTACCGATGATGGTACAAATTTATTGCTGGTTTTGTTGGTGAGGAAAGCAAACATCAGTTTAAGATATAGCTACTACAAGACTCAAGTATCCAGAGTAAAGCTGGCATGAAGGAGGCCGGCATATAGTATTGTTATAGTGTGGACTCGGACTGAAACAAAAGGTAAGATTCTGGAGAAACTTTGCATTGAAAGAGGCTGTAGCTTGTCTAAATCATGTCCGCTTTTATACCTGTATAACATCCTTTCAGTATTGACAGTGGGTCCAGGTATTTAAAATTATTCTTGAATGTTTCATTAATTTAAGAAGTGGAGCTAGTTTTGACGGCGCAGTCTTTGGAATTTTTGGACTGCTTACCCGTTGAACGTTTGCAGAGACCACGGTGAAGGTCCTTTTTATCACTAATTCTGTAGATGGACCAACCTAAGGCAGCCGATAAGATACCCTTAATGCTGGAGGAGCATGCGTCGTACGGGGACAGGGACGCCACACCTCCTGACAATGGTGACCAAGATGACCAAGAGGTTCGTCAGATGTCGCCCAAAATGCAACATTGAAAACAATGACAAGAACCATTTGCAAAGTCGTAGGCTCGTCTGTAAAATGCAATGAAATAAATGTTAAGGTCCAAGGTTATCGTAGTCCTGCCAAATATTGAAGATAGGTTAGCATCATAACCACACGCAAGCACGGGCCATAAAGTTGAAATTTGGGAAACATCACCATGACTCTACGCCACGAAATGCCCTACGGAATAACGAAATATCCGAAAGTTTTTAATGCTGAATGAGTGTATTTTTGTGAAATGGGACTTGTGGTATTGTTTGATATTCTGTCTGGTGATATGCGGGGGGGGGGATCCATGATTTTCAGCTGTTATAGTAAAGTGCTATGTTTAAATGTGCACTAATTTCAAACTATTTGAGCTTGCTTTGGCCCCCCCAATTTTTATGCGCGTAGGCCTACCTGGATCTTTTTCTCACTAGCAGACTTACTGTGTGACTTATATATTTTTGATAATTAATACCGAATGGAAACTAAGTAAATCATACAGTTAATTTATATGATCAATTGTTTGATTGTTTGTCTTTTATATGACGACAGGAACCGAAGGGACTCACTTTTTGGCAGACATTTTTCGCTGGATCTGGAATTATTTCTGGCTTCAGTGTCACGGTGTTGATGACAGTAATTATTTACACAGGTAATGGCACAGAACAGGTGAGATGTGCGTGCACAAGGAGAGTTTCTCTGCTAAATCTTCTTCCCTAAAATTTCAGTTCTAATAGTATATCCACAAGATGTATACCCATGTCTTTGATAAAGGGTAGTGTTGTAGTCGAGTATTCCTAGTACCAAATTCTCTGCCATATTAAGGGAACTGGTTAGGAGGAAACAAAGCCAGAGAACATGGGTATTGGACGTCATTTTCAGACTTCAGACACTCTTAGTTTTGTAAAAAAAAACCTTTGGGTGAGAAAGTACGCGACGAAGCAATTCTGTCTTAAAAATAGATTTTCATTTAATAGAGATGATCTAAATTCATCTTTTAGTTTTGTAACCTTACCTTAATGACGTCCATGTCCAAGTTCGTCAGCTCCAGTTTAGTATTTGTTAGAGAACTTGGTACTCAAAACGTGCTCTACTGCAGCGCTGGTAAAGGGATGATGGATTGATAATACCAACAATTCTTGATAATTGAATATGGCAAACTCCAAAAAAATGGCAAAAATCCTCAGAGAAGGGCTTTCGAGGAAACTTTAGACCCACTTTGTGACCTTGGGATTGCCCTGTAACGTTTATTATCTGTACCAATCGTTTGATCTTGGATGTCAGTGTAAGTAGCTGTTATTTGACAGGTTGGTTATTGGGTATCACGATTTACGTCGTGGTGGTGCTGCTGCTGACCTACACGGGAACTTTACTGGGGAATTGCTGGGAGATGATCGGGAAAAATTGCCGCGATGACCGGCATCCTTATGGAGCCATCGCAGATCAGGCATGCGGTAAAATAGCAAGGTAGGCAAATGAAGAAAGGTGATAGGTTTTCCAACATTCTCATCAGGCGGTGCAAGGGTTCACGGTTTATTTTGAGACGCTGTCCGTTGTCAGCCCGTCCATTTTCGACCGCTGCAAAATTAATTAAAGAATCTTTAAGAGTGGACCTTCTGGGGGAGACGACATGAAATAATTTCTTGGGTATCTGTTTTTCGGAAACAAATCTCTGAAGTTATCATTGGGACATTGGTGCTGGATGAACCCCGCTCATCTTTTTTTTTTTTGCAAAACAATCGGTGCCGTATTCAACAGGGATGGAGGGGGCGGGGGTAAGTTCCCCCATACAGGTAAGCACTGTTTTTTGTTAGGAACTGAATGGAAACGTATTCTAGACACGACACCACCTCATTTCTCTTCGCGAAATCTTTTATATTTAGATGAAAAATTTGTTCATTCATATTCAGGGGAAAAAGACCCATACCTGGATATGCACTGAAAAACCATATCAATGCTGAAGAAACGTCTAAAGAAAAGAAAACAAAACAGACAAAAAATAGTTTGGGACATTTCTCAATTTCTGTTTTAATAAGTATGTCGTCTGGTCGTAGTACGTGGTGACCAATAAAGGTAACACAAATTAGGAACTCCTCAGCTACGCTTTTATACCATTATTCAACACTAAAATTACTGAATCTGTCTTCATGTCAGGATGGCAATCAACACAGTAGTGGATCTCAACATTTTCACCGCCAATGTCATGATGCTTCTTATAATCCCTGATCTCTTGTACATCATCGCGGGGCCCTCTGTCCACGGAACCTTCTGCTATTGGCCGCTGGCCTTTGGACTTATTGTGCTGCCGTTCATGTGGCTCGGCGCACTCAAAGACTTATGGTAATACTTTCGATAGCTATCCACTTCTTTAACACGACATTATCTGGACACGTAGGCCTATAAATCCGAGATTTGGCGAGGGCGAAATTTCAAACTTGTCGAAAAGCTGAAATAAGAGCTCCAGAACCAATATCAAAACTACAACAAAAACAAACATAACACACGAAAGAAAGTTAAAGACACGGTTCTAAAATAAATTGAAACGAAAATAATTCTTGTTTCAAAGTGACTGCAGAATAGACTAGGCGCTGGCACAAGAAAGCAACCAATTACGACACTTGGTAATATTTTTTTTTTCTTTCTCCTGTTAAGGCAACTCGGTGCAATAAGTTATTTGGGCTGTTGCCTCGCTATGGTCTTCCTACTGATCAACGGTGCCCGGCAGATTCCCAAGTCGCTGGGCTGGCGGCAGCATCCTTTCAACCAGTGGAACGTCTCACTGGACACCAGGGACAACGACCCGCCCTCGTTCTACCTGGGCTGGCTGGTGTCGCTGGTGTTCTCCACGTCGCTCTTCATGGTGTCCTTTCATTTTGCCATACCAAGCATCCAACGGGGCATGCATCGGCCCCAAACTTTCAACAAATGCCTGGTTACCATCTACTCAGGTATAACAACGTTATAGACTTTTTTGATGACGTCATGTTTTCCTGCCTTTAACAAAGCCTTTTTTGCCCGTCACGAGCACAATCTCACCTACCAGTAGCTGGCAAAACTATGGCTAGCCCTGACTACAAAACTGGAAAGAATAATTCAAGAAGTGACAACATACTTATTTAATTATTGACACCCCAAATAAATTATTTTTGTATTAGATACTAAACAAAAAATGCGTCTCATGTTTGAAATCAAGGAAGCAAAATGTGCATATTGAGGAAAACATCTTTGCCAATAAAAGGTAAGCTTCCTGCAAACTTTGGCGGCTCTACAAAGTGGTTTTCAGTGTCGGTAAACAAAATAATGTTTATATCCCCAAATGGTGACCTGCCTTTGGAGGTCCTGGACCATTGAGGGTTTTTTTGTCAATTTCAGGAGCTACTAACCGATTGCTATACTCAAAGATGGACGTCCCCTATTTTAGTTTGCCTATTTAAGGGCCTAGTTTAAAGCGAAATGATTTTCCATAATGTAAAAACCATGGAGTTATGTTGGTATAATTCAATACCCTAGGTGTCAGAGGACTACATGCAGTCTGGAGTGGTCCACTGATAACATAAAGGGTTTTACATGAAAAACGTAGTTTTTATAGTGAAAATAAAATCTTTTCTCCCCTTCATATAGGTCACTGACTACAATTAATGAACGGCGTATTGATAAGTGCTCTGGTTACAGTGTATGTGTTTTGAAGTCCTCCTGAATAATTATGACCGCTGAGATTACATCTTTTGTCATCTTACATTCTAGTGTTCAGTTTGATAAGCATCCCAACCCTCCTTGTAGTCTTCTTTGGCTTCGGTCATCTCTTCGCGAATTTCAAGGACAGCGGAGTCAGCATCCTGTACATCATGCCCAGAGATGACATGGTCATCACTCCTGCGTTCTTACTGCTGGTTAATAGTCTAATGCTCATGGTTCCCGCTAGCAATCCGCTCTTTCAACACTATGAGGAGATACTCAATATCCCTGAAGGTGAGACCGCAAAATATATCAGTGCTGAACGCTTCCCAAGGCTGGGGAGACGTCGAGGACTAATGATCGCATTTCCCAGATAGTTGAGCGAGGAAGCCGAAGGGACTCTGTTGCGGCTCTGGCCCAACATATCAAGAGTGAAAGGTTAAGAACATAACTAAAAGGTTTTCATCGGAGGTCTGGTTCAATTTGGTTCCCTCGTTAACATTGCCTTCAAGTAATCTTATCTCCTTTGGGAAAATTGTGTGGCCATTTTAATGCCTTTGGAGAAAATCCTACCCTTGCAAATATATTTATAATTGTTGGATGAACAAAATCAAGGAGACATATTGATAAAGAAGACAGTCTTTCTGTCGGTTTAACCGATTAACGGTTAATCGGTTAACTGTTTTTTTGTTTGACTTAACCACCGGAAACAGCTTAATCAGATTTTTTTTGACTGTTGACATCAAGAATGGAATACTGCTCTTTGTGGACCCCTTCGTACGTCCTTTGCACTGACACTGTTCCATAATCTTTGGCCAGTGTCTTTGTTCAGCGACCCTCAGTCTTGAATCTTTACTGCTGCCTCTGTGAGCTGTTTTTTCATTTTTCTACATGGTAGAATGCGGGTGGAAGCGCCTGGTGTTCCGAACTCTCGTCGTTCTCCTGGAGATATTCTTTGCCGAGACGATACCTCAGTTCTCTGTCTTCATTGCCATTCTCTCGGGACTGTTCATCCCGCCTCTGACGTTTCTCGCGCCGGCGCTATTCTACCTGAGACTTAGGACCATGCACAGGGCAGACAGTTCATCAACTCGTCCGTGAGTAGCTTTGTTGGATCCAAGTAGGGTTGGAAGTATTTTGCAAAGAGGGTATGCCAGACAAACGTAATGATGATTTTGGTCGTGTGGATTTTTGTAATGATTGGTAGAATAATTAAAATATGCTGGTAATAATGTTTTCGTTGATTGTGATTGTGAGAGAAAAAAATTGTTCTAGTCATCATATGGTGACTAGCGGTTTTAGCGATTGAAATAATGGGCGGTAGGATGTCTTGATGGATTGATGTTATGATTGTGTTGATGACGACAGTTGGTAATGGCTGATTAAAAATAAAACATGATGAAAGTAACAAAGCAATTTTTTGTCTTTCCATGCTCGTAGATTTCACCATATGTGTGAGACCGTGGCCTGTGTGGTCTTGATAGTCGCTTCTCCAGTCGTCATGGTTCTCACCATTGTCATAACCTCGGAGGCCATTGCAGACGGTGATACACTGTTTGTGGCGCCATGTTACGTCGACCCGAAAGCAGCTCACGTGTAATGAAAACGCGGGTGGATGGGGGTCAATAAACCCCAAAAGAAAAATGCTTAAGTTTTGAAAAATGATGAGAAACAGATCGATTGTGGGAACCATTTCACTTGCCATCCTTCCAAAAGCATGTAAAAGTCTCATCCATCAGAAAGGCCATAAAAAGGTTAAATGAAAGAAATTCACAAATGTTTTAGCAACCCCAGGCCCTAACCCCCAAAATGCATTGCCCTGAATCTGCCTTTGAGTGGAGAGGCAGGGTAACTTTTAGCTCTTTGAAACAGGTACCTTTGATTGTTGTGCTGAACACGCCAGTCTGACGATAACAGGTCAGTGATTGCTTTGTGTGGCCAGAAAATTTCGTAGGCTTATTCAGCCTACTCTAATTTGGGCACCAGCAGCAATTTCATTGCGGTTGGAGTTAGTGCTTGAGTCTCGCATTTCCTTTTGATGCTCGTTTGAAGTTTTATCTCAAACTAAAATTCTACGAGAGACTCTCGAAATTTGAAAAGCGCATTTTATAGGCAGACTGTGACTGTGTTTCCATTATAGGCCCTAAATGTTTCTTTTAACCCGAATTTTTCGTAGGCCTGAGAAACAGTGTAAAAAACTGGTCCTACTGGATAATCCAGTGTTTGTTTGAGCGTTATAGTGCACAAAAATAGGGCTCCAAATTTCATGTGAAGTTAGGAAATTGTTTCAACCCGAGTTGGCAGTTTTCTCTCATAACACCACCCTCTTGATGGGCTCGTAACAATTATCAATGTAAACCGTCTGAGGTGTTCATGAATATAATACATTAAACAATACATAATTGCATCTTTCAGCCTGCATATTTTTTTTACAATAAAACAGAAACTATCCGATTTCCTTCCAAAATTTAAACCAACGTAAGTAAAACTTTAGCCATTAAAGTAAAGTTAAATAAATGACATTCTCAAGATGTACCTGCACAATAAACGGCATTAGCATTGTATTATTTGCAATTCCATTTTGGTCGAAGCATCGACCTGTAACATATCTTTATGTTATTTAATATGTACTTTATAATAACATATAATGCAATTTCAGGTAAAGTAATATTCTAATATGTATCCGTCAGTCATCTGCATTAACGAGAACTTTATTCTATAATGCATGTTTGAAAATCGCAGAATTAAGAAACCACATACCAAGCCTATTTTTCAGAATATTAAGCCGGGCACAATATTGGGTGTCGCCTGCAAAGCAGTTTTATGCAACAGACAGTAGCCAGCGTATAGCAGCGATCGTGAGCTATAGTGTCATTTGCCTAGTTGAAGTCTGGCCGTCACAGAAGGAGGCCACTATTTGAAGGGGGGGGGGGAATTCTCCCAATTTGTATAACCACATACTGCCCTTTCATTGGCATTCTACAAAAAGGAACAAAAACTAATAAATCTTAGGACTGCCTGAAAAACAAGCAGTGCATTTAATGGACAACCCGCAAGAACCGGTGTTGCACGGAAAATTTGTAATAAAGATATGAATAACTATCGAATTTAAAAATCACGAGAAACAAAAGGTGGAATCACTTCTACAAACCCCACCCTCTGCCCTGAAACCGCAATCGTGAATGTCAAATCTTTTCAAAAGCTTTTGGGAGATTATTTCTAATTACAAAAACTGTACTCTATGCCAGCACCAGAGATTGAATGAGCAGATACCTGAGAAATATTCGGAAGAAAAATGTCACTTTATGATTAAATGGCTTGTTCATTCCCCTTTAGGATCATTTATAAAATGATCGACTTGTCTGTCATCACCTCTTATGATACAAGGATGTCGAGAAGTTAACTGATGCACAAATCATTCCAAAACATTCGAGAGCAGCCTCATTTACTGGTCGCCACAAAATGAATATCCTATGGCCAGTTGCCATGCATCTTCTTACGAGTAAGTATCGCATGCAATACCTACCAGCAGAAACTTGTCTCATTCTCGGCGAAGTAAAAATAAAGTGCTCAAATAACTGAACCGGATGGCCACAATTTACCACTACAATAAAGGTGGATTTTGAGTTAACAGTCGAAGGCTTAGAATGTACTCGTCATAAGGAGGGTAACATGGCCTTAATTGCTTTACAATGCTAATGACTAACTAAGTAATTCGCACACGGATTTATCTGCCATGGAGAGGATCCGGAACCGATAAAAGCAGTGCAGTTATGGTGACAAAAGGAAATTTGCTCGCCAGATGACCCATTTACTCTTATTCAAGACTTTCAAAAAGTTGGGTGATAATTACAGTCTCTACTCTTGAATGATCTTGTTCTCGAGTAGCGTTTTGAAAAACATTAGGTCTTAGGTATGTAAGAGAGGCCTCTTCAGTATATTCCGCTTTGCATTCCATAGACGTATCCTGACTTTTAAATAACGCAGGTAACCACAAGATTTATCAAGCATTTTTACCATGGCTTCAGGTCACCTTTGTCAGAAGGATCAGATTCCCGTTTTTCTAGGGTGGCATGGTGATTTTGGATAGTGTACCATTGTGACAAAATTCGTGATTTCGGGGCAGCACATTTTATTCTCGAGCTGACAACATAAGTCTAATTAACTCGCAAAATATACTTAAGAATTGACTGCTGTGATGTTGGATAGGATGTTTTTACAACCAAGGGACTCATAGCACCCAAGGCGAAGCTGAGAGCGCTGCGTTTCCCGAGGGTGTTTGGAAATCACACCCCACAGTCACAAATCGCACGCGTCTTGCTCGAAAGAGATATCTTCACGTCCTAAAAAAGTTTAAGAACGTTATGAGTAAAGGAACTTCGAACATAGATTCAGTGCGGAATAACTTTGGCAAACATAAGTTTTCCACCAACAGTCGATCGCAACGTACATGTATATACGCATACTAGTTCGCTACAGAGTACCACTATTAAACGTACACGACCTGTTTGTGGTGTGTGATTCGATGGCCCTCTTGCATTGACTCTAACACAAACCGAGGCTGCTCTGAGCCCAGCAAGCGCTGTAACAATTGTGAATGGACTGGAACTCTTGAGTCCTAAAGAAAATACCACTAGTAGCAAGCACCTGCATCACAAATAGAAAGGGTTCAACAGACACCCTAAGGAATGCCACACAAATAGTGATCTCTATGGACGTGGTATTTTCACACGGAGTGGAATAGTCGCGGACCAGCTTATAAAAGCCATTTTATATTGAGAATAATAGGTATTATTTCCACCTCCCACAAAAAGTGGGTCACCTTGTTATTTGGCTATAATAGCTGCCTTTGTCAGGCAAGGACGGACCCAGAACCGAATTTTCGGGCTGCCAAACTTGGCAGGTTTGTAGATAGTAGCACCCCAGTAGCGACAGCTTGATTACGTACCATAGGTCTACTTAAACTTCATTTATTTATGCACGCCGACATTGACGCAAACGACAAAACTTGTGCAGACAGTTGAAATTATTTGAGTAATTTTTCTTGCCAGCGTAACTTTAGCTAGTGTTTGTTCTCATAGTTTGAACTCAGTGGTCCTCCCAAGACGATCCCTCGAATCAGCAGTCTACCAATCCAAGGGCAAATCGCCCAGTTAACTATCAATATTAACCTTACCAATTGCAGCCCCTGATAGTGTTAAAAAAAATAGTAATCAGTCATTCTGACACGAAACCATTCGGGGGGCTGCTGTGCCTTGCCTTGCCCCATTAATATGTCAAGCTGGAGAAAAATCTGCTTAACAACACAATAAGAAATAGGCAACTATTGTATTCCAAGGCCAGCCAATTCTTTCAAAGCTTAGAGTTATTTTTTGAATTCCCTTTTGCCTCTACGCGTATTGTGTGGGCCTGTGTACAATAAAAGCTATTCTTATGCTAATCCATCTCAGTCTGGATTCCTTTGCAGTCGAAGTCCGTGAAGGTTCACAGATTTTTCTTAAAAAGGACACGTACAACTTATGTGACGGGTTGAGTTGCAGGTGAAACTTAGCTGTTGGTTTTGTCCAACGTTGCCCTACCCTTAATTCAGGGGTTGTCTGCGCTACAGCACCGATACAAAATGGAGGTGAACGGTGGGCCTGCTCCCGCCAAGCAAGGCGCGGACGATGACCAGACGATCCCGTTGCAGAAATACAGGACAACTCTGTACATGAATTCTGACCAGGGGCCAGAAAAGCTTCAGACCACAGGGCCGGTTCGTACACTGTGTCTGTGTTTGGGTTGAGGGGATATTAAACTAGACATGCTAGCTGCCATGTAGTCGGGCACTAAGTTAATTCATGCGGAAGAATTACCAGTATGTTTCGAAGCTTGCATTCATGCTTACTACTCGGGTTATAATAGCTATCAATCATCGAGCGAAATCGATTTTTCCAAATCATGCACACGAGGATAAAACACCTTGGCTCCAGTTGGGATCAAACGGGTGACTTCATGCATCCAATATAGATCCATTTTGATCACTGACATTTGAATTTGGATTAATCGATTCGCATCCACCAAACCGTCTAAATGGTGTAAAACCGGGCCATAGTAGTAAAAACAAATGGTGCCATAATAAAGTTTAGGGCCATATACTTGGACTAACGCCAGATATTATATATCTTCTATACAAGACTTGAGGTGAACATGTTTAATTCTACTTTTTTCCTGAAAGAAGCAATAACCTTTTTTTAAAAAAAAAAAACCCAACAGTTAGACCCCTTGTTTATGCTTATATTCTTGCCAAATCACACACACCTTGTCATGGTCTTAATGCATAAACACAATAAAATGTTAGGTGCACTTTTCCAAAAGAATTATGTAATAAAGGCAATTCGAGATTTCACCAGTATTTACAGAATATGTACAAAAATTTATTCCAGAATCTTATGAATTTACCATGGCCAATCAGCTGTTCGATACAAATCCTCTTTCCCTCACACGCACAGTGGGAACGAGAAAGTTGCAATATCTACAATTATCAATCAATTTCTCAACCCCCCATTACAGGTTAGTTCCGATTCTGATCACTCAAGACACATCAGGTTTCAAATTAATCCATAGAATTCAGCTTTCAATATCTCAACGGAGTTGCTATAAACTAATATAGACAAAGCCTGTCAATTTTAAAGTGTGCTTTTTAGAGTGCTAGAAGTTCATTTATTTATTTGATTGGATACTCAGGAAAAAGGAACAACAAAATCGCAAAAAAGTAAGTTATTGATAAAAATGCAAAGCGAAAACACAATCTAGATGCTGATTGCTATCGCACGTAACATCGCGTTTAAGTTGGACAAATAACGATCGAATAAATTTTAAACTCGGGCTGGGTCCAAAGTTATGACCGCGAGGGGACAAACATTTCACTCATGGAGGCTACTGGCTAGTGGGAGGAGCTACTTCCCATCGGAGATGTATGTTGATCGAAGTCACAGCCTGTAACTTTGACAGGGCCGGGTAGCACTTTCTTGTTATTCTCAATGTCACACATTCAGAATTGACAATACTAGTACTGTTTGAACAGACTTATGTAGAAGCACAAAGTTAGGCAACAGTGTACAGCCTACATGAGTCATGCACTTACGCACAGACCGTAGTATTATTGTTCTGAACAATACGGGCGTTTCACAAGTGCACCTCCAAGAGTTTGCAAGTCGTCGGCCAAACACAATGCGCAAAATCTGTTGACCCAATGCGCATTTGGAAAGAGTCGACAAATTTCGCGCGTTGTGATTGGCCAATGCGTTTCAACCTCTTGGTGACGCGCTATTTTATATCGCACGTATTGTTGTATGAGAACTTAAATAATCTAACCTGAACATCAGTTATGAACAAGTTACCATAACCGTAACCATACAACTTTGGTGTTTTTCATTAAATGTTTGGGTTTTAGGGCTTGGCATCATTCACTGACGTGTGCTAATGCAAAGTAAACATAAACTTTTTTAACAGGAATGAAAGTAACCGGCAGATTAAAGGTATGAGGCACTTTAACACAAAGTCCAGGTCCCCAACTGACTTTTGTTGAAACCTCCTTCGGCATTCATGTCGGCGTGAAACCAGACATCTTTGGCACTTGTAGTGAATCCAGGGGTGCAGGAATGAGGCAATTCAAGCGTGTGAGCTCCTGCAGTGCCATTCACGGAGCTCTGACTCTGAAGGTCTCCGCCGACCAAGTTTAGAGTTTTCTCGCTGTCCCGTTGGCAGTTCACGCTTTGCACTGTTTTCGCTTCACTTCACTCACCCATACTCTGGTGCGGTATGACACCACAGTTTCATGGGGCCTGGGGAATTTTGACGCTGACTGCGCTGAGTATTAAACGATACCGACAGTTTCGATTTCTTAGAAATCAACACAAAAGACAGCACACTCCTTTCGTTTCAGAAGTTTAAGACGGCACTGTATACCAAGACAGACACGGGAGATATGGTGGAACTTAATTTAAATGATGACAGTGACGCAGATGATAGCAGGAAGGTACGGGAACAAGATGTGGTTGATTATTCTCTTGAACTCCAACTGCTATTAGTTAAAGGACGTTTCAGTTAAGTTATGATGAATACAAGGATTGCGTGTTGTTATCGACAGGCCTGGGATGGGGTCTCTCTTTTACTCATGTGAATTCCAAAACATTCGGGCCCTAACATTTCTTTAACACAAAAGCCACTATAGTGCCACGAACAGTATACATTTTCAAGAAGTGAAGTCCTTATTTACGAGCTGAATTTTTTCTTGTTCGATTCTACAGGATCTCATTCAATGAGCATTGTTCCTGTTTTTTGAAAAATCGTTTTCACAAAGTATATTTTCAAGTTTGTCTTCTGGCCTCTTTTCCATTAGCTTCGTTTTTATCCAGATACACAGCCGAGTCTGATTTACACGTTTGAACAGTCATGCTCCAAGAACTAATTCGTTTTTAATTAAATTTATTTTGAAATAACCATAACTTCTTTGTTGTCAGACCAACATCACCTGCATCGTATGCTTCGATGGCTTAGACCCCTTCGCCGATTATCTCATTATAAAGACATAAAAACGAAAGTGGCAAAAGTACCAGTATTTCTTATAAAAGCACAGTTTGAAATTTGCTTTAAATAATTTTCAACTCTTTAAAAATTTCTTTTAAAAATGGCACAAATGGGTTCTCGTATTGAAGCACAAAGTGCGTGACCTTGTTGAGTGCACTAAGCGCCCATTCACCGAGGGTCTAAAACTCAACAAGTCTGCATCAATTTGCAAGGGGCCGGAAAGCTGTTGGTTAACTCTGCGAAGTCAGCAACCTTGCAGAGTGTGTGGCGCCTTTCAAAACCAAAGAATCTCTATAGCTTTGAATACACGCGTTTACATATGGCTCTTTGATTAGCCTCTGTTGTGACATGTAACTGAGACTGGAAGGGGTTGAATTAGACTGGCTGATTTGGCTGTAAGAAGGCCTAGATAAACCAGCTCATTTGGGATTGAGCAAGGTCATATTCCATGGAAACCTTGAAATGTCTTTAGAACCAACACTAAGGGGGGTATCCTCATACAGACTGGAATATTTCCTCCCGCAAGCTAATTTCTCTTTCCCTAACCAGCTAGGTAATATCTGAGCTCAGTTTATACATACCTGGGAAGAAAAGAACCGGCGAAAAACCACTTGTGGTTCGAAGAAAATGATATTCTGCTTAATCCCTGTCTGCGTGGGCCTAACGGTATGAAAAGACTGGACTTACGTTGCAACTATTATCAGAAACGACACACAGCCTAAAATCGCTAATCACCTAAATTATATTTTGCAAATTTTGCAAATGTGTTTTATTTTTACTGTATAGTAATTTTAAAAACACTTGTTTTGTTTTTTTTTACTGATCGTAGCCCTGTTGAAGGGCAGGGAGCCCATGTAATCATGGGAGAAGGGGAGGTGCTTAGAAATATTTTTTGAAAAAATTAAAAATAAAATGGAAAAACAGACTGAAAATCACCAATTTGCTCGAAAACCTCAAAATCGACCCTTTGTATCGTTAATGGTTTATCAGTTTGTTAATAGTTTATCAGTTGGCAGCTGACGAGTTGTTTGCTTCCTGGAATTCCCCCCGGAAATAGATGTCTTGTCCATGCGCCCCAGAAAAACCCTTGTGATGCCTATTAGCCTAATAATCAAAAACTTGAAATCATGTGCTAAAAGGAAAGAACAAATAGGGAATTGTATAGTAGAATCCACACATCGCATTGTCTTTTGATTCATGGCTCTCATTCTTTCCTGGATAAAGGAAGATCGAGCTCGACCAAAGACACCGACAGGGCATTTAACCTAATGTGGTTTTTCATTTCTTTCCTTCCAGCGTCACGAAGGTCTCAATTTCCAGCAGACAATATTTCTCATTGCTGGCTACTGCCCAGGTTTTGCAGCAACGATTATGATGGTAGCCATCGTCAACACAGGTGAGTGAATTCAAACTTTTGGGGGTGTGATAGTCTGAAAAAGAATTTTATTTTATAAACCTTAACAGTCCAAAATCCTCCGATTTCAATATGATTTTACATACACCCAAGGGGATTAATATACTTTTCCAGTCTTGGCTAAATTATGGAATTTCTAATGAAAACTTGGTTTCCAACAAGTATAACGAGTTTTATTACATTAAAAAACTGTCATTAGAATAAAATTTGAATTTGAATAAAATCTGGTACACTGAGTTCTTTAAATTCATATGATCGTAACAATTTGTATTTTCCATACTAAACACACCATTGCTATACCTCTTTATTCGGGGCAAGCTTTTCCTAAGTTGCATAAGAGACGCCTTTCCCCAATGCACTGTTTTCAATGGATAAGAAGGGCACAATGGAACCATTTCAGGGCTCTATCAGCTTGCCCCAAATCACTTGGTATAGAAACACTATTTTTAGTCTGGGGAATTTAAATGGCTATGTTAAATTAATGTGCAGTGAATTAACTCATTGTACCAGATTTTATTCACATTTAACTCGCAAAAGGCTTATTTCACAGATTTTTATTTTCAAATTTGCCCAGTTGAATCTATTATGTGCACTCTGATTTTGTCACACAATTTCAACTGTTGTTCAAGCGATTTCAAACCACGAGAACACATTTTCGGGGAAGGGTGTTCTACTGTGTCTCGCTGACATCAAGCCTTGTTACCCAGAAAACGAATTTGTCTTTTGTCACCAAATTTCATCGCTTGTTTGTTAAATGTTGTCACAATTCATTGTGACATGTAGGAGGGTCAGTGGTTGTTGATAAATTGCACCGTATCTTTTTGCTGTTGTCCTTGCGATTCAGAAATGAAGAGTTTGTTTCTTTTCATTATTTTTCTTAAATACGTGCTACACTCATAAGCAACTCTTGAGGAAACAACGGTCATTGCATTGATTTTTATATACATATCCATTATCGTCAATATAAATTATCCATTATCACCTTTATTTTTAATGAACTGTGCAAATCGTTCCTCAGGATACAAGAAAATGCCTGAGTGCCTGCAAAACGAATTGACATTGAGAAAAGTTTCAAAGTAATTGATAAAGAACGAATCCGATTTCTGTATACGTTGTCATTCAGTAACAGCTTAGACAAATTTCACTTTTCTCGACACTGAGTTCAAATGTGACGACAAAGCTTTGAAATATTATGGTAAATCATGCAAACAGTTTATCCACAAGCAGATGGAATTCTGTGACGAATTTAGACTTCAGAATTCCTGATTTAGATAGAACATTGTTTTTTAAATTAGTTGGGAAAACCTATATATACATGTCTCTTTCTACGAGGAAATTATAACATTTCTTTCTCTTGACGAAATTAGATGTTAGGGTAAGCATCCAAAAGTCTGTACCGGGGAAATTAAAAAAAAACTAACCTTTTCTTCAATTATCTTTTTAGGGTGGGTAGGCTTTCTGGTTTTTGCCGCCCTCATATTTCTCTTGGCCTATGCCGCCATACTGCTTGGAAGCTGTTGGAATATGGTGCGAGTGGCGTGGTTTGAAGACCTCAACCCTTATGGCGCCATAGCCTACGAGGCCTGCGGAACCTGGGCCAGGTGAACTTTTTTTATACCAGCTGAGGGGGCAGTGATATCATTGGTAATATTTGTGTCGAAAACAGCAAAGAAAATGTACCATAATGTGCTTTAGATGTGTGCTCATTGTAGTCGTTTTAAAAAGGTGCTCGATAATAATGTCACTGTTTAAAAAACGATATTTTGAGCAATGTTGCCTATTGAAAGCAATTAATACTCGAGCCCCTTTGTCAATGAGTTGTGTTGATTTAATATGATTGTCTTGTTGATCTCATCGGTTGTCTTGTGCTGTCTAGACTGTGCTCTCTGGCGAATGTGCCGCTAAACTGTGTTGCTAATTTGCCAATGTGGCCCACTGCGAATGTATTATCTAATGTAGTGAAGCGATTATTTAAAACAATGCTGCAGGATCAATGTACATGTAAAAGTTCTTCCCTCATGTTTGAATGTACATGTACATGCTATTTGGAAACACGAGACAGCTTAAACACTGAAATACACTGAAATACCTCAATTGAAAAATATTCGTTTTCAAGCACGCTGCTTAATCTAACATCCAGGCACACGGTGAACGTTTTGGTTGACCTGGCGAGTTTTGGTGGTGGAACGGTCATGCTTCTGGCAACCTCGGAACTGATACTCGTGGTCATTGGTCCTCAGCTGTACGGCACCTATTGCTACTGGCCTCTCATCATAGGAGCCATAATGTGCCCAGCGATATGGGTAGGGATGCCCAAACATTTCTGGTACGTAAATCCTCCTCATCTTCATTGAATTTGAAGCATTCACGCGAAAGATATTGCTCATGTGAAAATACAGATAGACGTTGTCTTTTCAGCATCAAATAAATCATAGGCAACGTTTTACAACCAAGTCTAGTTAATTAAAAAGTGCCGAAGCTCTAAAAATTCTCAAGAAGTGAAGCCAACCAAGCAACCCTCAAGTAAAAGACAAAGTCAAAAAAAAAATGGAAAACTAAGACATCCGAAGTAGGCTAGTTGAGGGGGAGAGCATGGATAAACCCCAAAGAACCTAAGTGAAACTGGCGACTCTTCAACGGTTCACTGACAGGACCTCATTGATATAGAAACCGAAGACGGGTTTACCTTTATTCAAGTAAGATTAGTTTGCTACGTTAGATCTGGATCCACAATTTATTTAACCAGAAGGAAAGCAAACCAAACCAATCCACTCACCACACATTTGATTTAATAAAGCAAAAAGCCTTTCATTAGCTTAGTAGACGTGTGTCTACTCTTGGTATGCCACAGTCGCATATTTTCGTCCACAAGTGATTGGTAGTATATGGTCAGCAGCCGGTACGTAGGCAAAGACAATCTACTGAGCGTAAAAAATATGCAGCTATCAAAAAATCTAAATAATGCATACCATACTACTGAATACTTCTTGAAAACTTGACCTTATTTATGTGTTGTGTATTATTTCTACCAACCAAAATTCTGCCAACCATGATTGCCAAAGAGGGCGCTTGTAACGTAGCGACGGTATATTGGCATTTCGTTTGCTTAGAGCATTTACCGTCATTATGGTGGGCCAAAGACTGCAGAGAGTTTACTCTTGTGTGGCAACTACCCTTACTTTAAAACGCATAATTTAATTCATCAGTATATAAACAGGCAGGACCTTTTGAAAGTATTTGGACAGAAGTATTCAGTCCTTATTGCTTTACTATTTGCGTATTTTTTTTGGTAATTTCTAAATTATTCTCTTGGTTTTGTACTCATCAGTCAGCTATGTTCCACCAATCACTGGTCGAAAAATTGAGCTTGTGACTTATGGCCTGCTTGTTTCACCTGGATTGCGATCAGTGATCCGTCGTTGGCTCGCTGACACCAGAAGTTATGGATGCAGCAAACCAGCGTTGGGATCAGTAATCGAGATCCAGATTCGTGCGAAACAACCAGGCCGATGACAAGAGAAGGGCCTCTTTCCGGTTCAAATGTTCGCATTTTTTCACATGCTTCAGGTTACTCGGGGCGCTGAGCATCGTCACCACTTTGCTAGCCATACTCCTCATCTTCATCGACGCAGCGATCTACCTGCACGGGAATGGACGGGCCCTTGCCGAGTTCCAGCCACCCATTGAGTCCTGGGCTTTTGGCAAGCTCATCGGTGCTACAATTTTCCTGCTTGGTGGGCACTTTGTCTATCCTGAGATTCAGCGGGCCATGAAGGAGCCGGGGAATTTCGATCGGAGCGCCCTCACGACTTTTCTACGTGAGTGAAAAAAAACACTGTTTCAGCAGGTATCTTCCTCAAAACTTTCGAAGTATTGAAACGGTTTCAGCCCCAAACTTCTCCAGCTGTACTCTAAAATTCGATGAAAAAAATTCTGAGAATTAAAAAAAAAATGGACCGCGTACACCACCAAGAATAATAGTCGGTTTAACAATGATATAAATCCTTTTGGGATGCGGCGCTGTACTCAATATTTATATTGCATCCAGACTGACAATAACTTGTAAGAAAGAAAGTGTAAAAGACATATATTGATGACTTTAAATCCCTGAACAGTCTCTAATGAAACCTTTGTATATGGGGCAATGGAAAATCCAAAGATGTCTTCAGAAGTGTTCAAAAATCCTTTTTGAGATAATAATACGGTAGTGAGGATTGAATACTGATCTTGTAGTCGAAACTGCTCACAAGGTTCAATGAAGTTGCCTGAAACATATTGGGCGAGTGGATACCATGATTGTTTTCGTTTTGTCAAAATACTAGTTCGAAACTTTCTACACCAGCATTGAAGTTTATAGGAGGAACGATCTTATATTTCTTCAACCGTAAAGACCAGATAACAATTGGTCACATCCGTCCTTTGCCCAACAGTGATTGTCGTCTTTCTCTTTCCGACCTTGCTGGTTGTCTTCGTCACCTATGGGGACATAATTGCCCCGAATGATATCGACCTGGAAGCCGGCCTCTTGTCGGTTCTCCCCCGGGGCGCCTTGGTGGTGATTCCTGGCCTACTCTTGCTGATCAGCAGCGCCTCCGTCATGCTAATCATCATCAACCCACTCTTCAGTCATCTTGAGGAGGTTCTGAACATTCAGGAAGGTACAGTGTGTAATGCTAAAACAATGGATAGTTCAGGATGGGTGCCGTGCCCATCCCATTTGTGCTTATTCAATCAAAAAAATCTTAATAAAATCCTGACGCTTCTATCAGACTACGGAATTCAATAGTTAAGTTCTTTAATGAGAGTGTGCCAATTTCTGTGGAACTGTGAGTAAATCTTTTCTCTATGCAAAATGTTTGACGGAAGCACATACACTTGCTGTAACTAATGACTGTGAAAAAAATCAATGCCTTACTCAGGGATGGAGAAGCACTAAAGTTTAAACCAAAAAACCTCGGACGTCATAACAGGCTTCTCTCCTAAATTTCACCAGTGTCGGAACTGAACTACTGAATCATGTTTCAAATTCATCAAAATTCATCAAGCTTTTAAGTTGGCTTTGCAAGAGTGAGACAGAGTTCTCAGCTGGTAGTGCACCACAGTGGATTTTATAAACCAAGCAGGTGGCATTAATGCCCATTTCTCGCCCCGACCTCCAACCTTGGGTGACACTGATGTGACCCAGTTGCATGCAGCAGACATCTGTATAGTGGATGAACTTCACAAGACATATTGCATGTCAAGCTCGAGTCTGGTCAATTTTTTTTTACATATCATAGGAAAAGCCTGTGATGTCAGTAAGACTGGACAACTTTTAATGGACTGGATTAAAGTATGTTGGCTCAGCCCACCGTGTAATTTTTCCTGCAGATTTAAACCTCAGAGGTTTGGATCTGCATAAGAGCTAGCTGGCGCACCTCGAAGGTTCAGCCGAAACAGGCAACCAACAAACAAAGACAATTACTAAACCATATAGTTTACTCCCCTTCCGACTTTTTCTAGGTATTAATTGGAAGCGCATCCTCCTTCGTACTTCTGTCATCATCTTGATCGTCTTCCTGGCGGAAACGGTGAACGAGTTCGCCTTGCTCGTCACCGTGGTTGGAGGCGTCGTGTTCCCTTTGCTGACCTTCCTGGCTCCCGCTGTGTCTTACCTGCGACTGCGATCCATGCATATGCCTGACAGCTTCTCAGAGCGCCCGTAAGATATTTTTCCTCGACTCGTAAAGGGTCTACGCAGTGCGATTGTTTTACTTGACCTTACCCTTTTTTCACCTTATTTTCAATTTTCGTTTGGCTGTTTTAAAAGGCTTTTTTGTTGTCGTTGTGGTTTAATACTTAAGTAAATTTCCAAAGGCATGAACAAAACTGCGGTAATGATCCATTTATGTCGAAGCTGGCGTTAAGCCAACTAGCAACCATTCTCAAAAATGTTTTTCTGAGAGCATAAGAAGAGGACATAGCAGCAAGGTGGACAATTTCAACAGTTTAAGAATATAACGTTTTTCAACACAACCTCAAAAGAATGCCAGAGTGCCTTCATACATTGAAAAGGCGCATAATGTTTCACAAAACGTGTGTCCAAGAAATTGTCATCGCTCTGTCCTTTCAAACCTCGAAAGTGAAAACAGCCACCTACACGGAACTCAGTCTATCGCACAGTATTTTACAACCTAGTTGACATCTTAAACATCATGAAAGGCTATCTATTTAACCGGCTGCACGTATCGTGGAGTTTGTGTCGCCTTCCTGTATGCATTCTACTTCTGAAGGTTGAGAGGAACTATTCTGTGTATGGTCCAAGATTTTCAGTTTGGGAAACGAGAAGAGGAGTTGAAGGAAATTCCAGAGTGTTCAACTATGGTGAATGTAAAACAATCTACACAGGCGGTTTGTTAAGATTCGTCAGTAAGGATGGAAAGGGACAACAGAATTATCATGCCAATCAAGTTTCATTTTTATGGGGAAAAACCAATCTGAACATACTATTTTATGAAAGTGAAATTGCATGTTAGAAGCAACCAGGAAAAGATCTTGTAAAATCCAACTTCAACTTAGTTGACAAGGTTATTATAATCTTCGTACAATAATTGCGGACTTACACAGACGGGGGGGGTCAGTGATTAGAGTAATTCGCCTGTAAATTCTTTTCTCTTTGTAGGAAAATGCACATCTTTGAGAGTATCGTCTCATTCCTCCTCATCCTCGTTACTCCGGTAACGGTCATCGCTGTCCTGGCCATTACCATCGTAGCTCTTACCAATGACCAGACAGGCTACGTGAAACCGTGCTATGTCCAGTACAACGCGACTAGCGTCGAATGGGCAAATGATACATTGCCGACCAACGCCACATGGGCAAATGATACATTGCCGACCAACGCCACATGGGCAAATGGTTCATCGCTGACCACTGTTGCCATGTGAGCAAAACCATGACGTGTTTACGAGAAGCCTTGTGTATTGTGATTAAAGTCTATTTGACAAAAAATGAGAGCAGTTTTCCAAGTAACTTTGAAGTGGCTGACAACTGAATTATAGAAATTTTTGACAAAATTGTTGAAATATTTCTCGAAGCGCAGAAGTGCAGGGTAATCCGGTATTCTGCAGGTGGTACTCAATCACAACATGATATTATAAACACTTTCATATTTTTGTAGGTTTTTATGTACATGTACTAACACAATCCACAAAGTGGAAAAAGAAACGCCAACCATCCCATTCAAGAATGTGCACGTCTATAACAAAAGAATATCACGGCATGTAATACTGGTAATGTAAATGATGGTAAAGTTGTGTAGTTATCGATCTACTCTTCTGCAGGATCAGCAGTACATGTTTTTGCTGTTACAGTGGAGTGATATTTTAAACAATGATTGCCTCGATGCTTCTGCCATAATCAAGAGCAGATCAACAAACAAATAAGCAAACAAACAAGCCATAAAAATAAACAAACAAAAACAAGTACACACACACCAATGAAAAAAAAAGCAATACAGATCGGAAAGTAAGCCGTTTGGGAGTAAGCAATAATGGACGGTTTCTTTTTGTTAACTCTATGGTCTTTCTGAGATGGTAGGCTAAATTGTTTGGTCGATTTTCTTGACACTTTAATTAAAGGGAGGAAAGTAAATGGAAAAAATACAAACCAGTATTCCCGTCTGCTTTGTTTGACCCCTTCTTCAAGACAAGGGAGGGAGTTGCTCATTTAGGTATCTCACAAGAGTTCATTGATAATATAATATGCTTTGCCTATAATTTGTGTATTATTTTGTATCTGTACAAAAATATTGGGTACAGTTACAAGGTGGAGGTGTAGCTTTCTTATAGTACTATATTTCCCTGTTAAAAATCGACTACAGATTCTTATCTTTAAATTATAGATTGAGGCATGAAATGTGGCAAATATACTTATTTTTTATCTGCTGTGCTATAAACGATAATAAGCACTTTGTGACATATTATTTGGTCAGTATTTGAAAAGTTTTCCTTTATTCCTTCTACGGCGCCTATTTAAAAGAGTATTTGTTTTAAATTCTTCAACTGGACAAAATTGTTAAACGTTTCTTCAAATAAATAAGTGTAAAAGACAATATTGGTCCTAGTTTAAAATCTCAAATATTAGGCTTGTCCACATTAGGATGCATAGTACAAACTTGCACACGTAAATTGTTGCCAAGTTAAGCCGTGTTTATATCTTAATATTGCACGGAGTCTTAATACTTAATCCTGAAAGAACTTAATTATGTATGCAAGGTACAAAATCACTCTCTGAAGAGGCTTTGAAGATTTTCAGAGGTGAGATGTAGAATATATGCGTTGCGTGTGCGTTGCTTAAATTTAATCTGGCCACAATGAACTTCTTTAACAGCATTAGAATTGGAATGCACTGATGTACGTTTGCTTGCATAAAAGAAAGCAAACCGTCTGTATTCTGTAATTTAGCAAGTTGTTTCCCGACATCACGAAAGGCTCACAAGAATTTGAGACACAAATAGAATTGCATGGGATCATGAAGGTCCTTTTCATGTGAAAGCAAATCTGACCCCTCTGTTTGCTCAAGGGTACATTAAACTATGAAATATTCGAAATCGCTTCGGATGCATTTGGAGCCCTTGGTGTCAGTTTCAAAGGTAATGTTCTCCTTTGGTTGGGTTCTGGGACGCCCTGCTGCTCCCCAACCTGACGTCTGTTGAGTCTCACTGTAAAAAATTAGAAATTTATCTTATAATTCATATTATTTAGATCATTTGGTTCGGATAGAGAAGGCTTATGTTCTTTTGGTTCCCCGCAGAAATTGCAAACCAGAGGAATAACGCAAGGATTCGGTTTGTTAAAAGTTTAAAGTCTATTAGCATTTTGATTCTTGTGTTTTGAGAAATAAAAGTTTTAAATAGCTTGCACTGAAAGTAAAAGAAATTATATATTCTATGTTTCTTGTATGTTCACAAAAATTCGTTTAGTATCAGTGGCGTAAATTTGTGCCAGAATTTTTTTTGAGGGGGGGCAGACTGTAAGAGATGCCTTGCCCGGCCATGAAAATTCGACAGTTGGGGGAAGGTGACACCATTTTACACTAAAAGAGGGCGATGTTAGTGATGTAGTGTGTATTATATTAATGCAGAATCTTACATCAGAACGGCATATTTATGGATTTTTTGTGTTCTCCTTTTTTGAGTACTATTCGGTACATTTTGGTTGTTGGGAAGCCGAAACGTTCTTCACAATCCACTCTGTTTCTTTCACACGATGAAAAAGTGGGGTAAGGGGAATGATTCAGTAGCCCATAATCCCCAATAAAAGTGGGGTGTGGGTGGAATATGTACCCCATTAGTCCGGGATTTATGCCCACGATAGTGATGATTTCCGCCGTTCAGTTGTTCAATGGCAGGACACTAACTTCATTCAAGCCTCTCGTATTTATTTTCTTTTATATTTTCACTGAGAAGTGACGACAGTATACTAGTTTTCGTTTAAAATTTACTAGTTAAGAGAAAACAAATATATCTGATTCTGGTCCGAGAAAAAAAATGGGATAGCAGTTTGTTCTTCAGACTTTTGTATGAACATTTAAAAAGCAACATGCTTCAACTGGCTCTGGAAAACATGTAAAGTATACGAGCTCTGCATTGCATCACAGCACTGAATGCAGTCTGACTTAAAGCCCAAACTAGAGCTTGACAAGAAGGATCAAAGTCTCCATCTAATTTCAGCGTCCCCTGCCCGAGCGTATGTTCGAGGACGGGACGGTCGCATTAAGATCTGTATTTAATATACAGTCAGTGGAAAGGCTGAGAAAAGAATCTGATCCCTGATCAAGCCAAAACTCTGTAACCGAGTGAGCTATCTGCGTGAGCCCAATTAAAATCTAGCCATCGTTTTCAGAATCCTTTGTTGGGAGGACCACCATCCACACTCTAAAAAGGATCAGTCAAATTTGACTAGAATTCAGTAAAATTTGACTAGCTCTTCAGGTTCAGCTGGGTGCAACTGAAATTAGCCAATCTGACTAGATCTTTTAGTCAGTTCATTGATATTTCAAAGGCATAGAATAGGAATCTTGTCAGAAAGGATGATTTGCCAACGTTAGCGTGGGTGTTTGACTGAATCCATAGGCAATTTTGAGCAACTAGGAAAGTCAGTCAACATTTTGACTAGGTTGCTTTAAGAGTGCATGCAGCTACAAATTCATGCTCTGCGTCACAACGGTGGAATTGTACATATAGGGCCTACAGTGGTGACCAAGGTTACATTGGCCGGACCATATTTCATATGCAGCTGGTAACAACAACAACGCAAAAAGACGGAATATGTGCGCCCGGCAAACAGATAACCAGTTAAAAATCTTATGCATTGTATATTGCCTGTGAATGTTGCAAAGAACGAAAGCCCTGGAGTGCCATCAAGTATATTTTTTGAAAAAGTGAAGGGTATTTTTTCCAAAATTTGTTTCTACGAGCTAAATTTTTTCGGAGGTTGTTTTTACGAGATATAGGGCCTATATTTTTGAGATCTCTCTCTTTGATCTATTATTAGAAACGTTTCTGTTTTTGGAAATATTTGTTTGTACGAGTGATACGCACAGTCACACTCGATCCAGCATTGCATGTATTTCGGTTCACGTTTCTTTAACGTCACGCTCTGGGGACCTACGCCTTTCACGTTGTCTGGTTCCCAGATCAAACAGATCCCAATGGGTGTGTATCACCCGTCAAACAACAATTGAGAATTAATCACTGTAGTAAACGAATGGCCGTGTTGAGAAGACCAAAACAGAAACCAAAATTTCACGGACACAAACAAACTGAAAATTGCCCGTATTGACAGATCAATAACCATTGGGGTGATTGAGCCGTATCCTTGGCCGTCGTAGGGCCAAGGATACGGAGGTGGTCGACTAGACTGCCCCCAGTCCGGGACTAGAAAAATATACCTCATTAAACAAAATTGGAAAAAATAAATCTTCCAAAGCAAACTCCAGATAAAATGGATTTCATTGAAACAAAACTAAAAAAAAATTCTCATAAAAAACAAAATTGGAAAAATATATCTCGTAAAAACAAAATTTTCCAAAAAAAGAAACAATGTTTCTGAAAATAGATCACTGCATGAGAACAATCTCAAAAAAGTATTTTGTAAAAACAAAACTGTGAGAAAAATACATCCCGTAGAAACACATTTCGGTAAAAATGGATCTCGTTAAAATCAAACTTCGAAAAATATACTTCATTTTTTTCAAAAAATATACTTGATGGCACTCCAGGGCTTTTGTAGCAAAGTACAAAATGTCACGACACTCTCTTCTGCCCGCACCGGGCTCTGTTCACCCATTCTTCTATGCTTCGTCAGAATTAAAATTAATGGCGAACCCGAGCCTTCGCACAAAATAACTCATACAGAACTATGGGCCTCACGGATCCCAAAGCCAGCTTACTCAAGAAAGCGGTCCTCGATTGACGGATTCCATTTCAGAAAGAAGCACTGGGGTAAGGTTCTGTATGTCAGGGCTTATACGGAAATACATTCTTTAAAAATGTTTAAACTTGCTGTTGCACATAATATGTGCCAACCAGGAAGTTAAAAACCGAACCCATTGTAATGGGTTCGGTTTTAAACTTCCTTGTTGGCTGGAGACAAACCATCATTGGATGGGTTGTACGATATCAACAACTGTGATTGTGCTCACACGATGACATAGCAATGTCAGGACGGAACAATGTTCAGTGGAGGTGCAATGTGGTTCTTGCAGAATCGAGTGTTGCAGGCTGCGCTTTTCTGTGCCTTTCTCGTGGTTCTCGTTCACGGTCGAGATGAGGCTTGCCAGCTCTGCACGTGTACACGAACAAAGGTCGTGGACTGTACGGGCAAAGGTTTGACGTCTGTGCCTCCTGGAATACCACAAGATACTGCTATTCTGTAAGTTAGTGTGTGCTTCCCAATGCAATCATTTCATTACAACCCTTGCAAGTACTCGTGACCGGGTAATTCGATATTTTTTGCTCTGAATTTCATTTACTTTGGTGATTTACTGTTGCATAAGTACAAAAAATAAAAGAAATTGGGTTCCCAATTTGAACAGTAACTGACAAGTGTTTTTTCCCACCATGGAGGTTCCTCGAAACCATAATACCTAAAGCCAACAGCGCCTGTACGGAGATTCAACTTTGACACTGCCTGATACATTGAACATGAAACCTAGAGCGGAAGTAACTCGGGTCGTTCTGGAACCCTTTGTCGTAGATGTTTTTGAATGGGTGGGGGAATACCAAACTTGTCCCAGACCTAGTCTTATCACGCATGAAAGAACATTTCTA